>ML660807.1:0-66170 GCA_007570785.1 Antilocapra americana | reverse complement strand
CTTGCATTTAGATGTTTAATGCATTTTGAGTTATCTTTGTATGTGGTGTTACAAAATATTCTTTTTCATGTAACTATCCACTTATTCCAGCATCATTTATTAAAGAGACTTCTTCATTCTATCTTCTTTCCTCCTTTGTTATACAATAATTGACTGTAAGTAAATTGGTTTATTTCTGGGTTTTGTATCCTGTTTTACTGATCTCTGTTTCTGTTTTGTGCCATTATCATATTGTTTTGATGACTGTAAGTTTGCAATATAGTCTGAAGTCAAGGAACATGATTCCTCCAACTCTGTTCTTCCTTCTCAAAATATTTTTAGATATCACAAGTCTTTTGTATTTTGGTACAAATTAAATCTTTTTTTGGTTCATGAAATATGTCATTGTTAATTTGATAAGGATTGCATTGACTATGTAGATTGCCTTGGATAGTATGACCATTTTGACAGCGTTACTTCTTTCAATCCGAGAACATGGTATATGTTTCCATCTGTTTGTGTCATCTTTGGTATCAGTCATCAGCATCTTACAGTTTTATGAGTACACTTCTTATGACTTCTTAGTTAGGTTTATTCCTTATAATTTTATTCATTTCTATGAGATGGTGAATGGGATTGTTTCATTAATTTCAGTTTCTGATATATCATTATTGGTGTATAGAAATGCAGCAGTTTTCTGTATATTTTGTATCCAGCAGGTTTGCTGTGTTCATTGATGAGGTCTAGTAGTCATGTGGTGGCGTCTTCAGGATTTTCTGTGTGTAGCATCATAGTGACAGTTTTCCTTTTTTAAATTTTCTTTAACTTGAATTCCTTTTATTTCCTTTTCTTTGCTGATTGTTGTGGCTAGGACTTCCAAAAATATGTTCAATAAAAGTGGCAATAGTGAGCATTCTTGTCTTATTCGTGTTGTTAAGGGGAATGCTTTCAGTTTTTCCCTATTGAGTATGATGTTAGCTGTGTGTTTGCAGTCTTCATCATGTTGAGGTAGGGTCCATCTGTGCTGACTTTCTGAAGGGTTTTTTTTATCATAAATGGCACTTGAATTTTGTCGGAACCTTTTCTGCACCTATTGATGATCATGGCTTTTATTCTTCAACTGTTAATGTGGTGTATCGTACTGATTAACTTGTGAATATTGAGAAATCATGCACCCCTGCAATAAATCCCACTTGATCATGGTTTATGATCCTTTTATGTATTAGTAACTGTTTGAATCTGCTGTTTTGAACTCAAGGAAAGTCTAGGAAAAGAAAGCCTTTTTCTACAAAAAGGAGTTGGATGCCTAGAAACGCTTTTGTAACTGGGAAGGTCCTCCAAAGTCCGTTTCAGTCCCTCCTTTTCTTTGATACTCCTTCTTGAGATGAACATTTATGGAAGAAGAAATTAAGTAAATGTTCATTGGAGTGGTTAATCATACTTGGCAAAGGAACCCCGGTGTAGATAGCCTTTTCCTGGATTTTCCTTCTGATTTCTGCTAATAAGGTTCTTACACAATATCCTGGAATATTGTATACGTTATCTTGAATATAAGCATTCCATTGTAACTTACAAAATTCACAATTGGATACATTACATTGTAAATAGTATAACAGGTATTATCCTGCTTTCTCCATATATCACAGTCACTTTATTTCTGTCTCATACCCATAGTATAGTGCCCATAAACTCTCTGAACCAGTTCTTTTCTTTTAAGTTCAGTATATTAGTTTGCACTCTCAGTCATTTTCACAGAGACATGCAGTCACAAGCTGATATCTGACATAAACCTGTGTACACTATGCTCCACGCAGCCCTTTGTTAGTCCTGACCATTCCCCACATAGTACCTTGATATGGATGGAATCATTGTTCTTCCCTACCACATCCCTGCCTTTCTACGTAGTCTCACTGTAAAGATAATCTCTGGTCATTTATTGAACAAGTTTCTCAGGACATGACCTGAGTCACTCTGTGCATCTGTGATGACTCACAAACCATTTCGAGATGTGAAGGTTGAATAACAGTTAAACAGACTACTTCTGTCTTGTGTCTTCTTGATATTTGCTTTTCGAGTTCCTTATATTTTTTAATATTTTCTAATCTATTCCTTCGGTGGGTGGTCATGATTACAAATAAGTTTTCTCAGTCTGTAGGTTCAGATTCATATCCTGGTTCTCTTACCAGTTTGTGGGCCAATTGAGTGTGTCTCCTGCTCTGATTAGAGAAAAGCACGTTAATTTACCTCAAGCCTTTTAAAGTAAATTAGTGCTGTCACTTGGCTTACAGTAGTGCATGTTTTATAATAAGTACTCAAAATTTACTTTTGTTTAAAAAAGGCAGTATCTATATTCTGTCATGTTCTTTATATGACTTTATCTACATTATATCTTTAAAAAAATTTTTTAATTGAAGGATAATTGCTTTACAGAATTTTGTTTTCTGTCAAACCTCAACTACATTATATATTGTATGCTTTTCACTTGTTACATTTTTCAGCAGAATTGTATCTGATTCTAGTCAATAAATACACAAAGCACTCACTTTTTATCGATTATATTTTGGTGCCATTCAACCAGGTAATTCAGAATAGTGCATGGCTAGAGATTAGCCTTCCTTGGTGGTTCAGTGGTAAAGAATTTACCTGCTAGTGCAGAAGATGCAGGTTTGATCCCTGAGTCAGGAAGATCCCACGGAGAAGGAAATGGCAACCCACTCCATTATTGTTGCCTGGGAAATCCCATGGACAGAGGAGTCCGGTGGGTACAGTCCATGGGGTCACAAAGAGTCAAACACTGAGCAACTGAACAACAACATAGGTGGGGATTGCTTTGGTTATTGGCTGTTCGAAAACTGGTGAATATTTTATGTCTTAATTTATGTGTCATTTACAGATGATGGTCTTTTAGCATGTATTCTGCAATACAGCTGACACATACTACTTGTTAACATTGTAAAATGCCTTTCCTTTTTGGGTGCGTAGTTCTATAGCAGATTTAGAAAACTATGTTGTTTCCAAAAAATTGTTTCAGTCATATTCTTCATTTTCTCATTTGTTTTCAGTTGTCAAGATAATTGTGTAAGCTTGATTTTGGATTATTTACTGTTACAATATATATTACTTAGAATGTATTTATGTACAGTAAGTATGCAGATTACAATGATAGTGTAATTTTTTTTTTTCAATTTGAGACAACTGTTGGTTGATACATTCCTGGGGTCCTGGTAGAGAAAAACTGTTTTTGTGAGCTGGCATAAGACTGTCCAATATGAGTGTGTTTAGCATCTGGTTTTTAAAACTAGGCTACCTTAACTGTGAATTTATGTTATCATGCTTTCTTAAGTTAAGAATTTTATTCCTTTAGTGTTTCTAAAAACTTCAGATCATCATTGTGGTGTTTCATAACTTGGTGTAAGTATTACTTTTGGTGTAATATATATTCAACATGAAACATTTATTTTTGAATTATTGTGAACAGGATACTTATGGTTCTTTTTATCTTGTAGATATCCCTCGTACACATGTGATCAAGCATTTACAACCCAATGCGAACAGTGATAAAAGAGAAATGTTCCAAACATTGATGCTGGGAAAACCTGAAAGCTGTGAAATCAAAGATTTTCATCTTTGGGAAAGTCAGGAAAATATGTGTGAGTTTAAGTGTCAGGGGAGAGATGACAAAAGAAATTACAAAGGAATACCTGTAAGCCTTAATGGAAATGTGCCTGATGGAACAGATTCACATGATAGAAAGGATGCAGGAATCAAGCCCTTTCGAAACAGGCTTGGATTTAACTCTCAGGATAAACTGCAAATATTGCAAACTGGCGGGATATTTTCTGAATATAATGAAGTTGAGAGGTCTTTCAACAACAATTTCTCTTTTTCACCACTTCAAGGAATTCCTTCTTGTGTCCAAACCAGTGTTTCTAATATAGATGGGAATGATTTTATGAATCCTTCAGTAACAACACAAGGCCTCAAAGCACACAGGGAAAAACCTTACAAATGTAATGAGTGTGGGAAAGCCTATCTTAAGGGCTTATACCTCATTAAACATCAGGCCATCCATACAAGAGAGAAATTACATAAATGTGAAGTATGTGACAAATTGTTTGATCAAAGTTCACAGCTTGCATGTCATTTGAAAATTCATTCTGAAGTGAAATGTTACAAATGTAATGAGTGTGGCAAAACCTTTAATGACAGCTCTACCCTTGCTAGACATCACATAATCCACTCAGGAGCAAACTTACATAAATGTGATGTATGTGGTAAAATCTTTGATCAGAATTCATTCCTTGTAAGTCATCAGAATATCCATGCAAGAAAGAGAAGTTACCAATGTAATGAGTGTGGCAAAACCTTTACTGATAGCTCAAACCTCCGGAGACATCAGAAAATTCATACAGGAAAGAAACTATTTAAATGTGATACATGTGGCAAAGTCTTCAGCCGAAATTCACACCTTGCTGGTCATCACAGGGTTCATACTGGAGAGAAACCTTACAAATGTAATGAGTGTGGCAAGCACTTTAGTCAGCCTTCACAGTTCATAAGTCATAAGAGATTTCATACTGGTGAGAGACCTTACAAATGTGATGAGTGTGGCAAGGCCTTTCGTGTAAAGTCAATCCTTTTAAGTCATCAGACAGTTCATACTGGTGAGAAACCTTACAAATGTGATGAGTGTGGAAAACTCTTTGGTCAAAAACCACATCTTCGACTTCATTTGAGAATTCATACTGGAGAGAGACCTTTCAGATGTGATGAGTGTGGCAAGTTCTTCAGTCGAAATTCACACCTTACAAGTCATCGAAGAATACATATAGAGAAACCTTTCAAATGTTTCAAGTGTGGAAAATCCTTTACTCAGGTCTCAGCACTCACTAAGCATCAGAAAATCCATACATGAGAGAAACTTATGTGATATATTGTACAATATACTAATGTGGTATATTGTAGAAGTCTTCAAAGTTCAAAATTCACACCCTGCTGTTGGTCAGAGAATTTATACTACTGAGAAACCATACAAATATCATGAGTGTGGCAACATCTTAGACTTCAAGAGAAAATTCATTTCCGGGAGCCGTCAGGATGCCCTCTCATGACAAGGTCACGAGATCAAGAAGGAAACTGCAAAGGGAATTTTCCTTATTGGGACATCCCAGGGCAAGGCCCCTCCTGGTATTTTTCTTGGGAGTTCTGTTCATGCTCAGAACATTAGTTTGTCTCAGTAGGTCAGTTCCAGTTAGAAAGAATTCATCCTGAGGTAATTCCCCTAGACCTTATCGACCAGAGGATGATGAGGTTCCCTTCCCTGGGGACAAAGGAGGAATAAAGGGACGTTTAAATAGATTACTACACCTCCTACTCATTACTGGAGAGTTCACCAAGAATTCTCTGGGGGTCATGGCAAGGCCACCACCAGAAGGATTTGTACTTGGGTTACCTTTCCACCTCCCATTCCCCTGACCACTCCACAGTGGAATCACCCTTCATGAAAGAGACCAGGAGGGATGGGACTTAGGAATGCTCATAACTGTAGCCAGCATAGTTGGAGACATTGATTGCTTTAAGATAGTATTGACATAGGAATTCATTATAGTAGGTATATAAGGTTTAACAGGGTTTTATTGCTAAAGCAGTGCTGCTAGACTGTCTCATTCTCCCCTTTCCTCATAAGAAACAGAATGTACAGGCATAACGCAACCAGCTGTACCTGCCTTAGTTGACCCCTTGTTTATTTTCCCTGTAGGTATAAAATAGCAGGTGTGAGACAATAGTTATACGCAAGGTTTTCAGAATAGAATGAGACAGGTAGTGGTTGAGGTTACTAGGATAAAAAAACAATGTCAAACCTAGCCCTTCCCTCAAGCCTCTACACAGCTGCACCTGCTAGGAGAAAAAGGTAACCTTTCTTGCTTAGATTGATGTATATATTATGATTGAATGAAGTATGCTGAAGACAATAAAATAATAGACACACTATTGTTAAATCTGATTACGCAAAATCTGACTTCTGCAAGGGGAATGTTCCTATGATAGATTGGGGAATGAGCTCAATGAAAAGGTTGCTGATGAAAGATAGAAAATAAAAAGATCATATAGAATGATACGTGATGTAATGGGGATGTTTTTTGGGTCACTAAAGGGGTATAAAACTGTAAACCAACAACAATAAAGAGAGACTGCTCCATCACTACATTGACACAGCTCAGTACTTCGCTGACACCACTCATCCCTCAGGATCCCTGGACCCGCTGGGGCTGGACCCCACCAATTCATACTGCATATTTATGAATTTATTAGTCAAGTCTTTAGAACATGAATTCATTCTAGAAAGATTCCTAACCAATTTCACAAATGTGAAAAAAAAAATACCCCTATCCTCACAGCTCACATCTCGTCAGTATTATCAGGGCATTTATCCTAGAGAAAACACACAGCAATGTAATGTGTGTGGCAAGGATCTTACCCAAAAGTCACACGATAGGAACATGGTGGAGCCATACTTCCCAGACTCAGTGGTTGTGGCAAATCCTTTACCTTTTCACTATGTATTCTCTGATGACTTTAGTTCACGTACCCAGCAACTGCAGTAAGTCCATATTTGAGGAGAAGCTAGAGAGATCTTTTTGTGTAAAAGAAGCCTATATTCTAACTCAGCCAAGATGATTGTTTGGGACAGTAGTCCACCATCTTTCTGGTCTCCTGGCTTTCTGAATACAGTCACTATTCCTTGCCCAACAAGTAGTGTCTCAGTTTGTTGGCTTGTTGTGTGGTGAGCTCTAAGAGCTTGGCTTTGGTAATACATTGATCAAACGCATTTGCTACATGCATTTCATGATGGTCTCTGGAAATGTGTCAGTGAGATGAAGGGGCCGACTTCATTAGATACGATTCATTCACATTTGTGTTTCCTAGAAGAACACACAGCCTGAATTTCGGAATTCAGAAGTGTGTGTGGATTAGCAACAGGGAGGGTGGAAAATCATGTTAAACTAGGACATGACTCATCATGGTCAGTGGGATCAGGAAGCCCTTCTGTATATAGTCCAGCCTGTTATAAAACATAATGTTCTACCAACTGACCTTGAACAGAGTAGGCAAGATGTTAAAAGGACTGGAGTTTTCGTAGGAGGAAAGGGCCAGTTACCAGGGACTGATGGTGTGGTAGGAACAATGCATAGGAAAAGGGTCATGTTCTCCATTGGGTAGAAATAACTTTTATGTATGGTTAAAGAAGAGTTACTTTTCTTTGTGTAAATTGAAGACAGAGCTGTCACGGTCTTCATAGCCCGGGACCTGGGGACTGGAGTTGATGAGAAGAAGGACGCAGGGGACCCAAGTCTTGAGTGAAACAAGGGTGCTTTATTTGCAGAAATGCATGTTTATATATATTCATACAAGACAGCTTTAGGCAGTAAAAAAAATTGAGCAAACACAAAGCCAAGCAAATAATAATCTTCAAAGGGCCAGAAAGCATTCCATATCCTGAGTAAGGGGCATAACTGAATAGATTACCTTTACGTAAAAGGTCACTGAAGGGAGTCACTGAAAGGAATCCAAGCAGATGCCCTTTCTCATGATCTCAGTCCTGAGAATTACATGCAGCTCTGCTTGTTCCTGTTTTCTAGGAACTAATAAAGAACAGAGTCCTTGAGAAGTAGCACACAAAAGAAGAAAACATTAGAGCGCTTAAAGTTGAACTTCCCCTAATGATTCCTCCTTTTTAATTGTTTCATAATTTGGGGTGACTGTAGATACTTTTGTGCAAAAGGCCCTGACCAGTTGAGTTTGTTTAGTTCAGACAATTACCTTGAAAGGCATTGGTATATTACAAATACAATCACCAGAATAAGTATCAGCATTATAGTTCCAGATTCAATACTGTATGTAATGCTTTGAAACCATCTTTCGAGAGTTTAGCCCAGATAACTGATCAGCTAGCTGTTCAGCTAAGGTTTCCAAATTGTTGGAAGAGAGTAGACTCTTAGAGAATGTTTCAAGGATTTCATTTTCCAAAAATTGTACATTTAAGGAAGCATTATTTTGTATATATTGCAAATGAAATTTGGTCTGTTCCCAATTGTAAGCACTATGGTTGAACAGAAGAGGCGTGATACAAAATTGAGTAGAATTCCAATCACAATTTAATAATACTTGTTTTTGTAAATCTATTAATTGATCTCCAACCCATTGGATTGTTGTTTTTAATTCCTGAATTTTATCTTGAACTTTTTCATCTGTCTGAACCTGAGTGACCCATATAGTATGAGCATCTTTAGTCCAATTTTGAATAAAGTTTTGTGTTTGAATTGAAGTTTGTAAAGCAGTGTCTATGACAGCAGCAGTGGTGCAAATGGATATTAACCCCAAAATGCCAAGAATCAGTCATCCAATGAATCGCTTAGATCATTGGAGTAATTTAGTGAGTAACTGGGAGGCAAGTCTTGCCATGGAACCCTCTTTCCAGGGTCGTTGGTATATACTGGTAACCAGAGACCATTGAGATCAAAGAATCAAAAGGCATTTGTTTTTCAGAGAAATAGAGGAATTAAGACAAGTATACAGTTTACAATCTAACAAGTCACAGAATGTGAATTCTTATTAAATTGCAAGTTTCCTATGGCTTTAACAAAAGGAAGGGGAACACAAGCTTGTATAAAATATGAATGATTATAATGGAAGAAATAGTTACTCTGACTATGACTGATCCCTGTGGAATATCCAATCCAAGTTCCAAGTTTTTCAGTACTTGTAGCAAGTTTCCAGATTTCCCATTGTTCAGGCCCATTTGGGTTTTTGAGAGTGAGGAGGTGCCATTCTGCCATCAAGCCAGCCAAGGAGTCCTTTGTCATGGAAGGGTTCCATTGAACAGTTGGTAATCTTCCATGTTACTTGAGTAACAATCATACATTCTGTTCAGTTCAATTGCTCAGTCGTGTCCAACTCTTTGTGACCCCATGAATCGCAGCACGCCAGGCCTCCCTGTCCATCAACAACTCCCGGACTCTACCCAAACCCATGTCCATCAAGTCGGTGATGCCATTCAGCCATCTCATTCTCTGTCTTCCCCTTCTGCTGCCCCCAATCCTTCCCAGCATTAGGGTCTTTTCCAGTAAGTCAACTCTTCGCATGAGGTGGCCAAAGTATTGGAGTTTCAGCTTCAATATCAGTCCTTCCAATGAACACCCAGGACTGATCTCCTTTAAGATGGACTGGTTGGATCTCTTTGAATCCAAGGGATTCTTGAGTCTTTTCCAACACCCCAGTTCAAAAGCATGAATTCTAATTCTTTGGCACTCAGCTTTCTTTATACTCCAACTCTCACATCCATACATGACCACTAAACCATAGCCTTGACCACACGGACGTTTGTTGGCAAAGTAATGTCTCTGCTTTTCAATATGCTATCTAGGTTGGTCATAACTTTCCTTCCAAGGAGTTAAGCGTGTTTTAATTTCATGGCTGCAATCACCATCGGCAGTGATTTTGGAGCTGAATGTTGATCTTTAAGCCAACTTTTTCACTCTCCTCTTTCACTTTCATTAAGAGGCTCTTTAGTTCTTCTTCACTTTCTGCCATAAGGGTGGTATCATCTACATATCTGAGGTTATTGATATTTCTCTTGGCAGTCTTGATTCTAGCTTGTGATTCCTCCAGCCCAGTGTTTCTCATGATGTACTCTGCATAGAAGTTAAATAAGCAGGGTGACAGTATACAGCCTTGACATACTTCTAACTCACTGCTGTGCTTTCTGCCTCCTTTAGCCCGTTTTGATTCATTTTAGTTTCTGGGTTTTTTATTTTTCATTTCATTTACTATATTCTTCAGTTCTGTTTGGTTGGTTGTTATATTTTCTAAGTCTATGTTAAATACTCATTTCTCAGGTCGTGCATTCTTCTCTCAAGTTCTTTGATCATGTTTACTATCATTACTCTGAACTCTTTCAGGTAGCTTGTCTCTCTCCATGTTACTTCGTTTTTCTGGGGTTTTTTCTTGCTCCTCCCTCTGAAACATGTTCCTCTGTCACCTCGTTTTGTATAAATTTCTATTTGTATTTTAATCTATCTGATAGCGTAGTTAAGTTTCTTGACCTTGGAGAAGTGGCCCTCTGCAGGAGATATCGCAGGCACCCTTCTCCCGATCCAAGGGCCAAAGGACATCTGATCCCAGAGTGGTGTCCCACGTGTATTTGCAGGCTATGGGACTGTACTTTTCTTGCTTTTGGTGTCTGCCCCCTGATGTGAAGAGCCAACTCATCAGAAAAGACCCTGATGCTGGGATCAGTTGAGGACAGGAGGAGAAGGGGTGACACAGGACTAGAGGGTTGGATGACATCACCGATTCAATGGACATGAGTTTGAGCAAACTCCCAGAGATGGTGAAGGGCAGGGAAGTCTGGCGTGCTGCAGTCCATGGGGTCGCAAAGAGTCGGACACGATGGAGCGGCTGAACAACAACTCTGCTGGGTGAGGCTGGTCTGGAGGCTTGTGCCTGCTCAGTGGTGTTTAGAACTGGGTCTTCACCCTTTTGTGGGTAGAGTTACATCAAAAGGCATGTGTACAGGAAGCCTTTGGACAGCCTGTCTGCTGATGGTTAGGGCTGCATCCTGGCCCTTTCATCCTTTGGCCTTAGGGGCCATTGCTGTAGCCTACAGGTTCTGAGTGGAGCCAGTGTCGCGCCGAGATGGAGTCCTCACACAGATGAGTGCTCTCGCTAGTTCTGCTCTCAGGATCTGTGTCCCCACAGTGAGCCACAGCTCAGCCCCACCCCCCAGAGATCCTTCAAAACCAGCAGGTGGGTTTCACCATCCAGGATCTTAGCAAACAATTGTGTTTTGCCCTTCATCTCAGCTTCATCTCAGTGTGCATGAGGCTTGGTCTGCACCTATTAAGAGTGAAGTCTGTTTTCTCCATTCCTGTGGGGCTCCTGCATTCAGGGCCCACTGGTCTTCAGAAGTAAATGTTAAATATCTCTTTGGCCTTATTCACTGATTCATGGGTGGGTCAGCATCCTACCTGGTAAATAAACATGCTCCCAGAAGCTGTCTGTCCTCTTTACACCAAGGTATATATGGATCAGTGGATTGTTTTCAAACTTTCCTGACCTGAGTATACTCATAAATGCCATGACATGTACAAAGTAGGTGCAGCATAAACACGAAGAAGCTGAATTTCTTTAGAGGTGGGGTTCACTTCCATGAAAAAACTGAAATAACAAAATGGTGAAATGAAATGTTTAATTTGGGAGTTGGCTGTGATCAGGTGCTCGAAAGTCAAGTGAGTAGAGTTGAACAAGCACACAGTGAAGGGAATTACTGTGGATTCCAACTGTATTTTGTGACAGGGAAGCAGTCTCCAGTGCCAAATGCCTGCAAGCCTTCCTGCCATTTCCAGTGTCGTGCTCACATTCAGAGCCCGACGATCTTGCAGAGAAAGTGAGATGTGTTCTTTGTTCCCAACCGAAAATACTTTCCTTGATAACTGATGCTAAACTGGACTCAAATTCACTTTTATATCGCAGTTTGAGAGTCCTTGTTTTAATGCTTTATGCATGCTATCTTTTTGAATTTCCAACTCCAAAATAAGTACTGATGTTCTTTTTCATTTCCCAGATGAAGGAACTTGAATGGAACAAAAATCACCCCATCCCGAAGATTTTGACTATGCCAAACCTTTGACTGTGTGAATCACAATAAACTTTGGAAAATTCTGAACGAGATGTGCATACCAGAGCACCTGACCTGTCTCTTGAGAAACCTGTATGCAGGTTAGGAAGCAACAGGTAGAATTGGACATGGAACAACAGACTGGTTCCAAATAGGAAAAGAAGTATGTCAAGGCCGTATATTGTCACCCTGCTTATTTAACTTATATGCAGAGTACATCATGAGAAACGCTGGGCAGGAGGAAGCACAAGCTGGAATCAAGATTGCTGGGAGAAATATCAATAACCTCATAAGCAGACAACACCACCCTTATGGCAGAAAGTGAAGAGGAACTAAAAAGCCTCTTGACGAAAGTGAAAGAGGAGAGTGAAAAAGTTGGCTTAAAGCTCAACATTCAGAAAACTAATATCATGGCATCCAGTCCCATCACTTCATGGCAAATAGATAGGGGAACAGTGGCTGACTTTATTTTTCTGGGCTCCAAAATCACTGCAGATGGTGACTGCAGCAATGAAATTAAAAAACACTCCTTGGAAGGACAGTTATGTCTAACCTAGACAGCGTATGAAAAAGCAGAGGCATTACTTGTCAACAAAGGTCCACATAGTCAAGGCTATGGTTTTTCCAGTAGTCATGTATGGATGTGAGTGTTGAACTATAAAGAAAGCTGAATGCAGAAGAATTGATCCTTTTCAACTGTAGTATTGGAGGACACTGATGTGAGTCCCTTGGACTGCAAGGACATCCAACCAGTCCATCCTAAAGGAGGTCAATCCTGGGTGTTCATTGGTAGGACTGATGTTGAAGCTGAAACTCCAATACTTTGGCCCCTTGATGTGAAGAGCTGACTCATTTGGAAAGACCCTGATGCTGGAAAAGATTGAGGGCAGGAGGAGAAGGGGACGACAGAGGATGAGATGGTTGGATGGCATCACTGACTCAATGGACATGGGTTTAGGTGGACTCTGGGAGTTGATGATGGACAAGGAGGCCTGGCGTGCTGCGCTTCATGGGCTCGCAAAGAGTCGGCCATGACTGAGCAATTGAACTGAACTGAAAAGAGAAACTATTACAAAGTTACCATAATCACAACTATATGAGAGGTTATGTCAATTAAAAATGGAAAGAGAGAAGTTCCTTTGATCCAGCGGTTAAGACTTCACCTTGCAATGCAGGGGACACAGGTTCTATCTCTGCTCAGGAAACTATGATCCCACATGCAGAGTAACTAAGCCCGAGTGGTGCAACTAGAGAGTCTGTGCTGCAGCTGAGACCCAACACAAATGAAAGAAAAAAAGGAATGAGGAACTCAAAAATTACAGATATTAAGTAATTGAAGGATTATAATTATAGCTTTGTTAGTGTAGCAGCATGATTTCAAGAGAAACTATTAGATATAATGTAATAATTTTTGAAAAAGAAAATATGTAAACTTGCATCTAAAATCTTTGGAAATATATCCTTAAGTAAATTGAAGTATTAGGTTTATAGTGAGTTTAGGGTGACATTGAATTGAAAAAATAAACACTTATCAGATCACTAGTGCTCCCTGTCTGGATGCCATTACTCTCTCCATTGAAAACATCACATGTCCAACATTAAAGAGACATTTTCTTCCTCTCGTCACTAATAATTTTTTACTATTTCTATATTAATTTTAGAATAATATTTTGTGTCTGCAAAATCTTGATTGAAAATGCATTAAACCTGTATGTCAGTTTGGGGTGTTCCGACATCATTTCTATGTTGTATCTTCCAATCAATGTCAATATATAAATTGGGCCAAACAGTGTGTCTAAAAATAAAAATAAAAATGAAATATATGCTTCACAAAATAGAATTTTAATGCAGTTGAGACTGTGAATATAATGCTTATTACCATGACTTCAAATAGAGGTTTTTGTTGCCTTTCAAAAATGGCTCTTCTAAAAATCGTTGAAGTGTACTTCCAATCTGATAAACACCTCCACACGTTAACTTTCATGAAACAAAGAGGAAGATACCTTAGGCAGTTCATCTAAACAGTATTTCACAGCTGTTCCCAATAATCACTTTGTGTGGTGGAATCTGTGCATCAGGAAGAGGAAAGGAGAAAGTGGGCTATCTACTTGAGCAGTTGTCTTTACTCAGCAAGAGGGTGGGAGTTGGAAGCATAAGCATTCAGTTTTCTCAGAGTCTGACTCCATCTTTGAGGTCTGCCGGCAAGTACTTTAAGCCTCACTGCAGTCTTCCCATTCTGCCCCCACCACCTTGAGTAAGTAGAGTCTCTTCCAGTGAACTGTGCGTGCAGACAACAGAAACCAGAGCTACAGTGACTGTCTTCCTCAACGAACTCAACCCAGCCAGTTCTCAAATGCCTTTCTTTAATTTGCCCGCATCAAAAATTAGTTGCAGCACATGCTGTCTTTGTTGCATCATCAGATGCCTTTCAGCTGGACTCTGTGATGGCCTCAGGTGGATGGGAAGTTTTCACAGGAGGGCCAGCATGTTGATCCTCAAACTGAACACCAAAGTGTCCTCTGGGCGGCCACTGGTGTCTGTTCCTGTGGCCGTGCCTGTGGCTTTTAACCCCATGTGCTCATGCCTGCAGGGAGGAGCAGCTGAGAAATGAGGGCAGTGCAGGGGAGCCTCGAGGGGTCTGCAGGTGGGGGCATTAAGGTGAGCCCCGTGCATCCGTCCCTTGAGAGACTGAGGGGTGTGTGGAGCTGTTGGCAAGAGATGTCGCTCTTCCGGCTGGAGCATCTGCACATGGGTTTATGGATGGTGTGGGCACCACAGCATCTTAGCTCAGGTTCCCTGAGACTGAGGTTTGGATGCCTGGTTTTAATTGACTAACTCACAGTGTCACCTGTGTATGGATGAGGGCAGCAGGATTAGGCAGAGAGATATGTGTTCCTGTGATGTCAGAGCCAGGTCCTGCACTGAGCCCATGGGGCACTCCTGGTACAGGGGGCCATGGTCCCCTGCAGGCGGGTGGGAGCCATGGTCCTGAAGGAGTGAGTCTAGAGGTGCCCCCACAGTGCTCACTCCACGGGGGCGCTCCCCTGGGGTCTCTTTGGAGGGCAGGCGTCATCATGCACCCCACAGAGTAATACAGGAAAGATCCAAGAGATCTTGTGGGTGGCCTTCGGTCGGTAAGGGATTTGGGGTTACAGTGAGGAAATTTCACTTGCATTTTTTTTTTATTATTATTATTGTTTTTGCCATACATTGTCATGATATCACCATGGGTTTACATATGCTTCCCCTCCGGGTCCCCCCTCCCTCCTCCCTCCCCCCCACCCCGGGAAATCTCGCTGCACCAGTCCCGAGCATCAATCCTGGGCTGGCGATTGATTAGACACATGACAATTAACATGCTTCAATGCCCTTCTCCCATCTCATCCCACCCTTACCCTCATCCACAAAGTCCACAAGTCTATTCTATACATCTGCGTTCCTTTTGTTGTCTCCCATGTTGGGTTCTCATTACTGTCTTTCTAAATTCCATATATATGTGTTAATATACTGTATTGTTGTTTTTGCTTCTGGCTTACTTCACTCTGGATAATGGGCTCCAGTTTCGTCCGTCTGAGTAGAATTGCTTCAAATGAATTTTTTTTTAATGCTGAGTAATATTCCATTGTGTATATATACCACAGCTTTCTTATCCATTCGTCAGTTGATGGGCATCTAGGTTGCTTCCATGTCCTGGCTATTGTAAACAATGCAGCGATGAACATTGGGGTGCACGTGGCTCTTTCAATTCTGGTTTCCTCGGTGTATATGCCCAGCAGTGGGATTGCCGGGTCATATGGCAGGTCTATTTGCAGCTTTTTAAGGAACCTCCACACTGTTTTCCATAGTGCTGTACTAGGTTGCATTCCCACCAACAGTGTAAGAGGGTTCCCTTTTCTCCACATCCTCTCCAGCATTTATTGCTTGTAGACTTTGGAAGATACGGAGGAGAGGCTGGAATGAGTTGATGATGCCATCGCACCATCTCATCCTCTGTCGCCCCCTTCTCCTGCCGTCCGTCTTTCCCAGCAGCAGGGTCTTTTCCAATGAGTGGGCTCTTCGCATCAGGTGGTCAAAGCGTTGGAGCCTCAGCTTCAGCATCAGTCCTTCCAATGAATATTCAGGACTGATCTCCTTTAGGATGGACTAGTTGGATCTCCTTGCAGTCCAAGGGACTCTCAGGTGTCTTCTCCAACACCACAGTTAGAAAGCATCCGTTCTTCAGTGCTCAGCCTTGTTTATGATCCAACTCTCACATCCATACATGACTACTGGAAAAACCCTGGCTTTGACTTGATTGACCTTTGTCGGCAAAGTAATGTCTCTGCTTTTTAATACACTGTCTAGGTTTGTCATACCTTTTCTTGGAAGGAACTGTGAGGAAATCTGTCTTCTTCCTAATGTCTCAGTCTTGCCTGTAACATGTATTCTTCCACCCTCCAGTGGTGCTGCAGCTCCACCGGAGACACGGCAAGGCCTTTGTCCTGACCTGTGCTCTGTCATCTGGCATCCTTCACTGCTTGACTAAGAGAAGCACGGGATGGCCTGTTTCAAAGGGATTATCTTTGTTCTGTCCCCCTTCTATTTTTGACACCATCAGTTGCTCAGTTCTTAGTCTGTGTTGATTAGAGCAAAAGCCTCTGTCGTCCTAACCCCTAGGCCTTTCCCAGTTCCGTCCTCACTGGCTGTACCTAGAAGACCTAGTCCGAAGATGGAAAGACACTGCTGCTCTTTCATGTCGTCTGTGACAGCAGAACCTGCACGCGGCCGTCTCAAACCCTGTCTGCTTACATCGGTCCCTTACAAACCCTGTCTGTCTACATCGACCCCTTACCTGGCTTTTGTGTTACGACTTTTGTACCACCTTCAAGGGTGAGTATAACAGGGAAGTGGTTTGGATCTTCTGTAATTGCTACTCAGGAAAACCGTAAAGAAAGTGTACACGGAGATCCTATTTTTGATCCCCAGTCCTCCATGGGTTGCATATATTAATCTTATAGCTCTGAGCTTATCAGCTGTGGGTAGAGCACATGGTCCTAAGTTAAGTTCCTGTAATATCTGACCATGAGGGGTGTGTGTGTGTGGCTTATACCACAAAGTTCACATGCAATACGAGTGTTAGTATACTTGATGTTGTCCCAAAGACCTCTCCAACTATCTCAATTTTTTTTAATTCTTTTTTTTTGTCCATCTCCAGTGATTCTGTCTACTGTCTCTCAGTTCACTGATTCATTTCGCTGTATAATCTGATCACCTGTTGATTCCTTCTAGTGCATTTTTTGTTATTGTAGTCTTCGGCTCTGTCTGGTTCTTCTTCATATCTTCTAACTCTTCGTTAAAGAGCTCCCATCTCTCTGTTTATCCATTCCTTTCCCAAGTTCTTTGAGCATTTTGCTGGTCCTAATCTTGAACTCTGTTGCACTGATGGCTTGTCTCCACTTCATGTACTTCTTCTGAGGTCTTCCCTTTTGAACAAATTCCTCTGTCACCTCATCCTGCCTGATCTGCTGCTTTTACTTCTGTGTGTTTTCTAGGTCGGTTCTTGTTCTGGTTCTGCAGGAAACAGGCTTTTGGAGGGGACAGCCTGTGCATCCCAGCAGCTCGCTCCCTTCTGAGCACCAGAGCCCTCTGGCATAGGGGTGCCCCCTACATGGGTGGCGGGGGCCCTTCCTCTGCGGCAGGCTGACCGCTGCACAGTCTGGTAAGTACCACTGCCCCCCACCTGCCCAGCCTTGTGCAGAGGCTGCCAGCCTCTGATGGGGGTGGTCCTAGGGGGCCTGTTTGTGACATTGCTGGCTCTTGAGTCCAAGGTGTCCCAAAGCTGGTGTCAGCGCACTGGTAATTGGGGCTGATCTCAGCGTGGCTGGCTCGGCACCTCAGGGTGTCTCACGGCTGGTGGCACCCTGCTGGTGGGAACCCTGGGTCCTGACACAGCTGGCTGCCAGACTACAGCGGTCATGGGCCTGGTGTCTGCCTGTTGCTGGGCAGGACCCACTCCTAGGGCAGTCTAGGATCGAGCTGGGTCCTGGGGTTTCCTTCTATAGGGCTGAGGGGTCTGGATCTGGTATCGCCCCTCTGGTGGGTGGGGCTGTGGCCCTGGCAGACCCAGGGCTGGAGTGGCTGCTGGCGTGTGGAGCAGGGTCCCAAGGGCTCTGGCTCCAGCGCTTGGGCATCCTGGAGTTGCTGGCAGCCTGTTGGTGGGCAGGGCCAGCATGGGGCTCTAGGGCAGCTGCTGCCTCCTAGGTAGGCTGGGCACCTTCTTCTCCTGCTGCAGGGCCCTGGAGGTCCTGAAGCTGCTGCCAGCCCACTAGTGGTCATGGCTGGGCCCAGGTCCCGGGGCTAGCCCCAGGCTCTGGTGGGCAGACCTCTGACCCGAAGTCTGTGGCTGTGGGGCCCAGTCTGAAATTCCTGAACAAGCCAAATATTTTTCAGCCATTGATTTGAAGGATGCTTTGATTTCTATACCGTTGGTGGAGCAAAGCCAGTTTTTATTTGTCTTTTAAGATCTTACCCACCCAGCTTCTCAGTTAACCTGGATAGTTTTGCCCCAGGGGTTTCATCACAGCCCTCATTATGTCAGCAAAGTTTGTCATGGGATCTGCAAAACTTTCATAGCCCCTAGACAGCGGTGCTACAATACGTAAATGATATTCTGCTCTGTGCTGACACAGGGGAAGCTTGCTTACAAGCCTCAGAATTCTTCCTACATCAGGAAAAAGTTTCAGTTTTGTCAACGATCTGTTAAATATCTGGGCCTAATCATATCAGAAGGGACAAAGGACATAGGCCCAGGAGAATTTTTAAATCATCCCCCACCTATGTCTCTAGCATTGGGACGCAGGTTCTTTACCATGGTCGCCAGAGACTGGCTGGTTTGGTCTCCAGAGACTCAAAAGGCTTTTTCTTTGTGTCACACCATTTTTACACACAGATACTGTCATAGATCCTGAAGCCTTAGAATTAACTATGTAACTCAACTTTCAGCTTTTCAGCAGACATTACAGGGACTCTGAGAGGTGACTCCTGACCTAGCCTCTGAGTCAAACAAGCCGCTGTTTGAGCCAGGAACCGAGGTTCTGATAAAGACATTGGGATCTAGGGGTCAAGCTTTTGAGCCCCTCTGGAAAGGCCCTTACCAGGTTATTCTTTCTTCTCCCACAGCTCTCAGAGTGCCAGGAATTGATTCGTGGATGCGCCACACTCGAGTTAAAAGGTGGCATCCTGACCCAAACTAAGCAATGCCATTTTTATGTCTTTATGCTTTTTACTTTTCAGATGAGCTTGATAACCTTTGTGTGCTTGCCTCTGCTGACTTCAAAAATCCTGAGTTTGGGGGTTTGACCTTCAAGACCACTCCTTCCTGTTCTGGGCTCACTCCTATGCTGCATTCCAGAATCCGTCTAATTGCTGGGTCTGCAGAGTGCGCCCCTCCTTGTCAGTTGAAAGCTTCCCATGGTGGGCATCCCCACCTTTGTGCCAGGGAAAGGATTTTCTCCAAGTCTGCAACTACCTTCGCCGACGGCAATCGTATGTGATGCCTCTTCTTAATCTGATGACATCTCAACGATCCTAAGACAGGCTGGTGTAACACTTTGTACCTTAATTATGGACAGAATGTGACTTTTAACTTTGATTACATGTTATCTTGTTTTAATGACTATTTTGCTGCACATAAGAAGGCAAACGGGTCTAGATCTGGTGGTTTTCTACCTGGTGTTTATCAAATATGGGATGAGGTCTTATGGCTAACTCCTAAAAAGGGACGCCTACTATCTAATGCTCCCATATACAGGGAACAAATAGAGCCAACCCGAGAAGTTAGCTGACAACTTAATTATAATGATTAGAAACAATTGGGATTTTTGTCTCAAGAAATATGCAGTGTAATCATTCCTGTGTTTTCCAGTCCCCGTTCAGGTCCTCCTTTTGTCTGGCCAGGCGCTGATTGGGACTGGATCCCTCAGTCACTCTGCCTTGCTCCAAACAGGACTACTGCATATGTGGCTCTTCCCTCTGGGCGTGGCTTCCCCTGGCTGGATAGGGAGATGCACCCTCGGTCTAGCTTTTACTCATGGCTTCGTATTTTCAGAGCTTCCAGAGAAGCCTGCTAATCTGCCACACCTTAGAACTTGTTGGACAAGGTCTGTATTTCACTGGTATGAGTATCTGGCTGCAATATTTGTTCCCTCTCTGGAAACTCCAGACATCATGCTACAAACTGATGCTCTGACTGACTTTACAAGATTCTCAAAAAGCTATTTCAGCCCGTAAGGCTAAACAAATAAAAATTAGAAGGGTGGTTTTACAAAACGGATTGGCCTTAGATATTCTAACAGCCACATAAGGAGGAACTTGTGCCATTATTCACACCCAGTGTTGTACACATATACCAGATATGAGCACTAATGTTACTCACTTTACTGAACACATAGCAGGATGATTCAGGCTATGGATACTCCTGAAGCCTCAGTCACCTCACTTTGGGAAACGTTAACTAGCTCCCCATGGTGGAAAACTATCTTAATAATGGTAATATTATGGTATGGTAATAATGCTGATTGTTCTGCTTTTGCTGTTTGCTCCCTGCATCTGTACCTGTGTAGTTGGATGTGTTTCTAGCTGCATGAAGGCTTTTAGTTACAAATGGTTGTTCAAGTGCCTACGAGTGCCACAGCCTCCTCCAACTATTACTTGGGGTGCCTGAGTCAGAGACCCTAAATATGAGGGTAAAAATATGCTGCCTCAACAATGTAGGGTCTGCACCACTGGCCAGCATGAAGCAGAACAGAATTGCCACCCCTGTTCCCTGGCAACCATATTCTAAAAGAAAAAAGGGGGATGAAAAAGCTAATCGTCAAGTAGGGAGGCCAGGGTCCCTAAACGGCAGGAGGAAAATGCAAGTGGCAGACTTTTTATCTTCTCTACACAGGATTAAAGGCAGCTCCGTAATGATGCTTGGTTCCGTCTGAACTTGAGTTTTTCTCAAACCTTGAGCTGCTAATGGCTCAGCAAACCAAATGAAAATATTTTTCTTAATAAGCTATGTTAGTGAAACTATTTATTTGCTTGGAAATCTGCCTTTCTTCAAGATTCATGTTTTATGGCCGGAGATGACTCCCCTTTTGCCAATTCTGTCTCAGAATTCTTGCTAACCAGTATATAATGCTTTGCAAAAAACTAACAGGGGGACACTCTTTATGTTCCCTTCTGATGTCTGTGACAGAAGCTTTCTCTTTACACTTTAATAAAACTCTGCTACACAAAGCTCTGAGTGATCAAGCCTTGTCTCTGGCTGCCAGCCATGCTGGGCTCAGTTGTTTCCAACTCTTTGTGACCCCATGGACAGTAGCCCACCTGCTCCTCTGTCTGTAGCATTTCTCCAGCAAGAATACTGGAGTGGGTTGCCATTTCCTCCTCCAGAGGATCTTCCTGACACAGGGATGGAACTTGCGTCTCTTCCATCTCCTGCATTGGCAGGCAGATTCTTTACCACTAGTGCCACCTGGGAAGCTGGCCCAGATCAAAATTTTCCAAAGGTCAAGAATTCCAGATCACACAGCTGTAACCATTCAGATTCTTCTCTGGTGCTCCCCAATACCAGTTTCCTTGTGCTAGAATGAAGGGACATGGTTGAAAAGGCTGAAGGCAGCCAGAGAAATATACGAAGGGCTGAAATGATGGTTGTAGCTTTGCCCATTCAGAGACCACCAGAGAGGAGGTCAGCCTTTGCGGGCCAAGCTGGCCATGGTGGGCCACAGGGCCCACAGGTACCCAGGCCAACCCTGGGCGCGCTGTGTGGATAGAAGGGCACTGCAGGGGAGGCTGTGTTACAGACAGCCAGGGAACTGGGAGAGGGCATGCCCCAGATGCCAGAGACCCATGCGGGCCCATTGGGCTTGGATGGTTCCCCAGCACCGAGGGGCCCCAAGGTGACAAGTAGCTCTGCCTACAGTACCAGGTATGTGACTAGTTCTGCAGCTCGGGGAGGCACTGAAGCAGGGGCTGAAATGGAATTTCTCGGACACCCGCACAGCCCTTTCCGTCTTCACCCGAAGGGCTGGGAATTTTAACATCCATAAAAAATACATAATGGGAACATCAGCACCGACCCCGGGCCCATTGTCCAGGAACCCCTGTCGTGCTCCAACAATGGCCGGTTGTTTCTTTATCGATTTCTGTGCCTGTCACCTCTCTTTTAACTCAAGGGGACTTACTAGTTAAATTAGGCTGTACTGTTTCTTGAGGGACAAGGAAGCCCCTCTTATGACCAAATGATATTAACAAAACTAAAAGACAGATTAACTCTATAACTGAGATAAAAGACTTAATAGAGGCTGAAGTACGGAACGCTGAGGTTCTGGGTCTAGCTACAAATAGACTGAGTCCTTACGTGATACTCTTCCAGATTTGGAACCTGTTTTGAGCTACGTAGCCCAGCTGGTAAAGAATCCACCTGCAATGCTGTTACTGAAAGGTATGTGTTGGGGGTCTGGTTGCTTGCAGCTCAAGAGCCAATAAGCAGGCCAGGTTGGTGGAAAGGAAATTTGTTTTATTTCAGATGCCAGCAACTGGGGATGGGAGGAGGGTGGCGTACATTTTTCCAAAGGCCAACATCCCCCCCGAACAAGCAAGGGGTCAGGGCATTTATAGGCAGAGTCAGGGGGTGAGGGGCAACACACAGAAACAGCACAGTCATCTCTAACAGTCTTCTTCAAACTGGTCATCACTGGTCTGACTAGCATCATCTTGGTTGTTTTAGGTACAGTTAATCTTTAGTTCTGGGGTGCACTTGTTCCCATTTCTTTGTGATCAATTCTTGGAACTGTGGCAGCTCAGGTCCCGGGCACAGCCTGGCCATCTTGTAGTTAACTTCTCCACCTGAGATTTTAGTATCTGTAAGCTCACAGGATATGGCTCAGAATATTATCTACAGCCTTTGAGAAAGAACTAAAGGTCCTTGACTGTGCTTAATGACTACATTATTATTATTTAGTCTCCTTAGACTGTTTTCCTTTGTTTCAGCATTTCTCAGTTCTCTGCTTAAGCTTATTCTTTGATTATAGTGTTCCGCAGGCAAACGGCAGGCAGAAGACGTGGTGGCAGGGGCAAGGACCTTAAGAGTCCTGCTCCATTTCAGTTCCCCCTTTTCTCTGATACTCCTCAGTCTTGAGGAGGGACAGGTACAGAACAGGAAAGGCAATAAACTTTCATAGTCTCTGGACAAACATTTGAAAATTACTAGACATAGTACAATGAGTATAATAATAAAAATCCACCTTTGTACGATTTTTTTTCTTAATGATTAAAGCAGATGTACAATGTATGTTTAAGAGGCCACAAACAGGCTGTTTTGTTTAGCCTAAAGTTTAAATTACATCATGTATAGGCCAGAATGACTTCCCTATACCTCAAAATGTGAATATTTCTTCTCTCATTTTCACCTTTTAAGTTGTTAACTCTTTCCATAGAGGCCAGTGATGACCAATGTATTTTTCTAATGCTGCCAGAGTGGTTCATTTGCCTGCTCTGGGTCCATCCACGTCCCTCGGTGCTTGACCTCCTTTTTATGTATATATATTTGCCTAGTTGTCCACCTTAGGGGAAACTAATCAGACATCATGAACAGGCTCAGAGGTTAATAGGGAAATGCTTTATAGGCTGTACATCTTAGCATTCATACTTGATTGTCACACAAACACTGTACCTGTGCTTTAAGCAGTACACTGAAAGCCAGCGGTGCTACACGCCATGAGCAGTTATACTCTGTGACAACTTTCCTGGACAATTTTTCCATCCTGAACACAAAGGTCAAAAGTATGATTAGAAACAAAAAATTACTTTCCATTAGAAGTCTGTTACCAAAATCAGATCAATATTACAGGTGAACTTTGCTTTCTTAACAGAGAGAGAAACCAATTTTAGTTTTGCATCAGTTTACTGTTAGTAACAAAATTCATTTACCTAATTAAAGTCAGTCTAATCTTAATCCTGACAACACACACATTTTTTTTTCAAAATTCCTTTTCACAAACCTTTGTCACATTCTAGATCCAAACAGATTTGTCCTTTATTTCTTTGTCCAGAAACAAACAACTGTAGGACAAAATTATCATTTTTCCTCGGCAAAAATATCTTTATTCTTTATAACTTCTCTTTGTTGACAACAAATATCCTATTTGCTTTACATACTGAAATGCTTTGCTTATCATTTTTACATATCACAATTTTTGACCCTTGAAAGTTTTAACAAAACCAAGAAACAAGTGATTGAAATGTTACACCAGCATTTTCTGATTGGCAAACTTAAGAATATATGTTATGACCTCAAAAAACACTCATTTTTTTCATAGCATAATTTTTCTTCAGTGGTACAACATGTATGCTTAATAAACCCAAACATTTTTAGACTCCCTCTTGGTTTTACAAGAATACCAAAGTAGGTAATCAGTTTATGAATTATAGCCAAATTATACACTCAATGTTAAAGCCTTTTTTCCTTAACATAGTTAACCCAAGGCTGAAGAAGTGGACTGTGTTTGTGTTTCAAGGACATGATAAATGTCAACCTCAAACTTGTTCTGAGGCATGTTTTTGTTTTCTCAGAGTCTGAAAAAAGTGTTTTATCAAGTTAGCTTTCTCTAACTGCATATGCAAAAAGAACCGTTTTTTAAAATTTCAAGACTTTCATCTTAATCAACCTTTTCTGGAGTCTAAAGAATACTGTAGCTGTACAGTGTCCCCCCAAAAAAATCACCTTTCTTTTTTAGTCATAAATTCATAGCTAAAATTTTTCTTAATGAATTGAAGCTGAATTTCCCATTTTACATAAGGCAACAAGAACACCGATCACACAAATGAAATATACACTCACACACCAAACAACAGATCCATCAAAAACCCTCTCTGAGGGTGAACAGTACAAAGTCCCAAACAAACAGTCGTCAGGGGTGCTCAGATGTCAGAACCAATTGGCAAAATGCCCAAATGACACTCGGTGCTCACGAACGGCCCTCAAGGGTAGTCAGACGTCAGAACCAACTGCCAAGAATACCCACATTGCACTTGGCGCTCACAAATGGTCCTCAATGGCAGACGTCAGAACCAATTGGCAAAAATGCCCAAATAGCAGTCAGGGCTCTCACATGATCCTCAACATCAGACATATGTCAGAACCAACGGGCAAAATGCCCAAGCAGCACTAGTACTCACAGATGGGAAAGTTGCCTGTGTGGACACTGGTGGATTCACCCAGTCTTGGAGCTCTTCAGCTCGCCCCAAATGTAAGTTTCTATTCCACCAAGAAAAGTGTAAGCTGGCAGCCAGTGCGGGGCAGGAGAGAAACAGAGAGGATCCTCAAAACAGATGGTTTTTTCAGCTGCTCAGAACATTCCTCAAATCCCCGACTCAGGGCGAGCTAGCCACGAGCAGCAGGCTAATACATTGTCACAGCCACAGCCCTCCCCTTGGAAAACCCAGGAGAGCCAGCTGCCATAAACACTCAGGAGCCAGCAGCAGCCAGTCAAAGCTAGTGGTAGCCAGCCCCACGCTCGGCGCCAAAATCTGTTAGGGAAAGGTATGCGTTGGAAGGGGAGTGGTCCAGCTGCTCAGTGCTCAAAAGCCAGTAAGCAGGCCAGGCTGGTGGAAAGGAAAATTTGCTTTATATAAGATGTGGGGAGAGGAAGGGGAGGGTGGCGGACATCTGTCCAAAGGCGTATTAAAAAGCAGAGACATTAGTCTGCCAACAAAGGTCCATCTAGTCAAAGCTATGATTTTTCCAGTAGTCATGTATGGATGTGAGAGTTGGACTATCAAGAAAGCTGAGTGCTGAAGAATTGATGCTTTTGAACTATGGAGTTGGAAAAGACTCCTGAGAGTCCCTTGGAAACTGCAAGGAGATCCAACCAGTCCATCCTAAGGGATATCAGTCCTGAATATTCATTGGAAGGACTGATGATGATGCTGAAGTCTCCAACACTTTGGCCACCTGATTCGAAGAACTGACTCATTGGAAAAGACCCTGATGCTGGGAAAGATTGAAGGCAGGAGAAGGGGATGACAAAGGATGAGATGGTTGGATGGCATCACCGACTTGGTGGACATGAGTTTGAGCAAGCTATCGGAGCTGGTGATTGACAGGGAAGCCTGGTGTGGGGCAGTCCATAGGGTCGCAAATAGTCTGACATGACTGAGCGACTGACTGAAGTTAACTGAACTAAACCCCTTCTATACAAGCAAAAACACCCTAGATGCCTGATTAGTAATTCTAATCTTAGTATTACACTTGATCTGCCAGGAGACCCAGACAACTACATCCCAGCAAATCCCCTTAACATACCACCACATTTAAAGCCAGAATGAAAAACATCTACTTCTGCAGTTCTCCATACACAGTTCTACAATCAACTCCTAATAAATTTGGAGAAGTACTAGTTCTAGTTTTTCTCAGCCTTAAGCCCACCATTCATCCAAGCAACAACAAAGCACAGCAATCCCACCCCTCAGCTGATACCCATTTTTAACACGAGTAGCAGACCTATCAGGCACCTAGGGTGTTTTTGCTTGTATAGAAGGGGAGAGGACAGGGCCTCAGCCAAGGGCAAGGCTGGAACTGTGAATTCACCTCCAGGAAGAGGACTTCATGGGAGCCCAGAGGTACTAAGGGGTTTTATGAAGGAAAGTGTCTTGAAAGGCAGTGTCTACCTGGACTGAAGGCAAAAAAGCCTATAGAGGCAAATACACACATCATATCAATAAAATTAAGGCATCAGTTACATGAGGAAACATCCTCATAACTCTCCATTTCCTCTTACTCCTACCATTAAATTTCCAAATCATTTTAGCATTCTTGTACTGTAAAAGTTTTTTAAAAAACATAAATACTACATTATGAATCTAGTAACATAAGACTAAATAATATGCAAGAAATGCTAATTCATGGTTCCATACCTAACAAGATGGTTTTTTCAAGTGTTTTAAGGATTATAGTTTTCCATTGGTCTGAGGGACTAAAAAGCTGGTGCAACCTCAAATAAAAGTAATAAACTTATTTACCTCCTTTACACTACTCACAATATTCATATTAATACCAAGTATAACAACAAACTCCAACAGTTATAGAAGTATTATATATCCATTCCTATGTAAAACCATTGTCTCAAATGTGTCTGTCACCAGTCTAATTTCAACAATATTTATTCATACAGACAAGAAATAATCAGCTCAAATGAACACCGAATCACAATCTAAACCTTAAATAGATTATTCCTCAAGGTTTACACCAGTAATACTATTTGTCACATGATCTACTATAGAATTTACAGTATGATACATACACTCTGATTCTAATATTAATCAATTCTTCAGGTACTTACTCCTGCCTCTCATCTGGGCTTCCCAGGTGGCACAGTTGGTAGAGAATGTGTCTGCCAATGCAGGAGACATGGGTTCCTTTTTTTGGGCCAGGAAGACCCCCTGGAGGGGGAAATGGCAACCTGCTCCAGTGTTCTTTGCTGGAGATCCCAAGGACAGAGGAACCTGGTGAGCTGCAGGCCACGGGGTATCAGAGTTGGACTCGACTGAGCACATGCTTTTTTTTATCACAACACTTATTTTTCCCCCCCAACCAGGAATCAAACCAGGCCCTTGGCTGCGAAAGCATGAAGCCCTACGACAGGGCCACCAAGGCATTTCCACAGTAATACTAATTCTTGTTACCACACTCTTTTCCAACTTTTCACAGGATGGGAAGGGGGTCAGAATTAGGTCTTTTCAATTTATTGGGTGATGACATGGCCAAGCAGATACAAACACAGCCGCTCTTCAACAATCCTATACAATCACAGCCGCTCTTCAACAATCCTATACAATCACAGTGGAGGCTCTGGATTCATTACATTAACAGCGTAGGCTCTATTCAGCTTAAACCCATGCGAACCACAACAAATCTTTATGCTTAACCTAAATCACTAGATCTAACCCTGACAGGACTTGTATTGGACGCAACTGGAAAATCCGCGCAGACTGGCCTCCACCCATGACTGTCCTCAGTGACAGAGGGGCCTGCTGCCATCTCATCCCTACTCCACTCCTGCACAGGAGCTGCAGCAGGCATCCTTATCTGCTTTTATCCTTTCGTAGAAAAGAGGAAAATTACCCCAACAGTTACAAAATGTTTTGGAGCTCAGTTCAGTTCAGTCACTCAGTCGTGTCTGACCCTTTGGGACCCCATGGACTGCAGCACACCAGGCCTCCATGTCCATCACCAACTCCCGGAGTTTAGTCAAACTCACGTCCATTGAGTCAGTGATGTCATCCAAGGATCTCATCCTCTGTCATCCCCTTCTCCTCCTGCCTTCAATCTTTCCCAGCATCAGGGTCTTTTCCAAGTCAGCTCTTCGCATCAGGTGGCCAGAGTATTGGGAGCTTCAGCTTCAGCATTAGTTCTCCCAATGAACACCCAGGACTGAGAAATTGAGAATACAAATGGCTATTTTTGTGAAGTTATCAAAAGAGTGAAGGAAGTCATTACATTGGAGTGATCTTTACGGAAAATTTGTATATGGAAATAAAAAAAATTGAAGATTGTTAAGAAAAAAATGTTTCATGTCTTTAAAGACAAACCTAAGAAGTTTACGTAATAAAAATTTAAAATAATTTCCCAACTACAAGCCTTTATCTCTCACTTTCAGGTAGGGTTGTACAAATGACATGTCAAAAATGGGTATTTTTCATTTCCCTGCCTTGATGCTAGAATTAGAATATCTATCATTAAAATTTAAAGACTCATCTTGTTATTTGGGGCTTCTCAGCTGGCTCAGCAGTCGAAAGTATGCCTGTCAATTCAGGAGACCAAAGTTTGATCCTTGGATCAAGAAGATCCTCTCGAGGAGGAAATGGAAACCCACTCCAGTGTTCTTGCCTGGGAAATTCCACAGAGGAGACTGGCAGGCTACAGTCTATGGGTCACAGAGTTGGACACGACTTCATGTCAATCAAGGAATACAGAAAGAACACGAAGACACCTATTCATACGGGGCACATTCACTGATGCACGGCAAGGCTCAGGGCGTGTTCAAAAGAGACGGGCCCAAGGTGGAGCCACTGCCTCCAGGAGTGAAAAGCACCTCACTGCAGTGTCTGTCTGCTTAAAAACGTGACCGGGAGTCCCTGACTGGATTTCCAGGACACTAGTGCAGTAATCTGCAGGGCAGTATGCTGGTGGCTACACCCTCCTCCTGCCCACACCCCTGCATGGAGGCCAGACTTGAAGCAATGTGTTTGTGAATACTTTTCTTGTCCTGTCTAGTTTCTGCCTATGGAAGCCTTCCATGTTCTACAGTTCCTTTGAGCACTTCTGAATGAACTAGATAGGATGCTGCCTGATTCATGAATCATTCAACCTCAATTAGATCTTTAAAATTTCTAAGTTCAATTTTTTGTACCTTTTGTTTGCGGGGAGGGAGGCCTGCCTGGCATCCTGCAGAATCTTACTTCCCTGACCATAAATCAAACCTGTGCCCTCTGCAGTGTGGAGTCTGAATCATTGGACTTCTGGGGAAATTTACAATTTTTCTATTTAAATATACTTTGAGTCTGGAAATGCACTGCTATGGTATTTCAATTCAGCTGTCTGAATGTTCTGAAGCAGAGTGTGGAGAGAGTGACTCAAGTGCAAATTATGAATATGTAATTCCCAAACTGCAAGTTCTTTGGCTCCACTGTGGAAAGCAATTCTCATAGATTGTTTCAGACCCAAGAGCCTAACACTGCATTGTTACCATCTATTACAAAACACTGAGGTCAGATAAAACCCTGTTGGTGGGAGGGACAGGATTCATCCAGGGTGGTTGAGAAAGTGATTACATTTTATGAATCAAAAGAGGAAATCCATGATACATTCTGAATAAACAGTAGCAAATGGTAATGGCAGCAGTTAGATGTCAATCATACACATATACATACTATTTGATTTCTTTTGATTAAACTCCACTCAGATTAACTGCTCTCTCCACGTCAGATGGTATAGCACCCAGTCCTACAAGCTGTGGTCTGTGTATGGAAGGGCACCCTGATCATAACAAGCATGATAAATCATGGCACAGTTTTACATTATTCTCTGCCCTTACCTGATGCTAATTCACACACCAGTGAATTGAATAATTCAGTGTCCCTGTTTTCTCAGGAAAGATGGATATGAAAGAACCACACTTAATCAGGTTAGCCTCTTCATCTTACTAATTCCTCTGCAGAGACCATCATGAAAGGCCTGTAAGAAAGCTACAGAAGGTTTTCAAACTACTGCAGAAAAGTCATAGTAATATGGCCTTCTCAAGAAAACTCCACTAATTACTTTACACACTGAAGATACTGGGCTATCTTCCTACATGTCCTTCAGTTTTAACATATTTAATATACACCTCATACCATAAATTTCAACATATTTAATATAATTATTCTGCAATAATATTGGAGGTTAATGTTGGAGAACTAAATATTTATTTATTCCCAATATGAATTATCGGATATGTGGCCTGCTGTAAGAACTGGTCCAAAAACTTGGCAAATTCATTACATCTATAAGGATTCTCCCCAATATGAATTTCTTGGTGAATTCTGAAGACATACTGGTTTTCTTATAAGTGTTTTCACATTCAGTATATCTGTTCAGTTTCTGATTTGCATAAATTACCTCATTATGCCCAAGGTGTGAATATTTGATGAAAAAAAACTATATAACATTCATTACCTGTACAAGCTTGCTCTCCAGTATAAATCCTTTTATGTTTCATAATTTGAACTTTGGGTTAAAGTTTTAACATGCGCATTATATCTGTGTAGTTTCTCTGAAAGATGTATAATTTGAGCTAGTGTACTCAGAGCCTGGAGAAGCCCTTGCCCACACATTTCCGTGACTCCTCTTCAGTATGGACTCTTCTTGTCAAATGCATCCAACTCAAGGTGAAACTTTTTCCACTCCCATTGCATTTGTAAAGTACTGTTCCAGTATGTTCCCGACCATACGTTTGTAAGGTGTCTCTGCATTATGAATTCTCTGATGATGTGAATGATGAGACCTGTAACTGAAGACCCGGCCACACATTACACTTACATGGTTCCCTCCATAGAGTTACCTTATGGTCACTTAAGAATGACTGCACCCTAAATGTATGGCTTCTCTCCAGCATGAATTTTCTCTTGCTTTGTAAGAAATGAATGCCTTCTAAAACACCTGCCACATTCACGATGTGGGTAAGATCGTAATTCAGCATTAATTACAGGATGGTCACTTAAGTCTGAACACAGAATCAAAGCTTTGCCACATACAACACATTTGTGTGGCTTTCCTCCAGTGTGACTTTTCTGAGGGTCAAACAGATGATGTGATTTACTGAATTCATTACATTTGTAAGCTTTCACTGTAGTATTGTTACAGGAAGGGGGATCCTCAGAAATGAATTGTCTGAGGAGACATATGTGCTGACAAAGCAAGAGATTTTATTGGGAAAGGGCACCTGGGTAGAGAGCAGTAGCGTAAGGGAACCCAGGAGAACTGCTCTGTCACATGGCTTGCAGTCTTGGGTTCTATGGTGACGGAATTAGTTTCCAGGTTGTCCTTAGCCAATCATTCTGACTCAGTCCTTCCTGGTGGTGCACGCCTTGTTCAGCCAAGATGGATGCCAGAGAGGAGGATTCTGGGAGGTGGTCAGACAGGTGGTGTCTCCTTTTGACCTTCCCTAAACTCTTCCGGTTGGTGGAGGCTTATTAGTCCCCTGTTCCTTACCAGGACCTCGAGTGGTAAAACAACTCATGCAAATGGTTACTATGGTGCCTGGCCAGGGTGGGCGGTTTCAATCAGTGTGCTTCCCCTAACAGTATGGATCCTCAGAAGATCTGAAGTGATTCCTATGACTGAAGGCTTTGCACATAAATTACATGTCTATGGTTTCTCTCCTTTATGAACTGCCTAATGGTCAGTGCTGACCATGCACTAAAGGCTTTGCCACTCATTACATTTGTGAGATTTTTCTCCAGTATGAATTCTCCAGTTAATTCCAAGGTGTGCAATTTGAGTAAGGCACCCACCACACATATCATATTTACATGGTTTCTCTTTTGTATGAACTCTCTGATTGACGTAAGGACTAAACTCTGACTAAGACTTTGCCACACTCAGGACATTTGTAAGGTTAGTCTCCATTATGAATTATTTGATGAACTGAAAAGTCGGTCCTATACCTGAAGGCTGTGCCACACAAATTACATTTATATGGTTTCTCTCTCGTATGTATTGCTTGATGGTAAATAAAGGTTGAACGGGCACTATAAGCTTTGCCACACTCATCGCATTTGTATGGTTTCTCTCCAGTATGAGTTCTGTGATGAACTGCAAAGGAAGCTCTGTACCTGAAGGCTTTGCCACATAAATTACATTTATATGGATTCTCTCCTGTGTGAACTGCTTGATGTTTAGTCAAGTCTGGATGTGCACTAAAAGCTTTGCCACACTCATCACATTTATACGGTTTCACTAAAGTATGAATTCTCTGATGAGTTATAAGGCCTGAACTCTGACTGAAGGCTTTGCCACACTCATTACATTTGTAAGGTTTCTCTCCGGTATGAATTCTCCGGTGATTCCTAAGGTATGAATTTCGACTAAAGCACTGGCCACATACATCACACTGATATGGTTTTTCTCCAGTATGAATTCTCCAATGGAGTGTAAAGTAAGACCTGAGACTGAAGGCTTTGCCACATAAATTACATTTATATGGTTTCTCTCCTGTATGAAGTGCTTGATGTTTACTTAAGTCTGAATGTGCACTAAAAGCTTTTCCACACTCATCACATTTATACGGTTTCTCTCCAGTATGACTTCGCCGATGAATCCCAAGGTGTGCATTTCGAGTAAAGCACCGGCCACATACATCACATTTATATGGTTTCTCTCCAGTATGAATTCTCCTGTGAACTCCAAGTGTTGCATTTTGACTAAAGGCTTTTCCACATATGTCACATTTATATGGCTTCTCTCCTGTATGAACTGCTTGATGTCTAGTTAAGTCTGAATGTGCACTAAAAGCTTTGCCACACGCATTACATATGTAAGGTTTCTGTCCAGTATGAATTCTCCAGTGAACTGTAAAATAAGACATGTGACTGAAGGCTTCGCCACATAAATTACATTTATATGGTTTCTCTCCTGTATGAACTGCTTGATGGTCAGTAAAGGCTGAATGTGCACTAAGAGCTTTGCTATATTCATCATATTTATATGGTTTCTCTTCAGTATGGATTCTCCGATGAACTGTAAGTCTTGCATTTTGACTAAAGGCCTTTCCACATATGTCACATTTATATGGTTTCCCTCTATGGACCCTTCGATGTCCAGTGAGCTCCGAGTCTTGAACAAAGGTCATGGCACACTCAGTACATCTGTAAGGCTTTCCCCTGTGCGCTTCCTGGTCTTGTGCCAGTACTGAAGGGTGCATAACAGCACTTTCACATATATTAGAAATGCTGGTGCAGAAACTAGGAGTTCTCTGTAGTGGTAAATCTGAGGTGGTACTGTCGATACTCCTCACAGCTTGAATACTTTCAAATGTTTTCCCTTCAGGTTGAAGTATCTGCAGTTCATCTTGAAAGCTTGATCCATGCCTATTTTCAACAGGCTTATTTCCTGCCACAATTCCACTGTGCTGATCACTTTCATTAGTGAGATTTTTGTTCTGGGTTATAGACATTCCTTTGTAATTTTTTTCATCATCTCTCCCCTGACACTCAAATTCATGCAAATTTTCCTGGATCTCTCTGAGGAAAAAATTTGTGATTTCATGGCTTTCAGGTCTTCCCAACATCACTGTGTGAAATACTTCTCCTTTATCACTGTTTGCTTTTGTCGGTAATTTCTGGCGTATATGTGTATGGGACATATCTACAAGATATAAAGAACCACAGGTATCCTATTAATTATAACTCATAAATAAATTCTTTCATGTTCAACACATTATCTTACACCAAAAGTAATACCCATCCTGAACAGAATTATGAATCTTCCCAGCAATGATTTTCAAAATAAAAGAAACAATACAGGAATAGTGTTTGATAAAGAAAGAGTAATCGGGCTTCCCTGGTAGCTAAGTGGTAAAGAATCCGTCTGCCAATGCAGGAAAAATGGATTCAATCCCTGACCTGGGAAGATCCCACATTCTGTGGAGCAACTGAGCCCATGAGCTACAACTATTAAGTCTATGCTTGGGAGCCTGGGAGCCACAACTGTTGAACCCATATGCTACAACTACACAAGCCATCACAACCTAGAGCTTGTGTTCCAAAATAAGAGAAGACAAGGCAATGAGGGGCTCACACACCGCAACTATAGAGTAGCACCCGCTTTACACAAATAGAGAAAACCTCATGCAGCAACAAAGACCCAGCACAGCCAAATAAATAAATAAAATTTTAAAAAAAGTGATCACCTATAATTCAAATTAATTTTATAGTAGGCTAGTTTCAAACACACAATGACAAAAACATTCATATAGTTCAAACCTATGTCAGCTCTCAAAGAAAAGGGCATTATCACACTATGACCCCAAAGCACACTCTACTTGGCTCTAATTGACTGTCTCATAACTGAGGAGGAAAAAAATACATTATACACAACATACACATACTTATACATAATTACATGATAAAGAATAGACAGGGCTTCGCAGGTGGCTCAGTGGTAAATAATCTGCCTGCCACTACAGGAGATGCAAAAGACTAGAGTTCAATCCCTGGATCTGGATGATCCTCTGGAGACAGAAATGACAACCCACTCCAGTATTCTTGCCTGAAAGAAATTCCATAGACGGAGAAGCCTGGCAGACTACAGTCCATGGGGTTACAAAGAGTCAGACACCTCTGAAAGACTGAGTATGCATGCAAAGAATAGACAATATACTGTAATGGTAAATAATCCAAAAGAAACTAAATAATGAATAATGTAAAAACTAAAGATCAGTTTCTTAAAGAGATGGGAATACCCAACTTACCTGTCTCCTGAGAAACCTGTATGCAGGACAAGAAACCTGTATGTAGAACAGACACGGAGCAACAAACTGGTTCAAAACTGGGAAAGCAGTACATCAGGGTTGTGTATTGTCACCCTGCTTATTTAACTTATATGCAGAGTACATCATGCAAAATGCTGGGCTGGATTAAACACAAGCTGGAATCAAGATTGCCGGGAGAAGTATCAACAATCTCAGAGATGCACATGAACCCACTTTAATGGCAGAGAACAAAGAGGAATTAAACAGCCTCTTGATGGGGTGAAAGAGGATAGTAAAAAAAGCTGGCTTAAAACTCAACATTCAAAACACTAAGTCCATGCCATTTGGTCCTATCACTTGATGGCAAATAGATGGGAAAAAAGGGAAACAGTGCCAGATGTTATTTTCTTGGGCTTGAAAATCACCATGGATGGTGACTGCAGCCATGAAATTAAAAGATGCTTACTCCTTGGAAGAAAAGCTATGACATACCTAGAGAGCATATTAAAAAGCAGAGACATCACTTTTGCCAACAAATGTCCACAGAGTCAAAGCTATGGTTTTTCCAGTCATCACGTATGGATGTGAGAGTCGAACCATAAAGAAGGCTGAGTGCCAAAGAATTGATGATTTCGAACTGTGGTGCTGGAGAAGGCACTTGAGAGTCCCTTGGACTGCAAGGAGATAAAACCAGTCAGCCCTGGAGGAAGTCAACCCTGAATATTCATTGGAAGGGCTGATGCTGGAGTACTGAAGCTCCAATACTTAGATTCCTTGATGCAAAGAGATGACTCACTGGAAAAGACCCTGATGCTGGGGAAGGTCAAGGGCAGAAGGAAAAGGAGGCAACAGGAATTGATGGTTGGATGGAATCACTGACTAATGGACATGAGTTTGAGCAAACTCAGGGAAATCGTGAAGCACAGGGAAGCCTGGAGTGCTGTAGTCATAGGGTAGCAAAGTATCAAACATGACTTAGGGATGGAAGAAAAAGAACAAAAGGGCAGTTTACAAACGCACACCAAACACAGCTTATTCACAGCTTATTCCAGTAAACTGTAAAATAAGACATGTGACTGAAGGCTTCGCCACATAAATTACATTTATGTGGTTTCTCTCCTGTATGAACTGCTTGATGGTCAGTAAAGGCTGAATGTGCACTAAGAGCTTTGCTATATTCATATTTATATGGTTTCTCTTCAGTATGGATTCTCCGATGAACTGTAAGTCTTGCATTTTGACTAAAGGCCTTTCCACATTCCTTTATTAGGAAATAAAGGATTCATTTAAAACAATTTTTTTGTCATACCACATCACTTGCGGGATTTTAATTCCATGACCAGGGAGTAAACCTAGGCCCAAGCAGTTAAAAAGTGCTGAACTCTAGCCACTGGACCGCCAGGGAATTCCCTCATATGATTTAAAACCAAAACAAAACACACTTTTATAAATACCTGTTACAAATCTATCAGCTTATTGACGTATAGACCATTTTATGACATTAACAAGTAGTTCATACCAGTTACACTGGGTAATACATAAAGACCATCATCTGTAAATTAAAAAAATTAGCAAATGAAATATTCAATAGCTACACAATAGCCATTCAATACAGCAATTCCCTATCTATACAGTAACCTGAACTTATCCAGTTCACTGGCCCCAACATACATGTAAAGGAACATGCTTTGGGGTTCTCTGGGAGCTCAGGGGTAGAGAACACACCTGCCAATGCAGGGCACACAGGTTCAAGTGCTGGTCTGGGGGGATCACACACGCCTCGGAGCAGTGAAGCTGATGCCCTCAAGCCTGGCACCTGTGACTACTGACGCCTGGGCACCTGGAGCCCACGCACTGCAACAAGAGAAGGCACTGCAGAGGGAAGTCTGCACACTGTAACCAGAGCAGGCCCTGCTTGCCAGAAGTAGAGAGAAGCCCAAATCACAACGAAGACCCAGCACAGCCAAACATGAATAAAAAATAAATTATTTTAAAAATGTATTCTTATCACAAGAAAGGACTATGCTTTGAAAACTTATTACCCGGAATCAAAGACAATACTGTCAGGAATAAAATGCAAATTGGCAATATACATAATGTAATGTAGACAAAGGGACATGTCACAATAAGCATGACTATAAGTTAATATATTTTTTACCCAAAAGTAATCTTTGAGGGAAACTCCCTGGTGCTCTAATGGCTAGGACTCTGTGCTTCCACTGTAGGGGGCGCAGATTCCATCCATGCATGGGGAGCTAAGATTCCAACTGCCTGTCACATGCTGCAGCCAAAAAGAAAAAAAAAAACAAAACCCAAATTCCTGATCTTTCCTGTAAAAGAGGCAATATTCTATGCTACCTAACAGCACTAATATTCCAATTTTTCAAATAAAGACAGTAGACTCATAGGAGTTATGTTTTCTCCAGAGTCTAAAGAATATCATGGCCATCCTGTATCAAAAAAGCTACTTCCCTTTCTATAGTCATAGTTTCATGGCTAAAATACAGACCAAATAGTATTCAAATTGACTGTGATAACAGGGGTAGATGGCCTGATAAAAATCTTGGATTGTCGCTCTGGGGAGATGGGAGTATTGGTTTGATCGGAAGAATCTAAAGGGGTAAAGAAACTTTCTAGAGTGGGGGCAGGAGTGGGGGAAGCTGGGCTCCTCCTCCCCACTGAAAGAAAGGGGCAGTTAGAAGGGGACTAGCTCACGGAGAGGGAGACAGAGGGGTTGGGAGGGGTAAAAGGCCAAAACAGGACAGAGAATGGAGAGAGAAGGGGAGCGGGGACCACTGATGGAGCTGTGGGCCGGCTAGAGAGAGCTGACCTAAAAAGTGAGGAGTTGATCAGCCAAAATATAATGTGACATTGTAATGTGGACAATCGTCCTCACTAATTGCATAATTCTGTTTCCACTTGTAACTTCTCTTCAGACAATTTGAAGTTAGCTTTATGTACTTCACAGTAGGAGAGAGGAGGATTCAAACTCTCATCCAGCATGGCAGATTCTTATCCTTTCTCAAGGGGTGAGAGTCACAAACATTCAGTAACTTCTAAGGCTCCAGCCCAGTGAATTTAAGGTCCCAACTCTCACATAATCCAGTGAATATATCCCATTTATTAGCTAATGAGTAAAGATGAACCTTCCCATCTCAGAATAAAAACTTCATCAATCTTAATCTCTTTTCTTCTTATAGAGTGGCATTTTGTCTCACAAATCCTGCTCACAGCACCAATTAATGTTTTGCCGAAAGTTTTCACTTTCATCTCAGGGTCAAAGGATTTGTTAACAAAATAAGCCATGTGTTCTATACAAATGAAAAAAGTGAAAGTGAAGGTGTTTACTCGTGTCTGACTCTTAGCGACCCCATGGACTGTAGCCCACCAGGTTCAACCGGCCACAAAATTTTCGAGGCAAGAACACTGGATCGAATATGGGTCTCCCACATTGCACACTGACTCTTTACCACCTGAGAAACCAGGGAATCCCTATCCAAATAAGTAATACATAATACAGATAGAGAATTATCTAGTTGACTTTCAATATGCTAACATTAAAAGAAAAGAGAAATAGAAACAGCAGAGGATACATCATCAAATTGGCTTCCGACCAACATCCAGACTCAAACAGCGCTGGGAAGTCCCAGGACACAGCACATCTGGAGTCTCAATTGGGAAAAGGTCCCAGGCAGAGTGTCCACTCTGTGGGTGAGACTTCAAAGATTGCAGTTCAGGGTTCCTGCTTATAATCCCAGGACACAAACTGACATCATCAATCTGTGAGCAAACAGCAGTTCTCGTTTCATCTTAATGCTGTTTGTTTCGTCTTATAAAACCTGGATGCTGCTAAGCCTGGGGCTTGGTTGGTCAGAGCCCCTCCAAGGGCTGAACAAACTCAAGATTTGTCCCCTAACTTATTTATGGTGCCACAAGCCTTGTGCTCACAGCAGGCAGTCAGGGCGCTCACAGTCAGGGTGTGTCCAGACAGGTTAGAAGGAAGGTCAGAGGAATGCACTGCTTTGTCTTGAAGCCTAAACAAGACTACTTATTTAATTTCCTTAACATCCTGGTGGCTCTATTCCTGCAAATACAGGAGGCATGGGTTCGATCTTTCAAAAGTTTGAAATCAGCGTTATAAATACTCAAGCTCTGAAAAAAGTCCTTGTGTATCACACAGTGGGCAGAAAAGACAAGTCTGAATTCCCGATGCCAGTCACGAAGCTTTACATGTGAGAGTCTACAAGGCTTTGATCTGTCAAGAAAAACAGGGTTCCCAGGAGACAGAGAGGGAATATGCAGAGATACCCAAAGTATATCACCGCTTTGGAAGGAAGTGATCCTCACCCACAGATAGCAGGTTCCCGAGGGTCTCCACCATCACGTCCCTGTACAAGGCCCTCTGGGTGGGGTCCAGGCACTCCCACTCCTCGGGAGTGAAATCTACGAACACGTCCTTGAAGGTCAACTGTGCCTGAAATGAAAACACATTTCACCAACGCGCCCTGAGGAGAGTTCTTATTTTCACAGAAAACGAGGGGAAGTGAGACAGGTAAGGTCAATTCAGCTGAAGTAATACTCTGATAGATCCATGTAAATCTATTTGGAGCAAACCGGTGGTCTCTGATTTCCTGTTTTTTCATAAGATGATGATATCCTCCAATCAACATGAATTTGTCATATGTGTGGACAAGACATGAAAAGTAAACAAATTACAATCAACAATGGGTTGGTTGTCTATGCAGAAGTGTTACATTCGACACACTGAGTGACATTCACTATCTAGATGAGTTACAGTAAGGCTGGTGTCTTCAGAGACAACAAAGTCCACAGTGACTTTAAAAGAACACACACTGTGATGAGGATGTCGTCATCACACTGACAAGAGGTGTCTCAACACTTCATACACACTAAGCATTACTCTAAACACTTTACACATATGAACTTCTCATCAACATAACAGCATGTTAGAGAAAGATCTGTGTCCACTTTATTGGAGAGAAAACATTGTCACTCTAAGAAATCACTCAGATTAAATAGTTAAGAAATGAGGCAACAGCACCTGAGTTCAGGTGGTTGGGAGAGACAACTGAACTGAAGGAATCAAAGAGTTAAGTAACAATATAAAAGACCATCCACAGAGAGTTCCCAGAGAATACAGGAAACAAGTTCAAGGAAGCTGAAGTGCAATGGAACGGCAAAGCAATACAGAATCATCTCCTATTCCCAGTAATCCACATAGTGTCAGTAATCTTATTACTATTTTCATCATTCATGTGAAGAGGTAGAAAAAACTTAAGGTCATGGAATACACTTAAGATACAAGTGTAACTGCTACAAAGCATAAAGCATATTTATGAAATGATGCTTTGTAATAAAACCATGGAGTTACAGATCCATGCACTCATGCATGCACATGTAAACATGACTGACTGAAACAAGAAGAGCTGTCTTTATTTTTTTCTTTCATGCAATCAAAATTTAATTGAGCACCAACTCTGTGTCTCAAACTGGAAATATAGCAGTGAAGGTGATGGAGTGAACGATCTAGCAGCCAGTCAGCCAATTACATCCATAAACTTAACATCACTATTGCAATATGTGCTCTGAAACAGGCCTGGTGCTAAGAGAAGACTTATCAGAAAGTCTTGACCTACATCAAGAAATCAGACAAGGTCTCCGTGAGGAGGAAACACTTAGGATTGGCAAGGTGGGGAATGGAAGAGTGTCAAGCAGAGAGAACAGCCTGAGTGCCGGCTCTGAGGCAGGAAGGTGTTTAGTGAACAGAAAGCCGGCCAGGCTGACTGGGACACAGGGAACAAAGAGGGTGATGCCAGGTAGAGGCTGCTTTCTACAAGGTCTTTGGATTTAGGACTTTATTCCAAAAGCTACTGGAAATCACTGAGGAATCTGTAGGAAGAAAGTTAGAGGTTTAGATTTGTTTTTTAGAGCTCACTCTGTTGTGTGTGAAGGTTGTTGTTATTCAGTTGCTCAGTCGAGTCAAACTATTTGCAACCCCATGGTAGGCTGCCAGGGTGGCCATTTCCTACTCCAAAGAGTTGTCTTTTGACACATTCTGGGATGATACTCCCATTTTCTTTTACTTGTGTATTTCAGCATCTTTGGGACATTAAAAATCAATCAGTTGTATGTCAGTAAGTTTGTCAGCATTCTATTTCTTTTTCAAAGCTTATTTATTTTGCTTATGTTGGGTCTTTGTTGCTGTGAGCAGGCTCTCTCTAGTTGCAGCTGCAGTGTCCAGCTTCTCATTGCAGTGGCTTCTCTTGGTTTGGAGCACAGGGTCTAGAGTGTGCGGGTTTCTGTAGTTATGGCTCCCGGGCTCTCGAGCACAGGCTCAGTAATTGTGGCCCATGGGCTTAGCTGCTCTGAGGCATCTTCTTGGATCTGGGATGGAACCCATGTACCCTATACTGGCAGCCACATTCTTAGCCACTGTACCACCAGGGAAGTCCTCAACATTATCTTATTGTAATTCAAAAAGATAAAAGGATACTAGTTCAAAAAAAATTAAAAGTAATACAAGCAGAAAATAATATACAAAAGATTTATTCTAATGTGTATAAAAGACCTGTGTTTAAAAATAATATGAAAGCATCCTTGGTGGCTAAGTGGTAAAGAATCCACTGGGCAAGAGACATGGGTTGTTGCCTGGTCCAGTAAGATCCCACATGCTGAGGGGCAACTAAGTCCCTGAGTCTCAACTCCTGAGCCAGAGCTTTAGAGCCGGGGAGGTGAAACCACTGAAGCCAGTGCTCTCTAGAGCCTGTGCTGCAAAATGAGAGAAGCCAACACAAGAAGCCCCCACTGCAACAAGAGTGGCCACCACTTGCCGGAACGAGGGAAAAGCCATTGAAGCAACGAAGACCCAGTACAACAGATAAATATATTTAAAAAAAAAAAAGTGATTTTATCCTTAATTTGAGGCATGTAGTTACGTATGTGTATGAAGTAACACAATCAAAAATTTATTATTATAGTCCATTAATGAAATATTTAACTAAGATTAGGAAAGTTGGGGAATTCCCTGACAGTCCAGTGGTTAAGATGCCACACCGTTTTGGGTTCAATCCCTACTCACAGAACTAAGACCACCCAAGCTCACCATGCAGCCAAAAAAAGAAAAAATATTAGTAAACTTGATTTCACAGTTTAAATGAGAAAAGGTAATGAAACACTCTCAAAACCTGAAGTCTCTTTCTTAACGTTCCATTCCATTGCCAAACACTAAGATTTTCAAGAGATGTGCATTTAGTTATCTTTTTAAAATTTATTTATTTCAATTGGAGGCTAATTACTTCACAATATTATAGTGGTTTTGCCGTACACTGACATGAATCAGCCATGGATGTACATGTGTTCCCCATCCTGAACCCACCTCCCTCCCAGTCCCATCCCTCAGGGTCATCCCAGTGCACCAGCCCTGAGTACCCTGTCTCATGCGTCAAACCTGGACTGGCGATCTATTTCACATATGATAATTTACATGCTTCAATGCTATTCTCTCATCATCCCACCCTCGCCTTCTCCCACAGAGTCCAAAACACTGTTGTATACATCTGTGTCTCTTTTGCTGTTTTGCATATAGGGTTATTGTTACCATCTTTGTAAATTCTATATATATGCGTTAGTATATTGTATTGGTGTTTTTCTTTCGGCCTTACTTCACTCTGTATAATAGGCTCCAGTTTCATCCACCTCATTAGAACTGACTCAACTGTATTCTTTTTAATTGCTGAATAATATTCCATTGGGTATATGTACCTCAGCTTTTTCACCCATTCGTCTGCTGATGGACATCTAGGTTGCTTCCATGTCCTGGCTATTGTAAACAGTGCTGTGATGAACACTGGGGTACATGTGTGTCTTTCAATTCTGGTTTCTTCGATGTGTATGCCCAGCAGTAGGATTGCTGGGTAATATGGCAGTTCTATTTCCAGTTTTTTAAGGAATCTCCACACTGTTCTCCATAGTGGCTGTACTAGTCTGCATCCCCACCAACAGTGTAAGCAGGTTTCCTTTTCTCCACACCCTCTTCAGCATTTATGTACTATACAAAGTCAGGTCTGATTCCCCCTCTTTTCTAGATTCTAACAAGTATTGTGCACACTAATACCTGACTTCCACATGCAGCTTCTTTACCTTGATTGACAAAGAACAGACAGCACATCCAGATGGGCCCTAAGTAATTCCTGCTGCCCAACAGCACTGAGACCCCATCTCCAACCCGTGGGTGTGAAGCCCTGCCCAGGATGGTGCCCAGGGAAGCCTCCTCACAAGGGCGAGGTCACCGGGTCATGGGGAGACAGGATCTAAGTGGAGACGACAGGCCCGGAGGGAAGGCCCCGGGTGAGTGTGCGTGTACAGGAGTCAGATACGATTAGCGAGTCCAGAGAAGGGCATTTCAGGAAGGACAGATGGAGAATCAACTGAGAATATGACCTTACCTGAGAAAGAGCCATGCCTGATTCCTTTTCTTTCATCTTCCTCCTCTTCTTGGCTTCCTCAGGCAACACAACTCTTCAGAGGTCTATCATGAAAGTTGAAAACATCCTGTTTAATGCTTACGGTCAACAAAACCCTCTCCTGAGCCCCAACCACACATATAGCGAAGCCCTCACCATGTGGAAGAGACAGTCCACTAAGGAGAGACTCAGGACAGGCAACTGCCGCACAGAGTCTACCAGCGACTTTCCCACACTTTCCCTCGGATCACACTCCCCTCCTGGTGAGGCCTCATGCACACAGCAGCAGGGGCACCTCCGCTGACCCCACGCTCCCCTTTAGGTCACACAGCAGGCCCTGGTCCAGCCCCACTCAGGGCAGAGCGCCCTCCCCTCCCCCAGGGCCCGATCTCAGTCTCAGAAGTGGAGGCTCAGGGCCGTGGTGCTCAATGCAGGATCCAGATCGGAATCATCTGTGGTTCTGTTCACATCCCTGGGGCGAGGCCCCACACGGGAACCTGAGAAGCGCATCTGATGAGGGAGAACCGACTAAGGAAAGGGTTATATGTGTACATACCATATACCCTGTAACTATGTGACACGTGTACACCATAAAATCTTTATCACAAACCATGAACCAACACATCCATTGCCTCCAAATTCCCAGGTTCTGTGTGGTGACAACACTGATGATGTATTCCTGACAAATTCCCAGTATGCAGTAACAGAATAGGATTAACTATGGTCCACGTGGTGCACACACCTTCCCAGAAATACTCATTTCACAACTCATAGTCTGTACCTTCTGACCAACATCTCTCACAACAACACTTGTCTCACACACAAACACCCATTCACTAGATTCATCAAAAGGTCCACTCTTGCTCTCACAATCCTCCTGGGGACCATGACGAAGCTTCCCTTCACCTTGTCCCATTTTTATACCTCTTCTCCATGCATGGTTGAAAAAGAGCAAAGACCACACTAGGCATGCACATTGCAATAGAAATTCACCCAAGGTGCAAATCCAAGGACACTGGGCACTGAATATGGAGGAAGAAAAACTGGTCATCTTGGGAAAACCTGTCAGTGACTGTGGACGGTATGTAGTTGAGAGACAGGGGGACTGAGTTCAGTAAAGAAGTCACAAGACAGAGGCCCCAATCTCACTGGTTCCTGTCCTCCCTGCTCACAGCTAAATGCAAGATAACCATAGTAAACTCAGCATCCGCTGCTCTGGGAGATGAGCTGCTGGAAGGCAAAGCTGCTGTTCAAGATGGCAACTGGTCCCTGGATGGACAAAGCATAGAAGACCTGGGGGCTGCAGTGGAGCAGTGACACAGCAGACTAAAACATGGGGACACCTCAAGACACTAGATCTGCCAGGCTCTTTAGGACTCCCAAATATCTTTGCTTTTGAGTAATTAAGTCTCCACATGGGGTAAGGATCAATTAGAGTTGCAATGTCTAGAACAAACATGGGAGCCATCATCACTGAGCCTATAACCTCCATCACCTCTGAGGATTCTTCAGCCCAACCCACAGTCCCAGTCCTCACCCCCAGAATGAGATGCTGAAAGCATCCTGGGAGGAAGAGGAACACGGTAAACCCTTCAATGAAGGGAAAACAGGAAAGACTCCAAATAATTAAAGGAGAAGGGCATATCTGATGGAGGGTAATTAATACAGAAGCAGTAAACCTGGTTAACATGACAGAGAATATCAGAAGGAGATGGGGAGACCTCGCTGGCCTAGACCTCAAGGAACAGAAAGAGCAAGGGCAACAGTGGTATAATGATCAAAGGTAGATGTAGAAACTAAGATCCGAGACAGAGAAGGTTTTGGTGTTTATGAACAAGGACTAAGCGAACATGACCAGGACAGACAGACCATGAGAACGGGGTCAGCTCCCAGGATGAGGCTGGAGACACTGGCAGCGACCTGAGGATGACAAAGGACTGTGGAGCCACCTGAGGAGTCAGGATGCTGCCCTGAGGACACGGGGAAGACAGCGGAGGTGGGAGGCCTCCCTTTACTCACAGAAGACGGCTCATGATTGCCTCTCAGTCGCTGAGCCTATGTTCCCGCCTCCATCCTACTGTCATCCTTTTTGCTTTTGCAAGACTGGGATCCATTTCAACTTCTAATAGTAAGTGGGCTCTCCCTCCTAGAAGAACTACCACACACCCAATTTGGCCAATCATTTCAGAGATCACTGTTGCTCAAATTCTGGACCTGAGGGAAGCATCATCAGATCAACTCAGCTCACTAGTTACGAGATCACATAAAAGACAGGAAAATGGAGCATCAGGCTAACTGCTTAAATAAGGTTGTGACTCTTTAAAAGATCACTGACATCCATATGAAGTCTTCATCAAAATGGTGTATAACTATTTATTAGTTACCAAAAAAGGTTTCCAATATATAACATAAACAGGAAACAACAAATGGGCCTCTAATAAATGTGAAACAAACCTAACATTAATCAGCTTATTAAAAATTCTTTCACTGAAAAATTCTGGCACAAAGTAAAAAAAAAAAGAGAGAATACAGCATATTTAGAAAAGTAACATGAATTAATTACAGGAAGCCAGCAACTCTTATTTAAGAAGTGAATAATTCTTTACAAGAATGCACATATTCAATGAACTAATCTTTATCCCAAGGTACAAAATAATAAAATATAAAGAAAGGAAAAAGCAAAAAGTTAAATCATCACAAAGAACATGGTTAATGTTCCTGGAAAAGGCATCATGTAGTAAGGGAGTCAGTCAATTACTGCTCCACTTCTCTCCATAACCTCTACTCCACACCAGGAAAAAGGAAGGGGCTGACCCACTTCTGAGAGAATCAAGTCACTGCAGCAGCCTCCATCTCTATAGCCCTGCACATGGATGTTATCTTTTAATACAGATAATTACAAAATGCACAAGCCTTACAGACAGAAGCTTTGCAATTCTCATTTTCATCTGTATAATTTAAAAGGGAAGTTTTAAACTTAGTAGCTTTTAAAGACAAAAATCAACGTATCACGAATTAATAATCCTTATTCAATCGATTCAGTATTCTCCTGGATCTACTCCTCTCCCCCACATGCACACTAGTTGTTCCACGTCATCTGGTTTATCTGTTTCCCTACTTCCTTCTCCGTCTCCTTTCCTCTTCCCCTCTGCTCTCCTGCTGTCCCTGTCCTCCTCTCTACTTCTTCCTTGACTCCTATCCCGCCTCTCTCTGCCATTTGTTCCCCGTCAAGATGCTCACTCCAACCTCCCTGGTGATCTTCAATCTCCATATTTCCGCCTTTCTTCCTCCATCTCTGCCCTCCCAACTCTCTGGCACCCCCAAGTGGCTATGCTTCCTTTCAGTTTCCTGTCTCAGCTCCTCCAATCACTCGGAGTTCTTTTCTCTCCAAGCACGACATTGTCTGTAGGTCAAGGCCCCAACACTTGTATCCCCTTTGCTCTCTGGGTGAACCACCTCTCCACTGTCGCCCTCTTTGGGACCCCTGATTTACAACCCCTCTCCCTTGAAGGCTACAGAAAGGGGCGGCAGTGGACGAGATGGTTAGATACCATCCCTGGACTCAATGGAGACGAATCAGAGCAAACTCTGAAACATAAAGGGGTCGCAAAGACTCAGACTGAAAAACTTTCATATTTTGCTCACCTTTAACTCTCAGGAAATTCTGCTTTTCTCTAAACTTTTTCCCTAACCGCTATTTTCAAGGCCTATTCTTTAACATGCTGTTGTCTCTTCGCAACTTCCTCACAATCCTCTTCATTGCCATCGCTTCTCCCTCATGCTTTTCTCAATTATCTATTTCTCTAGGAGTCGCTGTCTCTGCTGCTTCTGACCCCGCTGGCCTCCTATTCGCAGGGATGCAGACTGAATAAGAAGCCCGCCTCCCACAAGAGCCAAATTGCATCGGGTGGAATTTGGGACGGAAGAACCTCGGTGTCACGTGGCCGGCGAAGGTCAGCTGCCCCGACACGGGTGAGGGCAACGTCACTGTGAAGGCAAGGCCTGCGGGGCGGAAGGACCCACCTGAGGAGACCTGAGGTGAGAGGGGCTGGGAGGGAGGAGGTCTCAGCAGTGGGGCGGGCTCTCCTGAATCCCAGGACCTGGGAGACGACGCGGCCTCTCCGGGAGTGGGGCGGTCGGCGCGGCCAGGGGCCGAGAGGACGAGGCTGGGGGCCGCGGAGCGGAAAAACCCGCCTCGCCGAAGAGAATTTTATGCACTGTAGGAAGGGCAGAGGGGTCAGTGAGGTCAGTAAATGGTCTGACGCACGAAAGAGGAGCGAAACGCAGCGTCTCCGTGGACCAAAAGCCGGAAGCGGCTTCAGAGCGACTTTAAAGCAAAATGGAGGCGCCCCTTTGCCGCTCACCAAGACGTCTGATCTTGCTGGGGATGGTGGGACGGGCGCAGGGATTTAGAGTCACTAGCGAACCTGAGGCTCGGGGTACCGAGGGACGAGACCGCAGGGTGGATTAGAAAAAGAAACTCACGCAGAGCTGAGGAACCGCCACTTGCCGCGCTCCGCTTCCGGGTTTGCGGGCCGCTGCGCGCACGCGCAGTGAGAGGACAGAGAGGCCTGGGGGCGGGGACTCCGAGGAGCCTGGTGGTCGGGGGGCGGGGCGTGTAGCGAGGCCGAACACGCGTGGGACGGCGGGAGCGTGGGGCGGGGCTTCGAGGCGTGGGGTGCCGGGCCTCCGCGCGCAGTGGACGGGGCGGGGCGGCAGGGAGAAAGGTTTCAATACTGTAAGCTCCTCTGAAGGTGACTGCAGCCGGAATATTAAAACAGGCCTGCTCCTTGGAAGGAAAGTTATGATAAAACCAGACAGTGTGTTAAAGAGAAAAGGCATCACTTTGCCAACAAAGGTCCCTATACTCAAAGCTGTGGTTCCTGCAGTAGTCAGGTAGAGATGAACTGATGCTTTTGGCTTGTGGTGCAGAAGTCTTGAGCGTCCCTTGGACTGCACGGAGATCAAACCAGCCAATCCTAAAGGAAATCAGTCCTGAATGTTCATTGGAAGCAGTGCTGCTTAAGCTGAAGCTCCAGTGCTTTGGCCACCTGATGGGACAACCTGACTCCTGGAAAAGTCCCTGATGCTGGGAAAGACTGAAGGCAGGAGGAGAAGGGGACAACAGAGAAGGACGAGATGGTTGGATGGCATCACTGATGGGATGGACAAGCTCCAGGGGATGCAGAAGGATGGGAAGCCTGGCTGCTTTAGTCCATGGGGTCGCCAAGAGCTGAACACGACTGAACAATAACTGCTCCTCGCCCCATCCATCCCATGTAATCATCTCAAGCTTGAGTCTAGCACTGGCAATCAACCTTAATGCACAAAATCTAATATCCCTTAAATGTTACAGCTTCTCCAATCTCTTAGGATCTTTTCCCACTATTACATAGCACTACCCACCACACAAGTCAGCAATCCAAAATTCTGCCCTATCCCCACTGGGTTTCACTGGACTGGAAAACATCCAACAAAAACCCACTTCTTTAATTCAAAGAAAAATTTCTACACTAGTATCAGACCATAGGGGCTCCCAGGGTGGTTCAGTCGGAATGTGCCCACCAGTGGAGCTGCAAGCGATGGGGCTTCAATCCCTAAGTCAAGGACCCGGAGGATTAGGAAATGCAACCCACTCCAGTATTCTTGTTTGGAGAATTCCATGGACAGAGGTGCCTGGTGGGCTACACTCCATGGGGTTTCAAAGAGTCAGAGGCAATAGAGCACAGTGGCCATTGTATATTTCTCTTTGACTCTAGTGCTGATACAAGTAACTAGCATCACTGAAAATAATCTCCTAAAATGACGAGTCTCTGTAGTCAATTTATGCAGAGGTGCAGTTTAACAAGAAAAAAAAAAAAAGAACAAAAAACAGTACTGCACATTTCCAAGGGTGACGACCCCTACTACTTGCTGTAAACTCCACTTCCGGGACTAGGGGCGGGCCCAAATGGGCCAGAGCAGACACAGGCACGTTCCATCCTTTGGTTGTCGAGGCATTTTGTCAGGCTTTAGAAGTACTTGGTGCTTCATGAGTGGCTCAGATGGTAAAGGAATCGACACAGAATGCAGGAGTCTGGGTTCACTCCCTGGGGTGGGAACATCCCCTTGAGAAGGGCATGGCAACTCACTCGTCTTCTTGCCTGGAGAACCCCATGGACAGAGGAACTTGGCAGGCACCAGTTCATGGGGACCCAAAGAGTTAATAAGACTGAGCGACTAAGCACACACACACAGTGTTTCACATCTTGAGTTGCACCACTGATTCATCATTAGTGTAAGTAACTATCTGTACCAGTTTCAAATTAAAAGCTGGAAATTCTGTGGGATAATAACTGTCAAAAGTAAGGTTTCCTGCGAATGAGGCTGAAGATTCAGAGGCCTGGGAACTGAAACCTGGCATGGCCACAGGGCTGGGGATAGGTGGGAGTCGGGGGCGGGGAACTAATGTAGGGTGGTGGCTGGACCCAGGAATAAGAATTATTTAGCAGTTTAAGTAAATAAGAACTAGCTTTCTGTGGGAATGACAAGCTAGAGTATAAGAGACACACTTCATGACCCCGCAGTCCCACTACTGGGCATACACACAGAGGAAACCAGAATTGAACGAGATACGTGTACCCCAATGTTCACCACAGCATCTGTAAGTTCACAGTTCAAGTATTGCTGAAGCCTAGCTTGGAGAATTTTGAGCATTAGTTTACTAGCGTGTGAGATGAGTGGAACTGTGCAGTAGTTTGAGCATTCTTTGGCACTGCATTTCTTTGGGATTGGAATGAAAACAGACCTTTTCCAGTCCTGTGGCCACTGCTGAGTTTTCCAAATTTGCTGGCATATTGAGTGCAGCACTTTCACAGCATCATCTTTCAGGATTTGAAATAGCTCAACTGGAATTCCATCACCTCCACTAGCTTTGTCCATAGTGATGCTTCCTGATGCCCATGACTTCACATTCCAGGATGTCTGGCTCTAGGTGAGTGATCACACCATCGTGATTATCTGGATCTCCACCTTTTCATGGTGGACAGTTCTGACAGAATGTGGTCCACTGGAGAAGGGAATGGCAAACCACTTCAGTATTCATGCCTTGAGAACTCCATGAACAGTATGAAAAGGCAAAAAGATAAACTTCCTATGTTGGTAGGTGCCCAATATGCTACTGGAGATCAGTAGAGAAATAACTCCAGAAAGAATGAAGGGATGAAGCCAAAGCAAAAATAATGTATAATACTTAAGTCAATACTTCCTCAATGGAAGGGAATGTCAGTCAAATTACTAGATGAACATTTGATGGTAATTAGGCAGTTTACATTTGTTTAAACATTGTAATATATTTTCTCTCTTTTCTTTATTGTTCCAGAAAGCTGTCGGATAAGGACAACAAAGAAGACTCTAAAATATAAAGTCTTGAGTTTATTTTCACCAAAATCATCAACTTGGCACTGTTTATAAATATTTCTACATTTATTAACTGACTGAACTCAAGTCCTAAAGGAACTTTGTTCATATTTATAAGGCATGTACTATGTCCCGTTATTGCCTTATGTGCGTTTTAATCTTACAAGTCTCAAAATAACCTATAGACTAATGTATCTGTTAGTGTAAAGCAGGGAAGAAATAGAAATCAAACATTAAATCTAGGTCAAAGTGAGTGGACAGACAAAAAGTATGCTAAGGAAAAACAATCGAGAAAACAGAAGAAATAGGGTGGCATGATTTGAGAGAACAGCATTCAAACATGCATATAACCATATGTAGAACAGACAGACAGTGGGAGTTTGATGTATGGCACAGGGCACCCAGAGCCACTGGTCTATGAAAACCTGGAGAGATAGGCTGGGGAGGAAGGTGGGTTTAGGAGGGAGGGAACACATGTATGCCTACGGCCGATTCATGTTGATGTGTGACAAAACCCATCACAATATTGTTAAAAACCCCCCCAAAACAGGAATTTTACTACAGCTGATAATGAACCATGGAGCGTATTACTTATTTCAAAATGTGATATCAACACTTTAATATCCTCTGGAAAACAGGACTTCTATTTTGTATTTATTACCTAACAAATATTTCCAAACATTAATGTTCATTAGGCTACTGTAAAAATACCTTAGGCAAGAGATCAGTTCAGTTCAGTTCAGTCACTCAGTCATGTCCGACTCTTTGTGACCACATGAATAGCAGAATACCAGGCCTCCCTGTCCATCACCAACTCCCAGAGACTACCCAAACTCATGTCCATTGAGTTGGTGATGCCATCCGGCCATCTCATCCTCCTGTCGTCCCCTTCTCCTCCTGCCCTCAATCTTTCCCAGCATTAGGATCTTTTCCAATGAGTCAACTCTTCGCATCAAGTGGCCAAAGTATTGGAGTCTCAGCTTCAACATCAGTCCGTCCAATGAACACCCAGGACTGATCTCCTTTAGGATGGACTGGTTGGATCTCCTTGCACTTCAAGGGACTCTCAAGAGTCTTCTCCAACACCATAGATCAAAAGCATGAATTCTTTGGCGTTCAGCTTTCTTCACCGTCCAACTTTCACATCCATACATGACTACTGGAAAAACCATAGCCTTGATTAGACGGACCTTTGTTGGCAAAGTAATGTCTCTGCTTTTCAATATGCTATCTAGGTTGGTCATAACTTTCCTTCCAAGGAGTAAGCATCTTTAATTTCATGGCTACAATCACCATCTGCAGTGATTTTGGAGCCCAAAAAGATAAAGTCTGACATTATTTCCACGGTTTCCCCATCTATTTCCCATGAAGTGATGGGACCAGATGCCATGATCTTAGTTTTTTGAATGTTGAGCTTTAAACCACTTTTTTCACTCTCCTCTTTTTAAATAGTAATTTATCTGTTAAGTAAGATAGATAAATAGTAAGCTATTACCATCTTCAAAAACTGTATAGAATGGAACATATGGATACAGCAGGAAACGGAATGTTATAAATTCATAGCATGAGTAAACATTCAGTGTTTTCTTACATAGTCTCACTGTGGCTTTTTAATGTTTGACTACTGACTCCTTTAGACTTTAAAAATAACCACTTCCTGTGCTGCCTTTCTGGGCAGGTTGAGAAAAAAGACTAAGGCCTCCTTCCTTTGATACCAACTGGTAGATCACCAGAGCAGGTACCCTCTCCTCCTTGCCATCCAGTAATCATCTTAACACTCCATGAATGTCATCATTCCTTGTTAGTCAAGGTTTTTACCCCAACAGCTTGGAAGTCTACTCTGCTCCCACTAGGAGAGCACACGTTCATTGAATCATCAAAAAAAGCCAGATACTTCCAGAAAAATATCTATTCTGCTTAATTGACTGTACCAAAGCCTTTGACTGAGTGGACCACAACAAACTTTGGAAAATTCTTCAGGAGATGGGAATACCAGACCGCCTGACCTGCCTCTTGAGAAATCTGTACGCAGGTCAGGAAGCAACAGTTAGAACTGGACATGGAACAAGAGACTGGTTCCAAGTAGGGAAAGGAATACGTGAAGACTGTATATTGTCACCCTGCTAATTTAACTTCTATGCAGAGTACATCATGAGAAATGCTGGGCTGCATGAAGCACAACCTGAATCAAGATTGCCAGCAGATATATCAATAATCTGATATGCAGATGACACCACCCTTATGGAAGAAAGCGAAGAACTAAAGAGCCTCTTGATGAAAACGAAAGAGGAGAATGAAAAAGTTGGCTTAAAATTCAACATTCAGAAAACTAAGATCATGGCATCTGGTCCCATCACTTCATGGAAAATTAATGGAGAAACAGCAGAAAGAGTGACAGACTTTTATTTTCTTGGGCTACCAAATCACTGCAGATAGTGACCACATCCATGAAATTAAAAGACACTTGCTCCTTGGAAGAAAAGTTATGACCAATCAAGACAGCATATTAAAAAGCAGAGACATTATTTGCCAACAAAGGTCCATCTGGTCAAAGGTATGGTTTTTCCATTAGTCATGTATGGATTTGAGAGTTGGAATATAAAGAAAGCTGAGGTCCAAAGAATTGTTTTGAACTGCGGTGTTGAAGAAGACTCTTGAGGGCCCTTTGGACTGCTAGGAGATTCAACCAGTCCATCTGATAGGAAATCAGTCCTAATATTCATTTGAAGGACTGACTCTGAAGCTGAATCCCCAATACTTTGGCCACCTGTTGCAAAGAACTGACTCATTGGAAAAGACCCTGATGCTGGGAAAGAGTGAAGGCTGGAGGAAAAGGGGATGACAGAGGATAAGTTTGGATGGCATCACCAACTCAATGGACATGAGTTTAACAAATTCCAAGCGTTGGTGATAGACAGGGAAGCTTGGCATGCTGCAGTCCATGGGTTGCAAAGAGTTGGACACGACTGAGTGACTGAACTGAACTGAACAGCTTGGAAGTCTACCATGATTCAACTAGAAAAGTTTAGCAGTTAACATTCTCCTAAGAATTCAACGTATGGCTTCATTTGTCTCAAAATCAAAACCAAACTTTGTGTTTGGTTCCATCTTGTTCTTTCAGTGACTGCAAAGTTAACAAGAACCAACATCTTGGGGACTGAATATATGAAATTTCTAGTTTATCAAAAAAAAATTCACATCACATAGTGTGTATTCTAAACTTTTTCTGGGTCTTCCCTGGTGCTCTTATCTACCTGGCAAGGAGGAGACATGGGACAGATCCCTGGTCTGGGAAATTCCTACATGTTTTGAAGGTATCCCACGAGCCACAACTATATGACCAATAAGAAACAAATGAGAAAAAATAACATTTCAAAATGTGCCCAGCTCAGAGCTATTACTTTTAACCTTATTTCCAAAGTTTTTTATTTCCTAATTTTTTCACATTTATTATTCCTATTTTCACTTCATGTAAATCAGGCACATGCTATTAGTTTCATTTTGGCACAAGAGGATATCAGGAAATATAATTCTTCTGTTATGGACAGAATGTGGAGAGAATAATCCAAGTGCAAATTATTAGGATATAATCCCAAAATTTTCCATTGTTTGATGTCATGAAAAGAAATTCTTTTACATTCTTTCTACCTGGAGAGCCTTTGGTGGAGTCCTAGTTTCTGTTATGAAGTACTGAGGTGGCAAAAAACTGTGTTGTTGGAAGAAACATGATCCATTTAGGGATATGGGAAAAATGACAACAATTTTATTAGATTACAAGACTTATGATACATTCTGAAGAAAACAGGTACAACATAAATGGCAGCAATCAATGATGAAAGAGATACACATACTTTTCTGGTTCTTTTGACTCCATTTTCTTCAATTTCCAAGAATAAGTTTCCATTAATCATTTATATGCAATGGCAATCGACAGTTAAGGGAGAAAATGACCAGCATTTCCCTGCTATAATTTCTCCCACATAATCAGTCTTCAGTAACCTGTCAACTCCCCTCCCATGAAAAGCCCAAGTCCTTTAATGTCAGGCCTGCTCTTTGCATAGGCAGATGGTACAGCATTCAGTCCTATAACCCCGGTGGCCTGTGTAAAGAAGGCCATCCTGAACATGATGAGCACGCTGAGTCATGTCATGGCTTTACATGGTTTTCTGTCCCTCGCTGATCCTAATTCACACACCATTGAATTTGATATTTTAGTGTCCCTGTTTACCCTTGAAAGATGGACACTAATGAACCACACCTAATGAACTCTGCCCCTTCATCTTACTGATTTCTTTGCAGAAGCCATCATGAAAGTTCCTAAGAAAGCTATAAAAGTTTCAAACCTTGTGGAAATGTCATAAAAAATAATGTCACCTTCTCAAGAAAACTCAAGTAATTAAATACACACTGAAGATTAGGGGTCATTACCACAGGTCATAGTTGCAACACACTTAACATAATTATTCTGCCATAATAAAGTAGGTTAATTGTTGGAAATCTAAAGATTTCTTTTAATCCTAAAATGAATCTTCTCGTGTGATCTGTTGTAAGAATATCTCAAAATTTTACGAAAGTCATTACAATTCTAAGGATTCTCCCCAATATGAATCTTGGGGGAAATCTTGAGGAAATACGTTTTTTTTAAATGTGTTTCCAAATTCAGTGTATCTGTACAGTTTCTGACCTGCATAAATCACCTCATTATACCCAAGGTGTGAATATCTCATGAAAAAATGCATTACTTCTGTCAGCTTGCCCTCTGAGCTTCCATCATTTTATCTTTGGGTTAAAGCTTTAGTGTGCACATTACTTCTGTGTGGTTTCTCTGAAAGATGTATATTCTGAAGTCTAGTGCACTCTGAAGCCTGCAGAAAGGCCTTCTCCATCCAATTCCAAGACTCCTCTTTACTATGGAATCTTGTTGTCTATCACTTCAACTCAAGCTGAAACTTCCTCCACCTCCATTGCATTTGTAAAGCATTGCTCCAGAATGTTTCCCAACGTTGATGTTTGGGTAAAATTCTTTCCACAGATATTGTATTTGTGTGGTTTATCTCCAGGATATATGTTCTTAGATACCTAAAGAGGAAGCAGTAATCGTGACAACTGCCATAATAGTTGCGTTTGTAAGTATAAAGTATTTGCTGAACACTGAGATACAGGGAGTACCTAAAAGCCTTGCCACATATTCCACACTGGTAAGGTTCTCTCTAGTAGGGATGATCTGATGGTTGGTAAGATGTGACCCTGAGTAAAGGTTTTACATACTCATGTCACTGTAAACTTTCTCCCCAAAATGACTCCTTTACTGAAGCCTGAATTCAGACTGTTGCCTAAAAACCCAACACACTTATTACATTGACACAGTTTTTATCTAGTGTGAATATTCTCAAGAAGCCTAAGGTGTAAACAAAAAGCCTGGCCACACTGATTACATTTGTAAGTTCTCTTGAGTATGGGTCACCTGATGTCTTTTTAGACCTGAATGCCACCTGAGGATCTGCCACACACATATTTGGAAGGTTTCTTTGCATTATGAATTCACTGATGATGGGAATGATAAGCCCGTTATTGAAATCGTGGCTGTACACATAATATGATTTCCTCTACTGGAGGGATTGACTGTGCTCTGAATACATGGATTATTGCCAGTCAGCATTTTCTCATGTTTTGTAAAAAATTGAATGCCTTCCAAAAGCCTTACCACATGCATTATGTGGGCAAGATTTCAATTCAGAACTACCTGAGGATTAGTTAGGTCTGAATACAGAATCAAGGCTTTGCCATATCTACCAGTTTTCCTCCAGTTTGACTTTTCTGAAAGACAAAAACTTCATATACTTTACTGCATTCACTACATTTGTAAGTTTTCACTTCATTACTGATTCTCAGATGATCTGCAAAGTCATTCCTTGTGGCAAATCCATTTATGTGGCTTCTCTCCTGTATGAGCTGCCAAATGGTCAGTTAAGACTGAACATGAACTAGAAGCTTTGCCACATTTATTTGCATGCTTTCTAAATAGTATGGATTCTCTGATGAATTATAAAGCCTGAACTCAGATTAAAGGCTTTGCCACACTCATTACTTTTGAATGAAAATGCTTCTCATAATTGTTCCATTTGTAACAGTTTTCTCCACTATGAATTATCTGATGCTTCCTATGATGGTCATTTCAAGTAAAACACTGGCCACATACATCACATTTCTATGCTTTCTCTCCTGTATAAACTACCTGATGTTGAGTTAAGGCTGACTGTGCACTAAAATGTTTGTCACCATTGTTTCAATTGTAAGGTTTCTTTTCAATATGAATTCTCTGATGAACCACAGTTTGTGTTTAGATTATAAGCCGTGACACTGAGATCACATTTATGTCTTCTCTCCAATATTAATTCTCTGATGAATTCCATGTTTTGCAGTTCAAGTAAAGCATCAGCTACACACAACACATTTATATGGTTTCTCTCCAGTATGAATTTTGGATAATCTGCAAGCTTACCAATATGACTAAAGGCCTTGCCAAAGACAACACATTCATATGCTTACTCTCCAGTATAAATTCTCCGATGAACTGCACAGTTAGACTAAAACCCTTGCCACATCCATCTAACTTAAAGGGTTTCTCTCGAATGTGAGTTCGCCAATGAACTGCAAAGTAACAGCTGGAATTGAAGACTTTACACATAGACACATTTTTATGCTTTCTCTCCTGTATGAATTGCCTGAGAGAGAGTTAAGGATGACTGTGCACTAAAACCTTTGTCACAATTGTTAATTTGTAAGGTTTCTATGCAGCATGAATTCTTTGATGAACTGCAAGGGCTGATTTGAAACTAAAGACCTTGCCACATACATCACGTATTTATGCTTTCTAACCAGTATGAATTTTCCGGTGGGATGTAAGCCTTCCTTTTACTGTAAAGGCCTTGCCACATACATCACATTTGTACGGTTTCTCTCCAGTATGAATTTTACAATGAGATGCAAGGACTCCATTTACACTAAAGGCCTTGCCACATACATCACACTTATATGGTTTCTCTCCAGTATGAATCTTCCGATGAGTTCTAAGGCTGCCATTTACACTAAAGGCCTTGCCACATACATCACATTTATATGGTTTCTCTCCAGTATGAATATTCCGATGAGCTATAAGTTTCCCATTTACACTAAAGGCCTTGCCACACACATCACATTTATATGGCTTCTCTCCAGTATGAATTTTCCGATGCAACGTAAGGCTTCCATTTACTCTAAAGGCCTTGCCACATATGTCACATTTATATGGTTTCTCTCCAGTGTGAATTTTCTGATGACTTCTAAGGCTTCCATTTACACTAAAGACCTTTCCACATACATCACATTTATATGGTTTCTCTCCAGAATGAATTTTCCAATGTGATGTAAGGCTTCCCTTTACACTAAAGGCCTTGCCACATACATCACATTTATATGGCTTCTCTCCAGTATGAACCCTCTGATGAACTGCAAGTTGTCTGCTTCGAATATAGCCACGGCCACATACATCACATTTATACGGTTTCTCTCCAGTATGAAGGATCTGATGACGTGCATGGCTTTCTTTGCGAGTAAAGGCCTTTCCACACACATCACATTTATATGGTTTCTCTCCAGTATGAGTTCTCTGATGAACTGCCAGGTAACACCTGAAACGGAAGCCTCTGCCACAGAAAGTGCATTTATATGCTTTCTCATCTGTATGAACTGCTTGATGTATATTTAAGGACGCCTGTGCAAGGAAACGTTTGTCACAGCTATTACATTTGAAAGGTTTCTCTTCAGTATGAATTCTCCAATGACATCCAAGTTGTCTCTTGTCAGTAAAACAACGGCCACATACAGCACACTTATAACAACTCTCTCCTGCACACTTATAAGACTTCACTCTTGCACACTTAGAAGAATTCTCTCCTGTATGAATTCTCTGATGAATTCCAAGCTGTGACTTTCGAGTATAGCCACGTCCACATACATCACATTTATATGGTTTCTCTCCAGTATGAACAGTCTGATGAAGTGCACAGCTATCTTTGCGAGTAAAGGCCTTTCCACACACATCACATGTATATGGCTTCTCTCCAGTATGAACTCTGCCATGAATTTCAAGTTGTGATTTTCGAGTATAGCCATGGCCACATACATCACATTTATATGGTTTCTTTCCAGAATGAAGAATCTGATGAAGTGCATGGCTTTGTTTCCAAGTAAAGGACTTTCCACACACATCACATTTATATGGTTTCTCCCCAGTATGAGTTCTCTGATGAACTGCAAGGGAACACCTGGAAGTGAACATTTTGCTACACAAATTACATTTGGATGCTTTCTCATCTGTTTCAACTGCCTGATGTTTATTTAAGGATGACAGTGCAAAAAAAAGTTTGCCACAGCTGTTACATTTGTAAGATTTCACTTCTGTATGAATTCTCCGATGAATTCTAAGTTGTCTCTTTCCAGTAAAGCCACAGCCACATACATCACATTTATAAGGATTCTCTCCAATATGAATTCTCTTATGAATTACAAGTTGTGACTGTTGAGGATAGCCATGGCCACACATGTCACATTTATATGGTTTCTCTCCAGTATGAAGCCTCCAATGAATTGCAAGCTGTCTGCTTCGAGTATAGCCACGGCCACATACATTACATTTATATGGTTTCTCTCCTGTATGAAGGATCTTATGAAGTGTGTGGCTTTCTTTGCGAGTAAAGGCCTGTCCACAGAGATCACATTTATATGGTTTCTCTCCAGTATGAAGGAGCCGATGAAGTGCATGGCTATCTTTGCGAGTAAAGGCCTTTCCACACACATTGCATTTATATGGCTTCTCTCCACTATGAATTCTCTGATGAATTTCAAGTTGTGACTTTCGAGTATAGCCATGGCCACACACATCACATTTATATGGTTTCTCTCTAGTATGAAGGATCTGATGAAGTGCACAGCTTTCCTTGAGAGAAAAAGCCTTTCCACACACATCACATGTATATGGCTTCTCTTCAGTATGAACTCTCTGATGAATTCCGAGTTGTGACTTTCGAGTATAGCCACGGCCACACACATCACATTTATATGGTCTCTCCCCAGTATGAAGGATCTCATGAAGTGCACAGCTTTCTTTGCGTGTAAAGGCCTTTCCACACACATCACATTTATATGGTTTCTCTCCAGTATGAGTTCTCCCATGATTTTGAAGGTGTTTCTTGTGCTTAAAGCAGTAGCCACATACATCACATTTATATGGTCTCTCTCCAGTATGAACTCTCAGATGAATTTGAAGGGCTGTGTTCTGTTTAAAGCTGTGGCTACATACATCACATTTATACAGTTTCTCTCCAGTATGATTTGTCCGATGAACTGCAAGGCTCTCATTATCATTAAAGGCTTTGCCATATACATCAGCTGTATATGGTTTGCTTACTGTATGGATTCTTTGATGTCTAGTGAGTTCTGAGTACTGAAGAAAGGTTATGCCACACTCATTACTTTTGTAAGATTTTTTCTTGTGTGATTCCTGGTCTGGTACCAGTTCTGAGGGATGCATAACAGCACTCTCATGTTTATGAGAAATGCCTTTGTGGACACTATGAGTTCTCTGAGTTGGCAAACCTGAGGGGCTACTGTTGATATTCCTCACAACCTGACTATATTCAAAAATTGTCTCTTCAGACAGAAATATCTGCAATTCACCATGGAAGTTTGATCTGTGCCTTTCAACAGGCTTATCTCCTGCATCATTTCTACTCTGATGATCTCTTCCATCAGTGAGATTTTTGTTATAGGATATAAATATTCCATTATCTCTTCTTTCATCATCTGTCCACATATTCTCAAAAGGATGTGCAGTTTCCTGTATCTTCCTCAAGAAATTATCTTTGATTTCATAGGTTTCAGCTCTTCCAAACATCACTCTTTGCAAAATTTCTCCTTTTCCACTGTTTCCCTTTACTTGTAATTTCATGGTCATATGTATACGAGATGCACCTATAAGATATAAAGAGCCATAGGTATCCTTTAATTACAATTCATAAATTCTTTCATGTGGAACACATGATATTATACCAAAAGTCACACCCATCCTGAACAGTATTATGAATCTTCCTAATGATGAACTAAAAATATAAGGAACACTAAAGGAAAAGAACTCTTTAAAAAAAAAAAAGAGCAATCACATAGAATTCAAATTAATTTTAGGGTAGCCAAGTTTCAAAGACACAATCAGGAAAACATTCATTTTATGCAAACACATGTCAGGTCTTCAAGAAAAAGATCCTTCCAACCATGATTTCAAAGCTCATTCTACTTGGTATTAAACACACTTCTGTTTCATAGTTGAGGAGAAAAAATAGTAAAAATTCCGTGGACGGAGAGATTGGCAGGCTACAGCCCATGATATCACAAAAAGTCAGACAGGAATGAGCAACTGAGCAAGCAAGGATCAACAAGGCAATACATTGTAATGGTAAATAATCCAAAGGAAGCATTCTAATGAATACTGTAAAACATAAATGGCAGGTGACAACTGTTCAACAAATACAGCATAGTGAAAATAAAGAATTTGTTAAAACAGTCCCCTCTCCACCCACATCCAAAGGCTTATGAGATCTTAGTTCCCTGACCATGGACTAAGCCCAGGATCACTGCAGTGAAAGTGCTGAATCCGATCCACTGGACTGTCAGGGAATTCCCTAAAATAATTAAAAAAAAAGAAAAAGAACACTTTTATAAATACCTCTTATAAATGTATCAGTAGATAGATGTTCAAGCATTTTATAACAGGCAGTTAATGTCAGTTATACTGTGTAAAACAGAAAAACTGTCATCTTTAAATGATAAAGAATTAATAAATGAAACATTCCCTACTTAAATAACAGCCATTCACTACAGCAATTGCCTGTCTATACAGTATCCTTCACTACTTGGTTCATCAGCTCAAAGATGGGGCATTACTTATGGCTAAGAGGTAAAGAATATGCTATAAAAAAGAAATATTATTTGAAAACTTATTAACTAGAGTCAGAGACAAACTCTTCAGAATGAAATGTAAACTAACAATAAACAAGATGTAATGTAGACAGAGACATGTCACAATAAGCATGACACGAAGTAAATACATATTTTAAGCAAAAGTAACCTTTGAGGCAAATTTCCTGATGGTCCAGTGGATAGCATTGTATGCTTACATTGTAGAGGGTACAGATTCCATCCCTAATGGAGAACTCAGAACCCGCCTCAACATGGCTCAGTTAAAAAAAAAACAAAACTTCTGACCTCTTGGTAAAACAGTCAAAATTCTGACACCTAAGAGCACTAATTACCTCAATTTTTCAAATAAAGGTAGTGGATTCACAGGGTTCATGTACATAACTCTGTGGCACATGAAAGTCTGAGCACAGCAGGACTGAAACCCAAACCTATAGATTCAAATGTGTTCTTAACCACCAGGGCACACTTGGGCAGAACAGATTACAAAAGGTAACAACAAACTCCAGGACTTTAAAAAGATATGGTTAAGTGAGACACAAGAACTCACCAGCGTAACTAACAGCCTTACTCAGCCATTCTACCTGGAAATGGTTTCCTACGTAACACCCCCCACATATCAGTTCAGGTCGTGTCCTGAAAACGTGGTTCAGTGGATGAGCACAGGTCATTTTGTATAGTATGAGCATGGAGGGAACCTGGAGCCTGATTCATGTACATGTTCTGTGCAAGACGGGATCGACGAGAAGATCTCAATGTCCACTGTCCTTACAGGTTTCCTGAGTTACAATCACAGAAGATCCAAAACACATTCCTATTAAACACACCCCTGAAGGCTGTGGCAAAAGTAGTAACAACAGGAATAGCTGAGGGCTCTAAACAGGAAGACAGGTTGAAGGCAGCTCTGTGTAGGATCTGAAGACACCAAATGCAATCAAAGATCAGAAGGTCTTTTCACTTCTTTGAATAAGGGCTCCCAAGTGCAGCAAATAGGAAGAAAATCAGGCTGGCTCCAGGGATTACAGCTCTGGAGGTATAACCATTGCTCTACATGGACCAAAACGTGGACATCCCATGGAATCCAGCACAGAAGGGGGATAAAGAGGAAATAGATCCTTTTGAGACACCTCATTACATGCTCCCCAAAGTCAAGCAACAACATTGACAGGAGTCAAATGACACATTGCTACAGATCATAGAAAGATGTACCCTTTGGGATCTTGTTTCTTGGGGTCCACTTTCCATAAACTTCTCTCTCCTTTCTTTTTCAAATCACTTTTTTCATTTGGAAACAGCCACCTGTAAGTCAGATCAAATTTCTTTTTCCCTAATAAAATGTTATTTTCACATAGGAGACAGATGGGCTTCAGATTGGATATCTACAACCAGTCACCCTTCTCTCTGCATTCCCTGAGAAAAGAGATAGCTGGGCTCCAGGTGAGGAATCTATAGCCAACAAATACAGGGTAAATAGCCAGTCTCTGTCTCTTATGTCAAGGGAATAATCATGGCAAGGACAAAGAATGGAAAAAACCCTGTCTATTAACAGAGACATTACACGTGTAGACATTTGCTTGAGGTCAAGTCAGAGGATAGTTCAGGCCATAATGAGTCTTGCTTCTCCCAGAAGCCTCCACTTCAAGATACATCTTGGTTAGGGTGTGCACCCACACCCCAGGGAAGGGTCCTGAGACATTAACCAGACGGGACAAAGGAAGGTGACTGGCCTGAGCGGAGACGAAGATCAGGAAAACTGTACCTTTCCAGTGAATTGACACTTCCCAAAGGTGGGGCTCTCTCTCTGAGCTGGCCCATGTGCCTTTCAATAAGCATTTTCCTTTACTCTTTACCTTGTGCCTCTTCATCTGAATTCTTTCTTGACTAGGCAGGCAAGACTAGAGACCTTAGCCCTAACTGTTGGCTGCTGTGGTCCAATGGTCAGGACTCTCAGTCTGGGAAACGAAGACCTTGGTTCCAGCTTCCACTTGCTGCTATGACCATCCAAACTCAATTTCATTTCTCACACCTTTTTTTTTTCTTTTTACTGAAAACGCATATCTTACTTTCCTTAAGTAACCATGAACTGTGCTTTATATTACCATTTTCTAGATTGGTGAACATAAATACCAGTGATAACTTCTAAAAACATTTGCTGTCTTATAGAGAGCATCTCAGGCTAGCATAAAACATATTTATCTTTTTTTAAAAAAAATTTTCTTTAGTTTATTGTGTTGGTTTTGCCATACAATGACATGAAACCGCCATGGGTTTACATATTCACCCCCTCCAGAACCCCCCTCCCAAACATATTTATCAATAGTCTTAAATCTCTCAGTGTAATACAACAGAAGTATTACACAATGTGGATGACTCAAGACATGTCTTAATTAGATGAGAAAACATTAATACTAGATATTTAATATTGAGTATTTCCCAGTTCACATGAACCTGAAACTCGTTTAGGTTAATTTCTCTTATAATATAATTCTATGCAGTTAGTGTTATTTTTGGCATCACTGGGTCTTCATCGCTGCTCTGTCTTTCTCTTGTGTCAAGCAAGAGCTACTCTCTAGTTGTGGCGGATGAGCTTCTCATTGTAGCTACTTTTCTTATGAACCACGAGCTCTAGAGCACGTGGGCTTCAGTAGTGGTGGTGCATATGCTTAGCTACTCTGCGGCATGTGGAATCGCCCTGGAACAGGGATCAAACCCGTGTTCTGCACTGACAGGTGGGTTCTTTACCACTGAGACACCAGGGAAATCCAAGTGCTTCCTTTCCTTTAAAACCAATTGAGTAAGAGCTCATTTACAAATAAACCTCAGCAATATTATCCAAAAACAAAGACACACACATATGCATAAATCCAGACAGATTTAAAATGTCTCTCTGACTCTACTGGAGTTGGTATCCTCCTCCAGGGGATCTTCCCAGGCCAGCGATTGAACTCACATCTCCTGCATCTCCCACACTGGCAGGCAGCTTCTTTACCACTAGAGTCATCTGGGATCCCTGGTAAAGGTTAGCTTCAAGCTTTTCTGTAGGCAGGGCTTTTTAAGAAGCTAGCTGTTTTTATTCCATATGCAAAAAGAAATGGTTTTCTATTTTCAAAAAAACAAAAGGAAACCTCATTTTACCCAGTTTTCTCCAGATTCTAAAGAATATCACAGCAATCCCTGTGTGAAAAATCTTACCTTCCCTTTCGATAGTCACAGTATTATATCTAAAACACAGAGCAAACAGTGCTCAAATTGACTATGATTAACAGGGGCAGATGGCTGATAAAAATCATAGATTGTCCCTCTGGGGAGATGGGGGTCTTCACTTGATCAGAAGAATCTGAAGGGGTAAAGAAATTTACTAGAGTGGGGGCAGGAGTGGGGGTGGGCTCCCCCTCCCCACTGAGAGACAGGGGAAGTTGGACGGGGACTAGCTGATGGAGAAGGAGACAGAGGGGTTGGGAAGGGTGAAAGGCCACATCAGGACAAAGATAACGGAGGCAGAAAGGGCAGTGGGATCCTGTTAGAGCTGTGGGCCAGCTCAGGAGAAAGCCCACTTAAAAAGTGAGGAGTTGATCAGCTAATATATAATTTTATATTGTAATATGGACAATCATCTTCACTAATCGCACAATTGTGTTTCCAGTTGTAACTTCTCTTCAGACAATTTTAAGTTTGCTTTATGTACCTCGTGTACTTCCCTGGTGGCTCAGCTGGTAAAGAATCCTCCTGTTATGACCTGGGTTCGATCCCTGGGTTGGGAAGGTCCCCTGGAGAAAGAAAAGGCTACCCACTCCAGTATTCTGGCCTGGAGAATTCCATGGACTCTATAGTCCCAGGGGTTGTAAAGAGTCTGACACAACTGAGCAACTTTCACTTTCATTTCATGTACCTCAAGGTAGGAGAGAGAAGGATCCAGCCTCTCATCCAGCATGGCAGATTCTTATCCTTTCTCAACTGGCAACAGTCAGAAATATTCAGTAAATTCTAAAGCTATACCCCTCTTTAAGGTTCCAATTATCACACCATCCAGTAAAGATGTCCCATATATCAGCTAAGTAGTAGAAAGGCAAATCATCCCATTAGGGAATACAAATTTGATCAACCTTAACCTCTTTCTTCTTACAGAGCAGCACTTTGTCTCACAGATACTGCTGAGAGGGTCAATTAAAGTTTTGTCAAAAGTTGTCACTTTCGTCTCAGGTTCAAAGATTTCTTAACAAAATAAGCCACTCATTTTATAGAAATAAATAATACAAACACTTATAGAATTACCAAGCTGACTTTCAATATGCTAACATTAAAAGCAAAGAGAAGTAGAAACAGCAGAAAATACATCACCAAATTGAATTCTGACCAACATCCAGACTCAAACAGCCCTGGGAAGTCCCAGGACACAGCCTATCTGGAGACCCAGTGGGGAAAAGGTCCCAGGCAGCGTGTCAGGGTCATGGGTGAGATTTCAAAGATTGCAGTTTGGGGTTCCTGCTTATAATCCCAGGAGGCTAACTGTTATCTTCAGCAATCTGTGAGCAAATAGCACCTCTGGTTTTATGTTAATGCTATTTGTTTGTCTTACAAAATCTATAA
>ML660806.1:41553-61881 GCA_007570785.1 Antilocapra americana | reverse complement strand
CTTTCTTTGCGAGTAAAGGCCTTTCCACACACATCACATTTATATGGCTTCTCTCCAGTATGAGTTCTCCCATGATTTTGAAGGTGTGCCTTGTGCTTAAACGAGTGGCCACATACATCACATTTATATGGTCTCTCTCCAGTATGAACTCTCAAATGAATTTGAAGGGCTGTGTTCTGTTTAAAGCTGTGGCTACATACACCACATTTATACAGTTTCTCTCCAGTATGATTTCTCTGATGAACTGCAAGGCTCTCATTATCATTAAAGGCCTTGCCACCTATGTCAGCTTTATATGTTTTTTTCCCTGTAAGGTTTCTTTGATGTCTAGTGAGTTCTGAGTGCTGAAGAAAGGATACGGCACACTCATGAGTTTTGCAAGATTTTTTCTTGTATACTTCCTGGTCTGGGGCCTGTTCTGAGGGATGCATAACAGCACTCTCATGTTTATAAGAATTGCTTTTGTGGACACTACAAGTTCTCTGAATTGGCAAAACTGAGGTGCTACTGTTGATATTCGTCACAACTTGACTACATTCAAAAACTGTCACTTCAGACTGAAGCATCTGCAATTCATCATGAAAACCTGATCTGAGCCTTTCAACAGGCTTATCTCTTACATCATTTCTACTCTGATGATCTTTTCTATCAGTGAGATTTTTGTTATGGTATATAGATACTCCATTGTCACTTCTTTCATCATCTGTCCACAGACTCTCAAAATCATGCACAGTTTCCTCTATCTTCCTGAGGAAAAAATCTTTGATTTCATGGGTTTCAGCTCTTCCAAACATCACACTTTGCAAAACTTCTCCTTTTCCACTGATTCCTTTTGCTTGTAATTTCTTGGTCATATGTATATAAGACACATCTACAAGATATAAAGAACCACAGGTATCCTATTAATTACAATTCATAAATAAATTCTTTCATGTTGAGCACACGATATTGTACCAAAAGTTATACCCATTCTGAACAGAATTAAGAATCTTCCCAATGATGAACCAAGAAATATAAGCAACATTTACAAAGAAATAGAACTCATTAAAAGAAAAAGTGATCACACATAATTCAAATTAATTTTAGCGTAGCCAAGTTTCAAAGATGCAATCAGGAAAACATTCATGTTATGCAAACTCATGTCAAGTCTCAAAGAAAGAGGTATTTTCCCACCATGACCTCAAAGCTCATTCTACTTGGCAGTAAACACACTTCTGATTCATAATTGAGGAGAAAAAAACAGTAAAAATTCAATGGATGGGGAGATTGGCAAGCTATACTCCTTAAGAACACAAAGAGTCATACAGGCCTGAAGGACTGAGCAAGAAAGGATCAAAAAGACAATACCCTGTAATGGCAAATAATCCAAAGGAAGCATTCTAATGAACATTGTAAAACATAAATGGCAGCTGACAACTGTTCAATAAGCACTGCAGAGTGAAAATAAACAATCTGTTAAAACAGCTCCACCCCCACCCCCTCTCTCCCCATCACAGGGCTTATGAGACCTTACTTCCCTGACCATGGATTAAACCCAGGATCACTGCAGTGAAAGTGCTGAATCCTGTCCACTGGACTGTCAGGGAATTCCCTAAAATAATTTTAAAAACAAAAGAAAGAACACTTTTCTAAATACCTCCTATAAATCTTAAGCAAACAAACTTATAGACATTTTATAACAAGAAGTAGTTCATGTCAGTTATACTGTGGAAAACATAAAGACCGTCATCTTTAAATGACAAAGAATTTAAAAAAATGAAACATTCTCTACTTAAATAACAGCCATTCAATATAGCACATTGCCAATCTATACAGAACCCTTAACTTACTCAGTGCATGAGCTTCAAGATACATGTAAAAGAACAAGCTTTGGGGCGTTCCTTATGGCTCAGAGGTAAAGAATCCACTATAAAAAAAGGAATAGTATTTGAAAACTTACAACTAGATTCAGAGACAAACTCTAGGGAAGGAAATATAAACTAACAATATACGTATGTAATGCAGACAGAGAGACATGTCACAATAAGCATGACATGAAGTAAATATACATTTCATGCAAAAGTAACCTTTGAGGCAAACTCCCTGATGGTCCAGTGGATAGCATTACATGCTTACACTGTAGGGTTACAGATTCCAACCCTGAATGGAGAACTATGATCGCATCTGCCACATGGTTCAGGAAAAAAAAAAAGTAATTTCTGACCTTTTCAGTAAAACTGTCAACATTCTATGACACCTAAGAGCATGAATTAACTCAATTTTTCAAATAAAGGTAGTGGATTCACAGGGTTCATGTACACAACCCCACTGTACATGAAAGGAATGAGCAAAGCAGGACTGAAACCCAGACCTACAGATTCATACATGCTCTTAACTACCAGGGTGCACTTGGGCAGAACAGATTACAAAAGGTAACAACAAACTCCAGGACTCTAAAAAGATACGGTTAAGTGAGACACAAGAACTGACCTGAGTAACTAACAGCCTTACTCAGCCATCCCTAGAAATGGTTTCCAAGGTACCACCCCCCAGATATCAATTGAGGTCACATCCTGAAAATGTGGTTTAGTGGATGAGCATGGGTCATTTTGTACAGTATGAGCAAGGAGGGAATATGCAGCCTGATTCATATATGCATCACGTGCAACACTGGGGATCCAAGACAGGACCTCAATGTTCACTGTCCTTGCAGCTTTCCTGAGTTACAATCACAGACAATCCAAACCACATTCCTATTACACACACGCCTGAAGGTTGTGGTAAAAGCAGTAACAACAGGGATAGCTGAGGGTTCTGAAGAGGAAGACAGGTGGAGGACAGCTCTGTGCAGGATCTGAGACACCAAATGCAATCGAAGAGCTAACAATCTTTCCCCTTCTTCCAATGAGGTCTCCCAAGTGCAGCAAATAGGAAGAGAACAAGGCTGGTTCCAAGGATTATGACTCTGGAGGTGTTACTGTTGCTCGTCTTTGTCTCTTACCTCAAGGAAATAACCATGGCAAGGACAAAGAAAGGAAAAAACCAGGTCTATTAAAAGAGACACTACACATGTGCAGAAAGGTTCCTTGGGGACAAGTCAGAGGGAAATTCCAGGCAATAATGAGTCTTGGTCTTCCCAGAAGCCTTCACTTCGAGATCCATCTTGGCTAGGGTATGTGTCCGCACCCCAGGGGAGAGTGCTGACACAAATTAATCAGAGGGGACAAAGGAAGGTGACTGGCCCGAGGGTACACGAAGACCTGGAAAACTGTAACTTTCTAAAGAACTGACACTTCTCAAAGGTGGGGCTCTCTCTCTGAGCTAGCCCATGTGCTTTTCTGCATGTACTTTTCCTTTCAATGAACTTTTTTCCTTTACTCTTTACCTTGCACCTCTTCATCTGAATTCGTTCTTGACTAGGCAGGCAAGACTAGGGACCTTAGCCCTAACTGTTGGCTACTGTGGTCCAACGATCAGGACTCTTGGTCTGGGAAACGAAGACATTGCTTCCAGTTTCTGCTCTCATCTGCTCACTGCTATGAGCATCCAAACTCAATTTCAGTTCTCATACCTTTTTTACTGAAAACACCCATCTTACTCTCCTTAAGCAATCATGAACTGCATTTTCTATTAGCATTTTTCTAGACTGGTGAACAAAAATACCAGTGATAGCTTCTAAAAACATTTGCTTTCATATGGACAGCATCTCAGGATACTCATCAATAGTCCAAAATCTCTCAGTGTAATACAATAGAAGTATTACACAATATTGATGACTAAAGACATGTATTAACAGATGAGCAAACATTAATACTAGATATTTAATACTGAATATTTCTCAGTTCACGTGAACCTGATTTGTACGCAATTACTGTTTTTTAAAAAAAATTGTTATTTTTGGCTTCACTGGATCATCGTCACTGCTTCATCCTTCTCTCGTTCTGTCGAGCAGGGACTACTCTCTAGTTGCGGTGCGTGACCTTCTCATTGTAATTAGTTCTCTTGTGGACCACAAGCACTAGAGCATGGGGGGTTCAGCAGTGGTGCTGCACAGGCTTAGCTGCTCTGCAGCATGTGCAATCTCCCCAGACCAGGGATAGAACCCATCTTCTGCACTGGCAGGCGGATGCTTTACCACTGAGCCACCAGTGGTAAGCCAAGTGCTTCCTTTCTTTTAAAGCCAATAAGAGCTCATTTACAAATAAACCTCAGCAATGTTATCCAAAATCAAAGACACACACTGAGACATGCATACATCTAGACAGATTTAAAATGTCTCTCTGACGCTACTGGAGTCGATCGCAATTGCCTCCTCAAGGGGATCTTCACTAGCCAGGGATCGAAACCACATCTCCTGCGACTCCCACACTGGCAGGCAGCTTCTTTACCACTAGAGTTATCTCGGATCCCTGGTAAAGGTTAACTTCAAGCTTTTCTGTAGGTAGGGCTTTTTAAGAAGCTAGGTGTTTTTATTCCATATGCAAAAAGAAATTGCTTTGTACTTTCAAAAAAAAGAAAAATCATTTTAATCAGTATTCTCCAGACTCTAAAGAATATCATAGCAATCCTGGTGTCAAAAATGTTATCTTCCCTTTCTATAGCCACAGTTTTATAAATAAAATACAGATCAAATAGTTCTCAAATTGACTGTGAAAACAGGGGTACATGGATAATGAAAACCTTGGATAGTCCCTCTGGGTACATGGGGGTCTTCACTTGATCAGAAGAATCTGAAGGGGTAATGAAATTTGCTAGAGTAGGGACAGGAGTGACGGAAGCTGGGCTTCCCCTCACCACTGAGAGACAGAGGAAGTTAGCATGGGACTAGCTGATGGAGAGGGAGACAGAGGGGTTGGAAAGGGTGAAAGGCCACAACAAGACAAAGATAACGGAGACAGAAAGGGCAGTGGTGGACACTGTTAGAGCTACGGGCCAGTGCAACAGAAAGCACACTTAAAAAGTGAGGAGTTGATCAGCTGAAATATAAGTTGACATTACAATATGGACAATCAACTTTGCTAACTGCACAATTTTGTTTCCAGTTGTAACTTCTTTTCAGACAATTTTAATTTACCTTTACTTACCTCACCTTACTTCCCTGGTGACTCAGCTGGTAAAGAATCCTCCTGCAATGAAGGGGAGACCTGGGTTCGATCCCTGAGTTGGGAAGATGCCCTGAAGAAGGGAAAGGTTACCCACTCCAGTATTCTGGCCTGGAGAATTCCATGGACTCTATATTCCATGGGATCGCAAAGAGTCCAATAAGACTGAGCGACTTTTGCTTTCATTTTATGTACCTCACAGTAGGAAAGATGAGGATTCAGACTCTCATTCAGCAGGGCAAATTCTTACACTTTCTCAATGGGTGAGAGTCACAAACATTCAGTACCTTCTAAGGGTACAGCCCTCTCTAAGGTTCCAATTCTCACACCATCCAGTAAAGACGTCCCATGTTATTAGCTAACTAGTAGTAAGGCGAATCTTCACATTAGGGAGTAAAAATTTCATCAATCTTAACCTCCTTTTTCCTACAAAGTGGCATTTTGTCTCACAAATACTGCTCACAGAGCCAATTAAAGTTTTGCCAAAAGTTGTCACTCTTGTCTCAGGTTCAAAGATTTGTTAACAAAATTAGCAACTTGTTCTGTAGAAATAAATAACACAAATTCTTATTATAGAATTATCTAGCTAATTTTCAATATGCTAACAATAAAAGCAAAGAGAAGTAGAAATAGCAGAAGATACATCACCATATTGGGTTCTGACAAACATCCAGACTCAAACAAGGCTGGGAAGTCCCAGGACACAGCCCATCTGGAGACCCAGTGGGGAAAAGGTCCCAGGCAGCATGTTAGGGTCTTGATGAGACTTCAAAGATTGCAGTTTGGGGTTCCTCCTTACAATCCCAGGACCCTAACTGTTATCATCAGCAATCTGTAAGCAAATAGCACCTCTTTTTTTCTGTTAATGGTATTTATTTGTCTTACAAAACTTATAATGTTGCTAAGCCTGGGGCTGAGTAGGCCAGGGCCCCTTCAAGGGCTCAACAATCTCAAGATTTGTCCCCTATTTTATCTATGGTGCTGCAAGCCTTGCACTCACAGCAAGCAGTCAGGGCACTCACAGTCACGGCAGTGTCCAGCCAGGTTAGAAGCAAGCTCAGAGGCCTGCTTTAGAGAGGACCTCAACCCTGGCCTCCTGCATTGCCAGGTATAGAATCCCACCTGTTTTGCCAGCAAAGAAGTCATGGACATTAGAGATGGACAGAAAAATATTCACAAATTAGTCTACTATCTGTGTCTGTCTGAATGCATAGGAAACAGTATAATACACAGTATAATACGCAGATACCTGGGGTTCCCCAGGGCTCAAAGGTAAAGTATCCACCTGCCATGCAGGAGACGTGGGTTCGACCCCTGCAGGGGAAGATCCCCCTAGACAAGGGCATGGGAACCCACTCCAGTACTCTTGCAGGGAGAATCCCATTGATAGAGGAGCCGGGAGGGCTACGGTCCATTGGGTCGCAAAGAGTTAGGCACAACTGTACCAACTGAGCACACAGGCATCCATGTATCTAGTTCCTTTCCAAGAACTACTGAACCAAGAATACAGGGGTAGAAAACAGGGAACTGGATATTTCAAAGTTCAAAATATATAATATATTGAACATATTTATATATAAAATATATAAATTATATAAATATGTAAAAACATAGAAATATATAAATATATATTTTATAATATCAGTATTATATATATAAATATATAAATACGTAAATTGAGTTACAAACACTCAAGCTGTAAAGAAACTTGTGCATCACACAGTGCACAGATCACCTGAAGAAAGGACGAGGTTAAACTCCTGATGCCAATCACAAAGTTTTTTGAAGTTTGAATCAACAAGGCTGTGAACTCAGTCAAGCAAAACAGGGGCTCCCAAGAGACACAGAGAGAAAATGCAGAGATACCCCAAAGCAGATTCCAACTTCTCAGGGAAGTGATCCTCACCCACAGACAGCAGGTTCCTGTAGGTCTCCATCATCACATCCCAGTACAAGGCCCTCTGAACAGGGTCCAGGCATTCCCACTCCTCTGGAGTGAACTGGATGTCCACATCCTCGACGGTCAACTGTGTCTGCAATGAAAGCACATTTCACTAACAGGCAGTGAAGAATCTTATTTTCACAGGAAATGAGAAGAGGTTATGGGTTAAGGATCAATTCAGGTAATTTTCCTGTTGTTTCATTGACTATGACATCTTCCAATCAATATGAATTTGTCACTTGTGTGGACAATATATGAAGAATATACAAATAAAATTCATTCAGTGAGTTGTCTATGCAGAAGAGTTACACGCTACACACTGAGCGACATTCACTATCTAGCTGAGTTACAGCAAGACTGGTGTCTTCAGAGACGACAAAGTCCACAGCAGCTTTAAAAGAACACACAATGTGATGATGATGACATCATCACACTGATGACAGGTGTTTCAGCACTTCCTACACACTAAGCATTACTCTGAAGACTTTACACAGATGAACTTATGATCAACATGACAGTACGTTAGAAGATCTGTGTCCATCTTACTTGAGAGAGAAAACTGTCATTCTAAGAATTCAGGCAGATCAAATAGTTAAGAAATGAGGCAGGTGGTTGGGAGAGACAACTGAACCTAAAGAATCAACGAGTTCAGTACCAGAGCAGGAAAGTGCATCCACAGAGAGTTCTCTGAGAATACCTGAAACAAGTTCAAGGAGGCTGAAGTGCAACGGAGGTGTAGAATCCCAGATCTTTTTTCAGCCAAGGAAAGACAGACATGATAGATGGACAGAAAATTATTCACAAATTAATTTACTGTCTACCTCCTTCTGAATGCACAGGGAACACTATCACATGCAGTATCATATGTAGATATCTGGGTTGCCCTGAGGCTCAGCGGTAAAGAATCTGCCTGCAATGCAGGGGACAGGGTGTTGATATCTCCGTGGGGAAGACCCCTGTGGAGGAGGGCATGGCAATCCATTCCTGTCTTCTTGCCTGGAGAATTCCAGGGACAGAGGAGCCTGAAGGGTTATGGCCAACTGGGTCGCAAAGAGTTGGACACGACTATAGCATAAATGGTCACTGTACAGGGTCACCCACTCTTCCCACCAATCACACAATGTCAATACTCTAACTACTATTTCCATCATTCACGTGATGAGGTAGAAAAAAACTTAAGGGAATGCGAAACACTTAACATACAATTTCAACTGCTACAAAGCATAAAACATGTTTACTAGATGATGTTCTGTAATAAAACCATGGAATTACAGATCCACGCACTCACCCATGCACACGTAAACATACAACTGGTTCAAACAAGGAAGTGTTGTGTTTATATTTTTTTCACTCAAAATACACTGAGCGTCAACTCTGGGCCCCAAACCGGGAATACAACAGTGATCGTGATGGAGTTTACAGTCTAGCAGCCAGCCTAAATTACATCCATAATTTTAACATTACTATTGCAATATGTGCTCTGATACAGACCTGGTGCTAAGAGAAGATATCAGAAAGTCTTGACGTACATCAAGAAATCAGACAAGGTCTCTGTGAGGAGGAAACACTTAGGATTCACAAGGTAGGAAATGGAAGTGTTGCAAGCAGAACAGCCTGAGTGCTGGTCTGAGTCAGGAAGATGTTTAGTGAACAGAAAGCCGGCCAGGCTGACTGGGACACAGGGAACAAAGAGGGTGATGCCAGGTAGAGGCTGCTTTCTACAAGGTCTTTGGATTGAGGGCTCTATTCCAAAAGTACCTGGAAGTCACTGAAGAATCTGCAGGAGGTAAATCAGAGGTTTAGATTTGTTTTTCAGAGCTCACTCTGCTGTGTGTGGAGCTTGTTGTTGCTTACTCATTCAGGCGTGTCAGATCTTTGCGACCTCATGGTTACCTGCCATGCTCCTCTGTTCATGGGATTTTCAGGCAAGAATACTGGAGTGAATGGCCATTTCCTACTCCAAGGAGATGCCTTTTGACACATTCTGGGATGATACTCCCATTTTCTTTTATTCATGTGTATTTCAGCATCTTTGGGACATTAAAAATGAATCAATTGTACTTCAGTAATTTGTCTGCATTCTATGCCTTTTTAAAAGTTATTAACTTTGGTTTTTCTGGGCCTTTGTTGCTGTGAGCAGGCTTTCTCTATTTGCAGCTGCAGTGCACAGGCTTCTCACTGCAGTGGCTTCTTTTGTTTCGGTGCACAGGGTCTAGAGTGTGTGGGTTTCAGTAGTTCTGTCTCCTGGGCTCCAGAGCTCACGCTCAGTAGTTGTGAGGCATGGGCTTAGCTGCTCTGAGGCATCTTCCTGGACCTGGGATGGGACCCGTGCACTGTACATTGGCAGGCACATTCTTATCCACTGGTCCACCAGAGAAGTCCTCAACATTATCTTATACTAGTTCAAGAAAATGAAAAACAAGAAGAAAATAATATACAGAATATTTATTCTAAAAAGTATAAAAATACCTGTATTTACAAATAATATGAGGGCTTCCATGGTGGCTCAGTGGTAAAGAATCCACAGGGCAGTGCAAGAGACCTGGGTTTGATATCTGGACCGGTAAGATCCCATATGCCAAGGGGTAACTAAGCCCGTGAGCCTCAGTTTCTGAGCCAGAGCTCTAAAGCCCAGCAGGTGAAACTACTGAAGCCAGCATGCTCTAGAGCCTCTGCTGTAAGATGAGAGAAGCCACCATGAGGGGCCCGCACACCAGAACTAGAGAGTGGCCACCACTTGCCAGAACTAGATAAAAGCCACTGAAGCCAGTACAGGAGAAAAGTATATTCAAATATAATTACATTATTAGTAATGATATGTATGTAGTTATTAACAAAATCCAAAGTTTATCTTTTTATTCCATGACCAAATATTGCACCAAGATTAGGAAAGTTGGAGGAATTCCCTTTCGGTCCAGGGTTTAAGATCTCACACTTCCACCATAGGGTTTCAGGTTCAATGCCTCCTCAGGGAACTGAGACCCTGCAAGCTCCATCGTGCGGCCAAAAAGGAAGAACAAATAATCGGCCAACTATATTTCATAGTTTAAAAACACTCTCTAGTCCTGAGGTCTGTTTCTGAACTTTCCATTTAACTCCCAAACACTTAAAATTTTCAAGTAGGTCCTAATTTAGTTTTAAATGTACTATAAAAAGTCAGGACTGATTCCCCCTCATTGGCCTCTTTTCTAGATTTCAGCATGTACTGTACATGTTAATACCTCATGTCTATGTGCAGCTTCCTTACCCTGGTTGACAGAGAGCAGACAGGGCATCCAGATGGGCCCTAAGCAATCCCTGTTGCCCAACAGCACTCAGACCCCATTTCCAACCCATGGGTGAGAAGCCCTGCCCAGGACAGTGCCCAGGGGAGCCTCCTCACAAGGGCCAGGTCACCGGGTCATGGGGAGACGGGATCTAAGTGAGGACAACAGACCCTGAGGGAAGGCCCCGCATGAGTGTGAGTGTACAGGAGTCAGACAGGATACTCCAGAGTCAGACACAATTAGCGAGTCCAAAGACAGGTATTTCAGGATGGACAGACTGAGAATCAGCTGAGAATATGACCTTACCTGAGAAAAAGCCACTCCTGACATGTTTTCTTTCATCTTTCTCCTCTTCTGGGCTTCACCCTCAGGTAACATGAATCCTCATGGCATATCAAAAAGGTGGAAAACATGGTGTTTAATGCTTAGAGTCAACACAGCCCCTTCCTAAGCCCCAACCGCACACGCAGGGAAGTCCTCACTGTGGGGAACAGAGAGTCCTCTGTGCCCACTATCTCAGGAGGGACTCAGGACAGGCAACTGCCACACAGAGGCCAATACGGGACTTTCCCACACTTTCCCTCGGATCACACTCCCCTCCTGGTGAGGCCTCATGCACACAGCAGCAGGGGGCGCCTCCACTGACCCCACAACCCCCTTCAGGTCACACAGCAGACCCTGGTCCCGCCCCACTCAGAGCAGAGCGCCCTCCCCTCCCCCAGGGACCGACCTCAGTCTCAGAAGTGGAGGCTAAGGGCCCTGGTGCTCAGTGCAGGACCCTGATCGGAATCCTCTGTGGCCTGGGCACATTCCTGGGGCGAGGCCCCACACGAGACCCTGAGGAGCGTGCCTGATGGGGGAGGGGTACAAAACATGCCCTGGCAACATGTCTCATGATCTCGTGTGAAGCCTGGGTTGAACACCATTCAAGGAGTCAAGTCTAGCCTACCTCCCACTTTCTTCTTTTCCAGCTTTACTCACATAGAACAGCCTATCAAGAAGGTGTTGTGTATACATTCCATGTACGTTGTGACCATGTGACACATGTATACACCGTGAAATATTTATCACAAACCACTAACCAGCACATCCATCACCTCCAAATTCCCATGGTTTGTGTGTGGTGACAACACTGACGATTTATTCTCCTGTCAAATTTCCAGTAACACAGGATTAACTACAGTCAGCATGCTGCACCAGGATGTACTCATTTTATAACTCAAATCTGAAACTTTTGACCAAATCTCCTCATCTTCCCCACCTCCCAGCCCCAGATAACCACCACTGTCTTGTACTAGTGGTTTTCACTTTTTAACATTTCACATAATGGAAGCACATATAGTATTAGTCTTTCCCTATCTGTCTTACTTCACTCAGCACAATGTTTTCTACATTCATCCAATGTCCCAAATGACAAAAATTGCCATTTTTATGGGTACAAAATATGTCGTTATATATGTGTGTGTTCACTTGTGTGTATGTTACTGACCTGGAGCCTGGGCTCTTTAATCAACAGCATTAGTTAAGGGACCAAGGGAGAAACTCAGGGAAGGCTTTATTTTGACTCCTGCTGCAGTGAGAGGGAGCTAGAATAAGAAGTGTGTGCCCAACCCACAGTCCTAGTGCCCATCCCACAGTCCTAGTCGTCACCCCGAGAGTGAGATGCTGAAAGCATCCTGCAAGGAACAGGAACACGGTGCATCCTCCATGAAGGGAAAACAGGAACCACTCCAAATAATTAAAGAAGGGCATCTCTGATGAGGGTGATATAGAGGCACATTTACTGTGGCTAACTTGACAGCAAATATCAGAAGGAGACCTCGCTGGCCTAGAGCTGAAGGAACAGAAAGAGTGAGAGCCACTGTCACGATTTAATGACCAACGTAGGAGAAAAACCTAAGATCCAAGGCAGAGAGGTTTTGGTGTCTATGAACAAGGACTAAGTGAATGTGACCAGGACAGACTGACCATGAGAACAGGGTCAGCTCCCAGGATGAGGCTGGAGACACTGGCAGCGACCTGAGGATGACAAAGGGCTGTGGAGTCACCTGAGAAGTCAGGATGCTGCCCTGAGGACACGGGGATGCCAGCGGAGGTGGGAGGCCTCCCTTCACATCGACCTTTATTCACAGAAGACAGCTCATGATTGTCTCTGACTCTGGGCCTATGTTCCTGCCTCCATCCTACAGTTGTCCTTTGCATTGTGGAAAACTGGGATTCATTTCAAATTCTAATAATAAGTGGGAACTCCCTCCAAGAAAAACTGCCACACACAGTCACACACCCAATTTGGCCAATCATTTCAGGATTCACTTTTGCTCAGCTTCTGGACCTGAGGAAGCATCATCAGATCAACTTATAGCTCATTAGTTACTAGATCACATAAAAGAGAGGAAAAGGGACCATCATACTAACTACTTAAATTAGGTCTTGATTCAATAAAAAAAGATCACTGACATCCTTACTAAGTACTCATTAAAACAATTTATAACCATTTACTAGTTACCAAAAAATGTTTCCAAGATATAACATAAAGAGAAGACAGGAAATGGGCTTCAAATAAATGTGGAACAAACCTAAGTTAATCAGCTTATTAAAATTTTTTTCATTGAAAAACTCTGGTGCAAAGTGGAAAAAACTAAAAACCAATTCATAATATAGCATATTTACAAAAGAATAACATGAACTAACTTCAGGAGACCACCAAATCTTTTCAGATGTCAATACTTGTTTACAAGAAAGTAGATATTGAAATGAACTAATCTTTATCCCAAGCTAAAAAACGAATTAAATGTAAACAAAGGAAAAAGCAAAACGGAAAATCATCACTAAGAACATGTTTAAGTTCCTTGAAAGGGTACCATGTAGTAACAATCTGTCAATTCTTTAACCACTTCTCTCCCACAATCTCTACTCCACACCAGGAAAAGGGAAGCAGGTGACACACCTCTGAGAGTCAAGTGACTGCCTTACCCCGCAATTCAACAGACTCTGCACATGGATACTATCTTTCAATACAAATAATTACAACAATCACAAGCCTTACTACAGAAGTATTGAAATTCTCAACTTCCTCTGTATAATTTAAAGAAGCAAGATTTAAATTTACTAGATTGTAAAGCTAAACATCAACATATCAGGACTTAATTCTTCATCCAACAAATTCAGCATTCTTCTGGATCTAGTCCCCACCACCACCTGCACACTACTTGTTTCCATTTCATCTGGTTTATCTGTTTCCCTACTTCTTTCTCCCTCTCCCTTCCTCTTCCCCTCGGCTCTCCTGCTGTGCCTGTCCTCCTCTCTACTTCTTCTCTGAATTCCATCCGGCATCTCTCTGCCATCTGTTCCCCATAAAGATGCTTTCTCTCCAACCTCCCTGATAATCCAGAATCTCCATGTATTTCTGCCTTTCTTCCTCTATGTCTGCCCTCCCTTCCTCCCAACTCTCTGGCACCTCCATGTGCAATGCTTCCTTTCAGCTCACTTTCTTTCTCAGCTGCTCCAATCACTCAGTTCAGTTCAGTTGCTCAGTCGAGTTGGACTCTTTGGGATCCCACGGACTGCGGCATGCCAGGCTTCCCTGTCCATCACCAACTCCCGGAGTTTGCTCAAACTCATGTCCATCCAGTCAGTGATGCTGCCCCTTCTTCTCCCACCTTCAATCTTATCCAGCGAGTCTTTTCCAATGACTCAGTTCTTCTCATCAGGGGGGCCAAAGTATTGAACCTTCAGCTTGAGCATCAGCCCTTCCAATGAATATGCAGGACAGGTTTCCATTAGGATTGAGCTGTTTGGTCTCCTTGCAGTCTAAGCAACTCTCAAGAGTCTTCTCCAACACCCCAGTTCAAAACCATCAACCCTTCGTCGCTCAGCTTTCTTTATGGACCAAGTCTCACATGCACACTTAACTACTGGAAAGACCATAGCTTTGACTATAGACTTTTGTCAGCAAAGTAATGTCTCTGCTTTTTAATACGCTGTCTAGGTTGGTCATAGTTTTTCTACCAAGGAGCAAGCATCTTTTTATGTCATAGCTGCAGTCACCATCTGCAGTGATTTTGGAGCCCAGGAAAAAAAAAGTCTGTCACTGTTTCTGTTCACTGCTGCTGCTGCTAAGTCGCTTCAGTTGTGTCCAACTCTGTGCAACCCCAGAGACAGCAGCCCACCAGACTCCCCCATCCCTGGGATTCTCCAGGCAAGAACACTGGAGTGGGCTGCCATTTCCTTCTCCAATGCATGAAAGTAAAGACACTCAGTCGTGTCTGACTTTTCGTGACCCCATGGACTGCAACCTACCAGGCTCCTCTGTCCATGGGAGTTTCCAGGCAAGAGTAGTGGGGTGGGGTGCCATTGCCTTCTCCGCTCTGTTCACCAGAAGTCCCCTTTCTCTGCCAGCATAATATTGTCTGTAGATCAAGGTTCCAACTCTTGTATCCCCTTTGTGGGCTTTCTGTGTGAACTGCCTCTCCCCTGTAGCCATCTTTGGGACTCAGGATTCACAGCCGGCCTCCCTTCAAGGGGACGGCAGAGGATCAGATGGTTACATAGCATTCCTGGACATGAGTTTGAGCAGACTCTGGGGTCGAAAAGACTCAGACTCAACACCACCACCTCCATATGTTGTTCACCTTTAACTTTCCAGAGATCCTGCTTTTCTCTAAACCTCTCTCCTTTACCCACCGTTACCTTCAAGGCTTTCATGTTGCTATCTCTTCGCAAGTTCCTCACCAATCCTTTTCATTGCCATCGCTTTTCCCTCATGCTATTTTCAATTTTCTATTTCTCTCGGAGTCGCTGTCTCTGCTTCTTTCTCCTGACCTTTCTGGCCTCCTATTTGCAGGGAAGGCGACTGACTAAGAAGCCCCCACCCGCAAGAGCCAAATTCCAGCGGGTGGTAATTGGGACAAAGAACCAAGGGTGTCACGCGCCTGGGCCACCTCCCCCCCCCCCCCCCCCCCCCCACGGGGTCGGGAGAAACGGTCTAAGAAACGAATGCCTAAGGGGCAGAACTACCCGCCTGATGAGACGCGACGACTGAGCGGCTGAGAGTCTCAGAGCGGGGCGGGTTCTCCAGAATCCCAGGAGCGGGGAGAGAACCGGGCCTCTCCGGGAGCGGGAGCCGGCGCGGCCTCCTTGGACCGAGAGCCCGAGCCTGGGGACCGCGGAGCGAATAAATCTACATCGCCCAAGAGAATTTCACGCGGTGCAAGAAGGGCAGAAGAGTCACTGAGGTCAGAAATTGGTTTTAAGCAGCAAAGAGATGCGAAACGAAGCGTCTCAGACCAAACGCAGGCATCTGCTGCGGAGCGACTTTAAAGCAAAATGGAGGCGCCTCTTCGCCACACAGGGACATCTGAATTTGCTGGGGGTAGTGGGGCGGCCGCGGGGATTTAGATTTAGTAGCGACCCTCAACTCACAGTACAGTGGAAAGACAACTACGAGAGGAAGACTTGACTAGTAAAAGAGAAACTCACTTTGCGATGAGAGCTCCGCTCGCCGCTCCCCGCTTCCGGGTGTGACGCTGTGCGCACGCGCAGTGAAAAGGCGGAGCGGCTCGGAGGCGGGGCCCGAGCGGAGCCCGGCGATCACCCGCGCGGGCTGAAGAGAAGTCAGGTCTGCGCGGGGACAGTGGGAGGGTGAGGCGACCGGGGCCTCGCTGCTGAAGGTGGCTGCAGTCAGGAAATGAAAAGACGGCCTGCTCCTTGAGAGGAAAGGTACGATAAAAGTACACAGTGTATTTTAAAGCATAGGCGTCACTTTGCCAACGAAGGTCCCTAATGTCAAAGGTGTTGTTTTTCCAGTAGCAGGTAGGGATGTGAGAGTTGGTCCATAAACAAGGCTGACCACGAATTGATGCTTTTCGATTGTGATGATAGAGAAGAATCCTGAGAGTCCCTTGGACAGCAAGGGGCTCAACCAGTCAATCCTAAAGGAAATCAACCCTGAATATTCCCTGGAAGGATTGATGCTGATGCTGAAGCTCCAATTTGGTCAATTGATGCAAATATCGGACTCATTGGAAAAGACCACGATGCTGGAAAGATTGGGGGCAGGAAGAGAAGGGGGTGACAGAGTATGGTTAGATAGCATCACTGACTCAATGGACATGAATTTGAGCAAACTCCAGGGGACAGCAAAGGACAAGGAAGCCTGGCATGCCACAGTCCATCGGGTCGCAAACTCTGGACACCACTGAGTGAGGAAACAACAGAATACATATACACATATCCATTCTTTTTAAGGTTTTTTCCCCATATAGCTCATTACAGAGTATTTAGTAGAATTCCCTGTGCTATATAGTAGGTCCTCATCACTTACAGACTTAATGCATGGTTGTGAGATTAAGTGAAAGGTCTGTTAACCCCCATCTCCTAGTTTATTCCTTCACTTCTCACACCCTGATAACCATACCTTGTCTTGTATATCAGCACCTCTATTCCTGTTTTGTATAGAAGTTCATTTGTACCCTCTGTTTAGATTCCACAGTTAAGTGATGCCATATGATATATGTCTTTCTCTTCTGTCTCTTGTTGATAGAAAAGCTGAAGTCTCCCAGACCCCAGTGACACACAAGAGAAAGGCTCAACCACCTACTGGTTAGAACAAAAGAACCACAGACTCAGCGTCTAATGCCCATTTCTGAGTTCTTTTTTAAAAAACATTTTTTGATTTGACTGCATCAGGTCCCATGACTTCATGGCAAATAAAAGGGGAAACAGTGGAAAGAGTGACAGACTTTATTTTCTTGGCTTCAGAATCACTGTAGATGGTGACCACAGCCATGAAATTCAAAGACGCTTGCTCACTGGAAGAAAAGCTATGACAAACCTAGACAGAATATTAAAAAGCAGAGTCATTATACTGCCAACAACGGTCAGTTTAGTCAAAGATATAGTTTTTCCAGTACTCAGATACAGAGTTGAAATATACAGAAAGATGAGCGCCAAGGAATTGATGCTTTTGAACTGTGTGTTGGAGAAGACTGTTGTGAGTACCTTGGACTGCAAGAAGATCCAACTAGTCCATCCTAAAGGAAATCAGTCCTGAATATTCATTGGAAGGACTGATGTTGAAGCTGAAACTCCAGTACTTTAGCCACTTGATGTGAAGAGCTGACTCATTAGAAAAGGCCATGATGCTGGTAAAGACTGAAGGCAGAAGGGGATGACAAGATGAGATGGTTGGATGGAAAAACTGACTGAATGCACAAGAGTTTGAGCAAATTCTGGATGATGGTGGAGGAAAGGGAAACCTGGCTTGTTGCAGTCCATGGGGTTGCAAAGTGTGGGCCACGACTGAGCGAATGAACAACAGCATCATAAGCAATCACCTAATGCTACCATTCCAGTAGGAATTTTCTCTGTCTTAGGGCTATAAAACTTGGCTGCAAGCCTAGGAAAGCGTTCCACTTTCCCTTGAGCTGACCCGCTGTGCTAACACTGTCATCCAGTCTAATGAACTTTATTCTCCTCCTTTTCAGCCTCATGTCTGGAAGTCCTTTTTCAAGCTGTGCATGGACCATGACAGTCACTCTGAAGCACTGGCCTGTCTTACGGGGGACAGAGTAAGCTTGAACTCGGTCACACCACTAAACCTGAACACACCCATATGCCACCCGTGGGGCTCAAGCAGAGGCTCACACTTGCTCCTTCCCACAACTCTCCTACAGACCCCAACAGGCTCCCCTCCACTTCCTCCCATTCTTCACCAGTTTTCATGCGCAGCTGAGCAACAGGGTTACACAGCAGAGACCACTGGGCATGGGCATTACAACAGAAACTCACAAGCTGCAACTCCAAGGACACTGGGCACTCAGTACGGAGACCAAGAAGCTAATCCTCTTGGGAAAACCTGCAAGCAACTGGAGACATCTCAAAGTTTAGGCCCTTGAGATTTGGAAGAATTGAGCTCAGTGAAGAAGTCACAAAGAGAGAGAGGCCCCAATATAACTGTCCAGTGTCCTCTCCCACTCAGAGCTAAGTGGAAGATACCCCAGTTCTTTAAAGATGAGGGGGCCTCCTTCATACCCCCTTAGATTCCAAAGTTTCTGGCCACTCTAACCACAGTAAAATCAGTATCCTCCACTCTGAGCAGATAAACTGCTGGAAACAATGCATGCAACAGCCCTCATATGAAGTCTCCCATTAACAGGAATACCATTCCTAAACAGGCTTCTACTCTACAGATCTTTTATCCAATCCGCCCACATGTTGCACACCAAGACCTGAGCCTATCAATAAACCTGTCTCTACATCCCACAAAACTGTGTACAGCACTCCTGTTATCTTCCCAATTCTAGAACAACCTCCCTTCTCCAATTTTAATTAATGACGACAACCCACTCCGACTCAACTCCATCAAAGCTCTATAAGCTGGAAGCATTTTCAACCCATTTCTTATCTCTGACAATATTTCAGAAACAGCAGTCCCACAAATAACTGGGCCTCATTACTTGAAGGTCACTGCTCCTCGCTCCACGCCCCCATAATCATATCAGGCTTGAGTCCAGCACTGGCAGTCAACCTAATGCACAAAATCTAAAATTACCCCTCAAATGTCTTCAAAATTCTCCAGTCTCTTAGGATGTTTTCCCACTATTATACACCACTTTCCACCGCATTTGTCAGCAATCCAAAAGTCAGCATTATCCCCACTGGGTTTCATATCACTGGAAAACATGCAGCCAAAACCCACTTCTTTAATTCAAAGAAAATTGTCTACACTAGTATCAGACCAAAGGGGCTCCCCAGGTGGCTAAGTGGTAAAAAAAAATCCGCCTGCCAATGAAGGAGATGCAAGAAAAGGGGATCTATCCCTGACTCGGAACATCCCCACGATTAGGAAATGGCAACCCACTCCAGTATTCTTGCCTGGGAAATCCCATGGACTGAGGAGTTTGGCCGGCTACACTCCATGGGGTCGCAAAGAGTCAGACAAGACTGACCACAGAGAATATTTATATTTCTTTTTGAGTCTAGTGCTCATACCAGTAAGTAGCAGCACTGAAAATAATTTCCTAAAATGAAGGGCCGTTGTAGTCGATTTAGTACTCTGGTCATATAAACCAGAAAGGGACAGTAATATGGCTCCCTAACACTGAGAAAAAACTCCAGTTCACCAGCAGTCCCAAAGCTGAAATTCTAAACTAGTTCCTGAACACGTGTTTTCGGATATTTACAAAATTATCAAGTGCCATGTCATAAAATGACTTTTTCCCTAAAATTTACGAGATCTTTCGCACACTATATGCGTTACCTCAGGATTTTACACCGAAAGGAAATCAGACCCCGGGCCTCTCACGTCCACATCTGAACTGACTTGGGGTGGAGGAACGGGGAGGTCCGAGGTGACCCGAGACCACGGATATGGAGGAGAGGGGGTACCCCAGGCGCAGGTTAACAAGAAAAATAAAAAATAAAACTACCTCCCGATTCCCAGGCCGACCGCACCTACTAAGAGTCGGCCTCAAACTCGCCTGCATCGTGTAGACAAGTAAAAGTCTCCGGCGGAGCGTAAGACACTCGCCTGCCTCTGGGCGTGTGAGGGGCGGGGCGTAGGACACACCCCCGTGCGTCTGGGCGTGTGAGGGGCGCGGCGTAGGACAGCCCCCGTGCGTCTGGGCGTGTGAGGGGCGCGGCGTAGGACAGCCCCCGTGCGTCTGGGCGTGTGAGAGGCGTGGCATAGGACAGGCCTGCGTCTAGGGCTTGAGGGGCGGGGCGTAGGACACCCCTCCTGCGTCTGGGCGTGTGAGGGGCGTGGCATAGAACAGGCCTGCGTCTGTGGCGTGAGGGTCGGGGCGTAGGACTCGCCTGCGTCTGGGGTTGCGAGGGGCGGAGCCGAGCAGGGCCGAACTGGGCCCTAATGGACCGAGCCGTGATCACCCGGACCGAGCGGAGCCACGAGGACACCCGTACGCTTCTACGTTTATTTCCCGAGGCATCTTGTCAGTGTTGAGAAGTACTTAACGGCTTCCTGGTGGCTCAGACCGGAACAGAGTCCGGCTGCGATGCGGGAGACCTGGGTACCATCGCCGGG
>ML660806.1:0-21553 GCA_007570785.1 Antilocapra americana | reverse complement strand
AGTCTGTGTATGAAAACTGATCTGGATGTCCTGGAGTCCCAGTGACTACCTGGTGCACCGGTTAGACAGTGGGCAGGTCAAGTGTCCTCTGGCAGCCATCCAATGTAAAAGGATGGTCAATCAAGCTCGCATAAGTTATTAAGCTTCCTGAGGGTCATCTTGACACCGTAATATTCTAAGAAGCCCTTTTAAAAATTCTTTATCATGCAATCTTAAAGTGTTGGCTTAAAGGAACTTCTACCCATGTTGACAAATCTAATCTACCTGGCAGTGTTTTGAGGAAAACCTAATGTCTTAGATGTAGGCTCAACGAGTCAGTCGATAGAAGAATAACCAGTAACCAATACTTTCTTCCTCCCTGTGTACCCCTACCCCACCCCAGGGTGGGTGCCCCCTCAAAAGAGACCATTCGGATGCCCATTTGGCTGCATCTCCAGGGGGAACTTAGGTGCCTTTTAGCATTGGCAGATCAGTATAAACCCCTGATGTGTTTCTCAGGGAGGGACAGTGACCCCCAGAGGCAGACACACTCTTGAGCAGTATGAGGTCGCCACGGAACTGCAAGTTAAGGCCCACTCAGACTCCGTAGCCATGAAGGCTGTGAAGCCACACAATTGAGACTGAAGCGCCAGCAAATCAGATCGCATAGTCATTCACATTCATTTTTCGTCCGCCTGGCTACTCTCTCGAGGGAGATTTAAGACGCCTCTTACCACTAGCAAGTCGGTATAAACCCCTGACCTGGACCAGCCTCACGGGGAGGGATCAAATTCCCCAGACTGGCACCACCTTTCAGTCTTATGAGGTCGTCATGGAACCACAGGTTTTGGACCCTCTCAGGCTCCATAGTCTGAGGACTCTGCCGCTCACTTTTACTTCCTTGTCAGCAATCATGCATATATAATCATTCAGTTTATCACAATATGTCCCTTTTCCCAAGTACCCAGGTCTCGCTATCTGATGCTCCCTTCCCAAGGAGGTGATCCTCCTTTTACCCATTGGGGTAGGACCTCCTGACTGGGGACCGGCCTTGGGGCCTTACCTTACTCTGTGGTCGTTCCTGGTGAGTCCAGTTGGGGTTTGGCCATCTGGAGAGTTGGAATGCCAGTTCAAAAGAGAACCTGGAATACCATCAGGCGGTGTGCCTCCTCATTTGACTCGGTGCTCCTCTGCTCTGACTCAGCCAAGCCAATAGTCCAGCAGTTCAGGGGGCCAGTGTGGGTGGAATCTAGCGGGGGCCTCCAGAAATGCTGCAGAAACCAGTATTCGAGAAACCAAGCACCAAACTTGGAGAGTTGGAGAACTCAGGCTTATTACACTGGTGGGCCCAAGGGAGTTAACACTCCAAGCTCTGAGCCCTGAACAAAGGGGTTAGAGTTTTTATATACTGACAGGCATGATTAAGTGGGTTTGCAGGGGCTAGGGCAATTGCAAAGAGCAGGACAAGGGTGAAAGGGTATAAACTCCAGTTACTGGTATTGTGAGTCCCCACTTCCTGAGACCTATGTGATCAAGACTTTGCTAGACGCAAGTTGAGTTACAGAGGCAGGAGGAGGTAAAATTTTAACTTTTCCTCTTCAGTTTCTCTTATGTATAAACTGCTGAATGGTCAGTTAGGGCTGAACATGAAATAGAAGCTCTGCCACATTCATTTCATTTGTATGCTTTCTATACAGTATGAATACTCTGATGAATTATATGGCCTGAACTCTAACTAAAGGCTTTGCCACACTCATTACATTTGCACTGTTTCTCACAGTTGTTCCATTTGTAATGCTTTTCTCCACTATGAATTATCTGATGCTTCCTATGATGATCATTTCAAGCACCAACCATACATCACTTTTCTATGCTTTCTCTCCTGGATGAACTGCCTGATGGTGAGTTAAGTCTGACTGTGCACTAAAACCTTTGTCATAATTCTTACATTTGTAAGGTTTTGATAACTTTTTGTGAATAGTGTGGGATTCGTGATCTCCAAAGATTTAGCTTTGGGACCAGGGACAACGCTTGATCAATGAAGAGCTTTTGTGTAGCAGTGTTTTATTAATGTGAAAAAGGGACAAAGAAAGCTTTTGACATAGACATCAGAAGGGGGATGGAGAGTGCCACTCTGCTAGTTTTAGCAAGCTGTTTTATGTCGGTTAGAAAGTTATTCATCAGATACAGACATCTCAAGGCTGAGGGAGTTTCAGGAGGCCCCTCTCCCACAATATGCATTTTTGAGATAGAATGGCAAGAGGTGTGTCATCCCCCAGCCATAAAACAACTGATACAAATACTATTTTATTGAGCTATCATCAGCCCATGGTTTGATGACAGTCAAATTTGATGATAGTCTTAGGAGGAATCATTTTGAAGAAAGGCCAGTTCCAAAGCAAATACATAGTTTCATTAACATAGCTTAAGAAAAACATTTCTATAGGAAAAATGTTCGAGGTTAGAGAGAAGTTAAGTTCAGGTGGAACCAGGTGTCATCCATCATAGCAACACAGAATTTTAAGAGACACTTGCAGCCTATTTCCTGTTTGGAGACCCCTGTCCTTCCTGCATGTGACCCTCTCAGTTTCTCTCCAGAATGAACTCTTCAATGAGCTGCAAAGGATGCAGTTTGTCTAAAGGCCTTTCCACACACAACACACTTCTATGGTTTCTCTCCAGTATGAATTCTCCAATGAACTGCAAGGCTTGCATTGAAACTAAAGGACTTGCCACATATATCACATTTATATGGTTTCTCTCCAGAATGAATTTTCTGATGAGATATAAGGCCCCCATTTACCCTAAAGGCCTTACCACATACACTGCATTTATATGGTTTCTCTCCAGTATGAATATTCCGATGAGATTTAAGTCTTCCATTTACCCTAAAGGCCTTACCACATATATCACATTTATATGGTTTCTCTCCAGTATGAATTTTCTGATGAGTTGTAAGTCTTCCATTTAAACTAAAGGCCTTACCACATACATCGCATATATATGGTTTCTCTCCAGAATGAATTTTCCTATGACATGTAAGGCTTCCATTTACACTAAAGGCCTTGCCACATATATCACACTAACATGGTTTCTCTGTGGTATGAACTTTCCAGTGAGATCTAAGGCTTCCATTTACAGTAAAGGCCTTGCCACAAATGTCACATTTATATGGTTTCTCTCCAGTATGAACCCTCTGATGAATTGCAAGATATGTGCTTCGAGTATAGCCACGGCCACACACTTCACATGTATATGGTTTCTCTCCAGTATGAAGCATCTGATGATGTGCATGGCTTTCTTTGTGAGTAAAGGCCTTTCCACACACATCACATTTATATGGTTTCTCTCCAGTATGAGTTCTCTGATGAACTGTAAAGTTAGCCCTGGAACTGAATATTTTGCCACATAAATTACATTTACATGCTTTCTCACCTGTATGAACTGTCTGATGTACATGTAAGGATGACAGTGTAAAAAAACGTTTGTCACAGCTATGACATTTGTAAGGTTTCTCTTCAGTATGAATTTTCCGATGATTTCCAAGATGTCTCTTTCCAATAAAGCCACGGCCACATACATCACATTTACAAGAATTCTCTCCAGTATGAATTCTCTGATGAATTACAAGTTTTGACTTTCGAGTATAGGCACGCCCACATACATCACATTTATATGGTTTCTCTCCAGTATGAAGGGTCTGATGAAGTGCATGGCTTTTTTTGTAATTAAAGGCCTTTCCACACACATCACATTTATATGGTTTCTCTCTAGCATGAACGATCTGATGAAATGCATGGCTTTCTCTGCGAGTAAAGGCCTTTCCACACACATCACATGTATATGGCTTCTCTTCAGTATGATTTCTCTGATGAGCTGCAAGGCTCACAGTATCATTAAAGGCCTTGCCACACACATCACCTTTATATGGTTTGCTTCCTGCATGGATTCTTTGATGTCTAGTGAGTTCTGAGTCCTGAAGAAAAGTTATATCACACTCATTACATTTGTAATATTTTTTCTTGTGTGATTCCTGGTCTGGTTCCAGTTCTGAGGGATGCATAACAGCACTCTCATGTTCATGAGAAATGCCTTTATGGACTCTACAAGTTCTCTGAGGTGGCAAACCTGAGGCGCTACTGTTGATATTCACCACAACCTGACTACATTCAAAAACTGTCCCTTCAGACTGAAGCATCTGCAATTCATCATGAAAGTTTGATCTGTGCCTTTCAACAGGCTTATCTTCTGCATCATTTTTACTCTGATGATCTCTTCCACCAGTGAGATTTCTGTTATGGGACATAGACACTCCTTTGTCATTTCTTTCAGCATCTGTCCACAGACTCTCAAAACCATGCAGTTTCCTGTATCTTCCTGAGGAAAAATTCTTTGGTTTCATAGGTTTCAGCTCTTCCAAACATCACTCTTTGCAAAATTTCTACTTTTCCACTTTTCCTTTTCCTTGTAATTTCTTGGTCATATGTATATAAGACAAACCTATAAGATATAAAGAACCATAAGTATCCTTTAATTACAGTAAATAAATTAATTCTTTCATGTTGAGCACATGATATTATACCCATCCTGAACAGAATTATGAATCTTCCCAATGATGAACTTAAAAATATAAGGAACATTAAAGAAATAGAATTCTAAAAAAAAAAAAAAAAACAGCAATCACATAGAATTCAAATTAATTTTAGGGTGACCAAGTTTTCAAAGATACAATCAGGAAAACATTCATTTTATGCAAACTCATGTCAGGCCTCAAAGAAAAAGGTATTGTCCCACCATGACCTCAAAGCTCATTCTACTTGGCAGTAAACACACTTCTGTTTCATAATTGAGGAGAAAAAACAGTAAAAATTCCATGGACGGGGAGATTGGCAGGCTACACTCCATGAGATCACAAAGAGTCAGACAGGACTGAGGGACTGGGTAAGCATGAATCAAAGAGGAAATACAGTGTAATGCTAAATAATCCAAAAGAAGTAGTCTAATGAATATTATAAAACATAAATGGCAGCTGACAACTGTTCAACAAATACTGCATGGTGGAAATAAAGAATTTGTTAAAGCAGTCCCCCTGCCACCCCCACATCATGGGGCTTATGAGATCTTAGTTCCCTGACCATGGATTAAACCCAAAATCACTCCAGTGAAAGTGCTGAATCCTATCCATTGGACTGTCAGGTAATTGCCTAAAATAATTAAAAAAAAAAAAGAAAGAACACTTTTCTAAATACTTCCTATAAATATATCAGTAGATAGACATAGAGGCATTTTATAACAAGAAGCGTTTCATGTCAGTTATACTGTGTAAAACATAAACACCATCATCTTTAAATAACAAAGAATTAATAAATGAAACATTCTCTGCTTAAATAACAGCCATTCAATATTGCAATTGCCATTCTACACAGTAACCTTAATTTACTCAGTTCATTGGCTCCAAGATACATGTAAGGGAACAAATTTTGGTGCCTCCCTGTGGCTCAGAGGTGAAGAATCTGCCTGCTGATGCAGGGTACACAGCTGATCCAGGAAGTTCCTACATGTCTCAGAGCAACTAAGCCTGTGGGCCCCAAGTGAAGATCCTGTACTATGGAGTTCGGGATTCACAACTACTGAGCACATGCAGAGTACACATACCACAGAAAGAGAAAGCACTGGCAGGAGGGGCCAGCACACGCAACTAGAACAGCCCTTTCAACTCATGCCAAAGCTGAAATTCCAATACTATGCCCACCTGATGCAAATAACTGACTCAACGGAAAAGACTCTGATGCTGGGAAAGATTGAAGGCAGGAGGAGAAGGGGATGACAGAGGCTCAGCTGGTAAAGAATCTTCCTGCAATTTGGAGGTCTGGGTTCAATCCCTGGGTTGGAAAGATCCCCTGGAGAAGGGAAAGGCTACCTACTCCAGTACTCTGGCCAGGAGAGTTCCATGGACTCTATGGTCCATGGGGTCGCAAGAAGTCCAACAGGACTGAGTGACTTTCACTTTCATTTTATGTACCTCATGGTAGGAGAGAGAAGAATCCAGCCTCTCATCCAGCAAAGCAGATTCTTATCCTGTCTCAACGGGCAAGAATCAGAAACATTCAGTAACTTCTAAGGGTATAGCCCTCTTTAAGGTTCCAATTCTCACACCATCCAGTGAAGACATCTCATGTATTAGCCAACTAGTAGAAGGGCGAATCTTCACATTAGGGAATAAACACTTCATCAACCTTAACCTGTTTCTTCTTACAGTGGCATTTTGTCTCACAAATACTGCTCACAGAGCCAATGAAAGTTTTGCCAAAAGTTGTCACTTTCATTTCAGGTTGAAAGATTTGTTAACAAAACAAGCCACTCATTCTGTAGAAATAAATAACACAAATTCTTTATTATAGAATTATCTAGCTAACTTTCAATATGCTAACAATAAAAGCAAAGAGAAGTAGAAACAGCAGAAGATACATCACCAAATTGGGTTCTGACCAACATCCAGACTCAAACAACACTAGGAAGTCCTGGGACACAGCATACCTGGAGACCCAGTGGGGAAAAGGTCCCAGGCAGTGTGTTAGGGTCTTAGGTGAGACTTAAAAGATTGCAGTTTTGGGGTTCCCCCTTATAATCCCAGGATGCTAACTGATATCATCAGGAACCTGTGAGCAAACAGCAGCTCTAGTTTTATGTTAATGCTATTTGTCTTACAAAACTTATAATGTTGCTAAGCCCGGGGCTGAGTAGGCCACGGCCCCTCCAAGGGCTCAACAATCTTAAGATTTGTCCTTTGTCTTATCTCTGGTGCTGCAAACCTTGCACTCACAGCAGGCAGTTGGGGCTCTCACAGTCAGGGCAGTGTCCAGCCAGATAAGAAGCAAGCTCAGAGGCCTGCTTTAGAGAGGACCCAGACTGTGTGTCTCCTGCATTGCCAGGTGTAGAATCCCACCTCTTTCGTCAGCCAAGAAGTGATGGAAATTACAGATGGACAGAAAAATATTCACAAATTAACTTACTATCTGCTTCCTTCCGAATGCACAGGAAACACTATAATAAACAGTATGATATGCAGATTCCTGGGCTTTGCTGGTGGCTCAAAGGTAAAGTATCCACCTGCCATGCAGGAGATGTGGGTTCTATCCCTGTGTGGGGAAGATTCCCCTGGACAAGGGCATGGCAACTCACTCCAGCATTCTTGCAGGGAGAATCCCATGGACAGAGAAGCCTGGAGGGCTACGGTCCATTGGGTCGCAAAGAGTCAAGCACGACTGTACCAACTGAGCACACAGGCATGCATGTATCTAGTTCCTTTTCAAGAACTACTGAACCAAGAATACAGGGGTAGAAAACAGGGAACTGGATATTTCAAAGATTGAAATCATCTTTATAAATATTCAAGCTTTGGAGAAACTTGTGTATCACACAGTGGGCAGATCACCTGAAGAAAGGACAAGCTTAAACTCCTGATACCAATCATGAAATTTTTTGAAGTCTAAATCAACAAGGCTATGAACTTGGTCAAGCAAAACAGGGGTTCCCAAGAGACACAGAGGGAAAATGCAGAGATACCCCAAAGCAGATTCCAACTTCTCAGGGAAGTGATCCTCACCCACAGACAGCAGGTTCCTGTAGGTCTCCTCCATCACATCCTGGTACAAGGCCCTCTGAGCAGGGTCCAGGCATTCCCACTCCTCTGGAGTGAACTGGATGTCCACATCCTCGATGGTCAACTGTGTCTGCAATGAAAGCACATTTCACTAACAGGCGCTGAGGAGGATTCTTATTTTCATAGGAAATGAGAAGAGGTGAGAAGGGTAAGGATCAATTAAGGTAATGTAATATTCTGATAGATCCATTAAAAGCTATTGGGAACAAACTGTGGGTCTCTAATTCCCTGTTGTTTCATAAGACTATGACATCTTTCAATCAACATGAATTTGTCACTTGTGTCGACAATACATGAAGAATATACAAATAAATTTCATTCAGTGAGTTGTCTATGCAGAAGTGTTACATTCTACACACTGTGGGACATTCACTATCTGTAGATAGTTACAGCAAGACTGGTATCTTCAGAGACGACAAAGTCCAGAGTGGCTTTAAAAGAACACACAATGTGATGATGATGACATCCACACTGATGACAGGTGTCTCAACACTTTCTACACCTAAGCATTACTCTGAAGACTTTACACGGGTGAACTTATCATCAACATAACAGCACGTAACAGAAAGATCTGTGTCCATCTGACTGGGGAGAAAACTGTCATTCTAAGGAATTGCTCAGATCAAACAGTTGAGAAGTCAGGTGGTTGGGAGAGACAACTGAACCTAAGGAATCAACGAGTTAAGTACCAGAGCAGGTAAGTGCATCCACAGAGAGTTCTCTGAGAATACCTGAAACCAGTTCAAGGAAACTGAAGTGCAATGGAGGTGTAGAATCCCAGATCTTTTGTCAGCCAAGAAATGATGGACATTATAGATAGAGAGAAAAATATTCACAAATTAATTTACTATCTGCCTCCTTTTGAATGCTAGGGAAGAGTATAATATAATATGTAGTTATCTGGGCTTCCCCGGAGGCTCAGCAGTAAAGAATCTGCCTGCAATGAAGGTGACATGGGGCTGATACCTGCACGAGGAAGATCACCCTGGAGGAGAGCATGGCAATCCACCCCTGTATTCTTGCCTGGAGAATTCCAGGGACAGAGGAGCCTGAAGGGCTATGGTCTACTGGGTTGCAAAGAGGCAGACATGACTATCGGATAAATGGTCACTGTATAGGGTCACCTCCTCCCTCCACCAACCCACACAATGTCAATAATCTTACCACTATTTCCATCACTCATGTGCTGAGGTAGAAAAAACTTAAGACCATGGCAAACACTTAAGGTACAATTTCAACTGCTACAAAAGCATAAAACATGTTTATGAGATGACGTTCTGCAATAAAACCATGGAATTACAGATCCACGCACTCACCCATGCACAGGTAAACACACAACTGGATGAAACAAGGGAATTGTCCTCTTTACTTTTTTCTTTCAATCAAAATTTACTGAGCATCAACTCTAGGCCGCAAACTGGGATTATAGCAGTGAAACTGATGGAGCTCACCATCTAGCAGCCAACCAGCCAATTACATCCAAAATTTTAACATTACTATTACAATATGTGCTCTGAAACAGGCCTGGTGCTAAGAGAAGATTTAACAGAAAGTCTTGATGTACATCAAGAAATCAGACAAGGTCTCCGTGAGGAGGAAACACTTAGGATTGGCAAGGTGGGAAATGGAAGAGTGTTGCAGGCAGAGAGAACAGCCTGAGTGCCGGCTCTGAGGCAGGAAGGTGTTTAGTGAACAGAAAGCCGGCCAGGCTGACTGGGACACAGGGAACAGAGGGTGATGCCAGGTAGAGGCTGCTTTCTACAAGGTCTTTGGATTTAGGACTTTATTCCAAAAGTAACGGGAAGTCACTGAAGAATCTGCAGGAGGTAAATCATTGGTTTAGATTTCTTTTACAGAGGTCACTCTGCTGTGGGTGGAGGTTTTTGTTGTTTAGTTACTCAGTCATGTCAGACTCTTTATGACCTCATGATAGCCTGCAATGCTCCTCTGTTCATGGGATTTTCAGGCAAGAAGACTGGAGTGGGTGGCCATTCCCTTCTCCAAAAACATGACTTTTGACACAATCTGGGATGATATTCCTGTCTTCTTCTATTTATGTGTATTTCAGCATCTTTGGGACATTAGAAATGAATCAGTTGCACTTCAGTAATTTGTCAGCATTCTCTGTTTTTTGAAAAGCTTCTTTATTTTGGTTTTCTTGGGTCTTTGTTGCTGTTAGCACGCTTTCTGTACTTACAGCTGCAATGCCTGGGCTTCTCATTGCAGTGGCTTCTCTTGTTTTGGAGCACATGCTCTAGAGTGTGTAGGCTTCAGAAGTTATGGCTCCTGGGCTCTAGATCACAGGCTCAGTAACTGTGGCACATGAGCTTGGTTGCTCTGAGGCATATTCCTGGACCTGGGTGGGAACCCATGCACCCTACATTGGTAGGCACATTCTTAGCCACTGTACCACTCAACATTATCTTATACTAGGTCAAAAAAAAAAATACATGCAGAAAATAATATACAGAAAATTTATTCCAATCTGTTTAAATTACTTGTATTTAATTAATAATACGAGGGCTTCCCCTGTGGCTCAGTGGTAAAGAATCTACTGGCCAATCCAAGAGACAAGGGTTGTTGCCTGATCTGGTAACATCACACATACTGAGGGGCAACTAAGCCCATGGGACTCAATTTCTGAACCAGAGCTGTAGAGTCCAGCAGGTGAAACCACTGAAGCCAGTGAACTCTACAGTCTGGGTTGCAAGACAAGAGAAGCCACCATAATGAGAAACTCATACACTGCAACTAAAGAGTGGCCACCACTCCCCAGAACTAGATAAAAGCCACTGCAGCAATGAAGATCACTACACCTGACAAATACATTAAAAAAATAGTAATATGATTTTATTTTTAATGTAAAGGATGTAGTTACTAACAAAATCCAATGTTTATCGTTTTACTCCATGACCAAATAGTGCATGAAGATTAGAAAGTTGGGGGAATTCCCTGTCAGTCCATCGGTTAAGATCCCACACTTCCACCACAGGGTTTTGGGTTTAATGTCTCCTAAGGGAACTAAGACCCTGTAAGCTGCAGGTGCGGCCAAAAAAGAAGAAAAAACAATTAGCAAACTCTATTCCATAGTTTAAAGTAGATGCTGTAATGAAACACTCTCTAGATCTGAAGTCTGTTTCTGAACTTTCCATTTCCACACATTTTAGAACATTTAGTTTCAAATGTTCTATAAAAATTCAGATCTGATTTCCCCTTATTGGCCTCTTTTCCAAATTTTAGCAGGTACTGTGCCTCCTAATACTTCACGTCTAGTGTGCAGCTTCCTTACCCTGGTTGACAGAGAGCAGACAGCACATCCAGATGGGCCCTAAGCAATCCTTGCTGTCCAACAGCACTGAAATCCCGTCTCCAACACGTGGGTGAGAAGCCCTGCCCAGGACAGTGCCCAGGGGAGCCTCCTCACAAGAGCCAGGTCACCGGGTCATGGGGAGACAGGATCTAAGTGGAGATGACAAGCTCTGAGGGAAGGCCCCGGTGAGTGTGCGTGTACAGGAGTCAGACAGGATACTCAAGAGTCAGACACAATTAGCCAATCCAGAGAAGGGCATTTCAGGAGGGACAGACTGAATATGACCTTACCTGAGAAAGAGCCATGCCTAACTTCAGTTCTTTTCTCTTCCTCCTCTTCTGGGCTTCCTCAGGTAACACGAGTCTTCATGGGGTATGAAAAAGGTGGAAAACATGCTATTTAATACTTAGAGTCAACATATCCCCTTCCTGAGCCCCAAGCACACATGCACGGAAGCCCCCACCATGAGGAACAGACAGTCCTCATGCTCACGGTCTCAGGAGGGACTCAGGACAGTCAACGGCTGCACAAAGGCCAACATGGGACTTTCCCACACTTTTCCTTGGATCACTCTCCCCTCCTGGTGAGGCCTCATGCACACAGCAGCAGGGGGAACCTCCGCTGACCCCACGATCCCCCTCAGGTCACACAGCAGGCCCTGGTCCAGCTCCACTCAGAGCAGAGTGCCCTCCCCTCCTCCAGGGCCCGATCTCAGTCTCAGAAGTGGAGGCTAAGGGCCCTGGTGCTCAAAGCAGGATCCGGATCAGAATCATCTGCGGCCTGGGGACATTCCTGGGGCGAGGCTCCACATGAGACCCTGAGGAGCGTGTCTGATGGGGGAGAACTGACTAATGAAAGGGTTTTATGTATACATACCATACACCCTATGACCACGAGACACATGTGTACACTGAAATATTTATCACAAACCACTAATGAACACATCCATCACCTCCAAATTCCCATGTTCTCTGTGTGGTGAAAACAGTGACGACATACTCTCCTGACAAATTCCCAGTATGCAGTAACAGAACAGAATTAACTACAGTCAGCAGGCTGCGCACAACTCTCCAGGACACACTCATTACACAACTCAAATTCTGTACCTTTTGACAAACATCTCCCCATCTTCCCCACCGTCCAGCCCCAGACAACCAGCATCCTACCCTCTGGTACTACTACTGAGTTTCATTTGTTTTTATGTTCCACATAATGGAAGGACATATAATATCAGTCTTTCCCTGTCTGTCTTAATTCACTTAGCATAATATTCTCTACATTAATCCAAGTTGTCCCAAGTCAGACAAATCCCAAAAATTGTTTACAAGAAATTTGCTATTGAATGAACAAATATTTATCCCAAGCAAAAAAAATTATTAAATGTAAAAAAAGCAGAAAGCCAAAAGTAAAACGATCACAAAGAACATGTTTAAAGTTCCTTGACAAGGCATCATAACCTCTACTCCGCAGCAGGAACACGGAAGGGGGTGACCCACACCTGAGAGAATCAAGTCACTGCCGCAGCCCCCAAGTCAACACGCTCCACATGTGCATGCTCTTTTAATACAAATAATTACAAAATGCACATGCCTCACAACAGAAGTTTTGCAATTCTCATTCTTATCTGTATAATTTAAAGAAGCAAGAGTTACATTAGACTTAGCCCAAAATCAATGTATAACGACTTAATAATTCTTCCCCAACTAATTGAGCCCTCTTCTGGATCTAGTCCCCACCATCACCTGCACACTACTCATTTCCACTTCATTTGGTTTATCTGTTTCCCTACTTCCTTCTCCATCTCCTGTCCTCTTCCCCTCGGCTCTCCTGCTGTCCCTGTCCTCCTCTCTACTTCTTCCCTGACTCCTATCCCGCCTCTCTCTGTCATCTGTTCCCCGTCAAGATGCTTTCTCTCCAACCTCCCTGGGGATCCTCAGTCTCCGTATTTCTGCCTTTCTTCCTCCATCTCTGCCCTCCCTCCCTCCCAACTCTCTGGCACCCCTAAGTGCCTATGCTTCCTCTCAGCTTCCTGTCTCAGCTCCTCCAATCACTAGGTGTCCCCTTTCTCTCCCAGCAGGACATTGCTCTGTAAGCCAAGGCCCCACCTCCTGTATCCCCTTTGCGGGCTCTGTGTGAACTGCCTCTCCACTGTTGCCCTCTTTGGGACCCCTCATTTACACCCCCTCTCTCCTGAAGGCTATAGAAACGGGTGGCAGAGGATGAGATGGTGAGGTACCACCCCTGGACTCAACGGACATGGATTTGAGAAAACTCTGGGAGATACAGGGCTCGCAGAGTCGGACTAACAACCACACCTCCCTATGTTGCTCACCCTTAATTCTCCGGAGATCCTGCTTTTCTCTGCATTTCTCTTTCCCCACCCTCTCCCTTCAAGGCTCATTCTCTTTCACGAAGTTGTCTCTTCCAAGTTCCTCACAGTCCTCTTCACGGCCATCGCTTCTCCCACATGCTTTTCTCAATTTTCCATTTCTCTAGGAGTCGCCGACTCTGCTTCTCCCGACCCCGCCTTCCGCCCATCATTCACAGGGGAGGAGAGGGAATAAGAAGCCGCCCTCCCGCACGAGCCAAATTCCAACGGGCGGTATTTGGGGCCGAAGAACCATGGGTGTCACGTGGCTGGCTCAGGTCGCCTCCCCCCACCAGGGATCAGGGGAAAGGTCACTCTGAAGAGCAGAAGGACCGGCCTGAGGAGACGTGAGGGCAGAGGGCTGGGAGGGAGAGGGGTCTCGGGAGCGGGGCGGGCTCGCCTCCAGAAACCCAGGACCAGGGGGAGGACGCGGCTTCTCCGGGAGCGGGGCGGCCGGCGAGGCCTCCAGGACCCGAGAAGGAGAGGCTGAAGGACGTGGAGCGAATAAACCACCTCGCCTAAGAGAACTGTATGTGGTGCAGGAAGGGTAGAGGGGTCAGTGAGGTCAGCAAACGGGTTCCAGCCGGGAAAAGGTGCGAAACGCAGCGTTTCAGAGTTCCAAAAGCAGGAACCGGCTTCAGTGCCGACTTGAAACCAAAAGGCAGGCGTCCCTTCCCGCTCACGGAGACGTCCGAAGTTACCGGGGGTGGTGGAGCGGGAGCGGGGACGGAGTCACTGGCGACCCTCAGACCCGGGGTACAAAGAAAAGAAGACTGCGAGAGGCAGGGCTGACCCCAAAACAGGAACTCACGCTGCGCGACGACCTCCACTCGCCGCTCTCCGCTTCCGCGTGGGTCACGCTGCGCGCAAGCGCAGACAAATAGCTGAACGGCCTGGAGGCGGGACCAGGTCGTCAGCGGGTGGGTCTTGGAGAGAAGCCGAATCAGCGGAGGGCCTTTGAAAGGGGACGCAGACCTCGTGCGCGAGGGGGCGGGGCCGCTCGGCGCGGGGGCGGGGCGACGTGGCGCGGGGATGGGGCGGGGCGGTGCAAGGGGCGGAGAAAACAGTTCATACTGTAATCACTGCTAACAGGGACTGCAGCCAGGAAATAAAAAAACACCTGCTCCTTGGAAGGAAAGTTATGATAGAACTACATGGTGTGTTAAAAAGCCAAGGAATTACGTTGCCAACAAAGGTCCCTATAGACAAACTATGGTTTTTCCAGTAGTCAGCTAGGGATGTGATTAAGAATGTGATGTGAGAGTTGGTCCATAAAGAAGGCTGAGCATAGAAAAATCGATGCTTTTGGATTGTGGTGCTGGAGATCAGTCTTGAGGGTCCCTTGGAGAGCAAGGAGATCAAACCAGTCAATGTGAAAGGAGACCGACCGTGAATATGCATTGGAAGGACTGATGCTGAAGCTGAGGCTCTAAGACTTTAGCCACCTGATGCAAATATCGCACTCATTGGAAAACACCTTGAGGCTGGGAAAGACTGAAGGCGGGAGGAGAACGGAATGATAGAGGATGAGCCGGTTAGATGGCATCACCAACTCAATGGACATGAGTTTGAGCAAACCCCAGGAGATGGTGAAAGACAGAGAAGCCTGGCGTGTTGCAGCCCACGTGGTTGCAATGAGTCCGTCATGACTGAGGGACTAAACAACAGCAACAACAACACATCAGTGATAGGGCTGTTAAGTCCAACTCAGGGTCCCAAGCCCCTGAAGAGACCAAGTCCACACAGCAATGCAAAAGCATAAAGGGGTTTATTGCTAGCCGGGCTAGGGCGCTAGTCTCATCCACGAAGTGGAATCTGACAAGAGCCCCGCGCTCCAGATCACAGTTGCTTTTATACAGGTAGTTCTTTGTTACAGCGCTGGCAGTCAATGTTTGGTCAGTTTAAACTGCCCATCTTCCCTGGATGGTCCATCTCGGCGCGCGCGTGACTTTCCTGGCTTGTGGGGGTGTTTGAGGTGAGGGTGGGGGGAGGTCTCCGGAACTAGGGCCTGCTGTATCTCACAGCAATCTGTCACGGAGCAAGGTACGGGGAGGTGTGAGGATGGGGGAGGTCGCCGGAACTAGGGCCTGCTGTATCTCACAGCAGTCTGTCACAGAGCAAGGTACGAGGAGGTGTGAGGATGGGGGAGGTCGCCAGAACTAGGGCCCACTGTATCTCACAGCAGCCTGTCACGGAAGCTGTTTTGGTTACACACCACATTCCCCCCTGTCTTCAGCTACGCTGAGGAATCTTCCTCGGTGCTCAAGGCTCGGTATTGCTATCGTAGTACCAGCAGCTGTACCGTATTAATTCGTTCCCTCACAAATTTTATGAATCTATTCATAATACAAGGTCCAAACGTAAGGAGCAACAATAGTATGATTAGAGGGCCGGTCAGGGTAGATATTAGAGTTGTCAACCATGGGGAATTGTTAAACCACGATTTGAACCAGCCTTGGTGAGCTTCCCGTTCTTTCTTTCGCTGAGCTAGCCCCTCCCTGACCTTGGCCATAGAGTCTCTAACTACCCCAGTATGGTCTGCATAGAAACAACACTCCTAGGGCTGCACACAACCCTCCCTGCTGTAAGAAAATTAGATCCAGCCCTCGTCTGTCTTGTAATATCTCTTCAGAGAGAGAGGTCAGAGACTTCTCTAGGTGGCTTATGGACTCTTCTTTACGTGTGAGGTCTTCATCAATAGCTGCCCTTAGGGAAGTGAGTCCTTGCCCCTGCAAGGTGAGGGAAGCTATACCGGTTCCAGCGCCTGCAATCCCCAGGCCGAGCATCGTGATGGCACTGATGGGTTCCCTTTTATTTCTGGACAACACCTCTGACTTAGCACCTACCTCCCAATGGGAATAGAGATCCTCTTGGGTATGGTAGAGGATCCTAGGCATTACAGCCACTTGGACACAAAATTTCCGGCTCTGGTTAAACACCCTTGTACTTAGACAGGGGGTTAACCCCGTTTGGAAGCAAATCCACCATCCACCTTCTCCCGGTATTATCCATGAGGCGGGGGCCATGTGATCATGGGCCCTAGTTTCTATACATAAAGACTTTTTCCCAAGGGGAGGTTTTCCTAGGCAGTCCCCAGAGCCCCATACTTCTCTTATGGTTAATCCAATTCGGCGTTCTCCCCAGTGACATTGGGAGGGGCTGCTCTCCTGGGACAGACTATACGAGGTGTTTAGCCCTATAGCTTCATAGAATGGGGGTTGGGGAGTGTAGCAAAGCCAGCAGGACCGAGTAGCATTGGGACTGGAGTGGTTTAAAGTGGACTACGTGGCTGTGATAAGCTGCCACAAGGGATCTGGCTGGTTCAGAGCCTTAGGGCTCAGGGTAGGGCTCAGGGAAGTCTCCGTTCCTGTTGTTACCGGGCTAGAGGTCTGCTGGCTTCGGGTTTGGCGTGTCATGTCTGGCTTCGGGGCGTCAGCTCCGCCAGGTGAGCTGGGGCCGGCACCGGGAACTTTGTTTGGGTCTACCTGGTGCACTTCTAGGGGTTCTATAGTTTGGGATATAATTAGAATGCCGCCTAGAGAATTCCAGCTGCTGGAGCTCCCGTGGTTCTGAAGTCCCCACATGAGTCCCGACTTCCAGCCCATTTCTCTCTTAGCCCGATCCTGATTAAACTGAACCTTTACCATTGGGATGTGTGGACAAGGTCGTTCTCGTCCATATCTCCAGTATCCATATTGCCCGGGGTTTCCCTTTATCTCACTCATAGGCAGCATGAAAGAGAAGTTACCTAAGTCCCGGTTCCCTACCTCCCATTTCCGCCCCCCGTCATTAGATGTTACGCATGACCAGGCCCCGCAAAAGAACTGCTGTATCCCCCCACAGTTTTTCCAGTTGTTCCTGTTATGTCCGGGACAAGCATAAAATCCCTCATACCTAAGTTGGTCACCGGACTTTATGGCCGTTGATGAGCTTTGTCAAATCAAAATACAGATCTGGCCACCAGGTGTTGGGGGGTGCACCCCAGTGGGGCTGTTGGGCAGTTCTCGCGTCTGTCCATTCTGCAGCTTCCAGGTGACTCTGACGGGTCAGTGCGGATTGGCGCCGACGGTGTTCAGTCCCAGCAGAATTTTCACGAGAGCGCCCGCTAAGCAGACCCGGAGTCTCCTCGTCTGACCAGCTTTAGTTTCAGGGGACTGGCTGGGTGGGTTTTCACCTTCCATTCTCGTTGGGCTTTTTCTCTCTCTCCTGGCGTAGCAGGACGTACGTGGCTGTGATGTACCCAAGGTCCAATGCCATCAACCTTAAGGGCAGTGGGGGTGGTTAGGACAACGTAAGTACCTTTCCATCTAGGCTCTAAGGTTTTGGTCTGATGTCGCTTAACCCATACCCAATCCCCTGGTGTTACTACATGAGCGGGAGTGTTCCTGGGAGGAGAGGTCTCATGGGCACCCTGAATTAAAGTCTGGGTCGTCGAGTGCACTTTCCTTAAGGCTATGATGGCTTCCCGAAATGCTGGGGTTTGGAGGGGAGCTTCAGGTTTGCCCTCGGGGGTAGGGAATATAGGAGGGGGAGTCCCGTACACAATCTCAAATGGGGTCAAATGTAGTCTGTAGGGGGTGTTACGCGCCCGGAAAAGAGCATACGGAAGGAGAGTCACCCAGTCCCTGCCAGTCTCTATTACCAGTTTTGCCAAAGTCTCTTTAATCGTCCGATTCATTCTTTCTACCTGGCCTGAGCTCTGGGGGTTGTATTCACAGTGGAATTTCCAATTAACCCCCAATGCCAGAGCCAGTCCCTGAATTACTCTGCTTATAAAAGCAGGTCTGTTATCTGAACCGATAGAAGCCGGCAGCCCAAATCTAGGCACTATCTCTTCTAACAGTTTCTTTGCCACTATTGCCGGGTCTCTCTCTTAGATGGGTATGCCTCCACCCACCCTGAGAAGGTGTCTACCATTACCAACAAATAGTGGTACCCATACTTGCCTGACCTTACTTCAGTAGGGTCCACTTCCCAATGTTGTCCCACTTTAGTGCCTCGATACCTTATGCCCTCATGTTGCCCTGCTGATCTCCCTGGCTTCATCAGCTGGCAGGCTTTACAGGAGCGGACGATCTCTGAGACAGTCTCCCCTTGCTGGGCAAAACATATCTGAGCCGTCTGCAGGAGGGTCTGGATCGTCCTCTCGCCTAGGTGTGTAGTTTGGTGTAAATGTTTGCAGAGATATAAACCCAGTCCAGTTGGAAGAATCAGGTTATCTTTCTCGTCCCGGTACCCTCCTTCCTTGTTGGCTGGGCGACCAGTCTTTTGTTTGATCCAATCTATATCTTTCGGGGAGTACTGTGGGGTCGGGGGAAGCGTGCCCATCCCTGGGGATGGTAGGTTTATAATCATAGTCTCAGAGAGATCACCTCTTAATGCTGCTTCCCGGGCGGCCGCATCAGCTGCCCGGTTTCCCCGGGCCTCCAGATGTTCTCCTTTTTGGTGCCCCGCCACGTGCACTGTGGCCACTGCCTGGGGCTTATGTACCGCTGCCAGGAGGTCTTGAATTTCTGGCAAGTTCTTTATCTCTTTTCCCTCTGCTGTGAGGAGCCCTCGCTCCCGGTATATTGGACCCTGGATATGCACCGTTCCAAACGCGTATCTACTGTCCGTGTAGATAGTCACCCTCTTTCTGGCTGCCCTCTCGAGGGCCTGTGTTAGGGCTATTAGTTCCGCTCTCTGTGCTGACGTACCTGAAGGCAAAGTCTCCGCCCAGACCACCCGCCCAGGCTTATCTACAATCGCTGCTCCTCTCTCCTCTGCCCGTCCTTCACAAAGCTGCTTCCATCCGTGAACCATACCAGTTCGCTGCCCTTCGGGGGTCTGTCTGTCAAATCTGTCCTAATGGCAGACACATCAGCCAAAATTTCATCACAGTCATGGGCGGGGTTAGATTCCCCCAGGACGGGCAAGAGGGTGGCTGGGTTCAAGGAGCAAGGCGTCTGGAACTGTATGCGGGGGGCGTCTAACAGCAGAGCCTGATAGTGAGTTAGGCGAGCGTTGGAGAGCCACTTACCCGGCGGCTGCCTGAGGATCCCTTCGATGGCGTGGGGGGTATATACCAGGAGCTGCTGTCCATACATCAATTTATCAGCATCGTGGACCAGAAGGGCGGCGGCCGAGATGATCCTGAGGCAGGGGGGCCACCCTGCAGCCACCGGGTCCAGTCTTTTGGAGAGGTAGGCTATGGGCCGCTTCCAGGGTCCCCACTGTTGGGTCAAGACTCCCTTCCCGACCCCCTGCTTTTCATCTACAAACAGTTGGAACGGTTTGGAGGGGTCTGGGAGAGTTAGTGCAGGGGCTTCTAACAGGGCCCTCCGAAGCTCTAAGAAAGCCTTCCGCATGGGCTTGGTCCACACCCAGTCTTTATTATCCTTGCTTCCTTCATACAGGGGTCTGGCTTTTTCTGCGAAGCCTGGAATCCACAACCTGCAATAACCTATGGTCCCCCAAAACTCTCTTACTTGACGTGGAGAAGTTGGCTCAGGTATCTGCAGGACCGTTGCTGTCCTAGCCTGCGTGAGCCATCGTTTTCCTTGTCTGCTTTTGTACCCTAGGTAGGTGACCTCCTGCTGTCGTATTTGGGCCTTTTTAGCACTCGCCGGATACCCGAGAGTCCCCAGAGTCTGAAGTAGATCCCCAGTAGCCTGCCAGCAGGCTTCTTCAGTGGTTGTAGCTAACAGGAGGTCGTCTACATACTGTAAGAGTACAACGGAGGGGTGTTTCATTCGATACTCACGGAGATCTGCCCCCAAGGCTTCGTTGAACAAGGTGGGGGAGTTTTTGAACCCCTGGGGAAGACGAGTCCAGGTCAGTTGACCGGTTGTGGATCCATCCTTCTCTGTCCACTCGAAAGCGAAAATTTCCTGGCTCTGGGGGGCCAGAGTTAGACTAAAAAAAGCATCTTTCAATTCCAGTACAGTATACCACGCATGACTGGGGGGCAAAGTACTCAGAAGAGTATAAGGGTTAGGCACGGTGGGGTATAAGTCTATCATCCGCTTGTTAACTTCTCGGAGGTCTTGCACTGGTCGAAAATCTTTTCCCCCCAGTTTCTTTACTGGCAACAAGGGAGTGTTCCAAGGGGACCGGCATTTCTTCAAAATACAGGCGTCTAGCAACCTCTGAATGTGTGGGGTGATGCCTGTCCGGGCCTCCAGACTCATGGGATACTGTCTGACTTGCACTGGGGTCGCATTGGCCTTTAATTCCACAATGATTGGGGGTCTCCTAGTGGCCAGTCCGACCCCTGCCGTCTCGGCCCAGGCTTGTGGATACTTTTGAACTCATGGCATTACCCCCGGCACGATGTCTGCACCAGGCTGTGGTAGATACAGTCTATATTCATCTTTCAGGGAGCAGGACAGCACCTGGATGGGATGGCCATTACCATCAGTGACCGATATCCCTCCTTTGGCGAAGTGGATCTGGGCGTTCACCTTGGACAAAAGGTCCCTGCCCAGCAAGGGGGCTGGACACTCTGGGATCACCAAAAATGAGTGGGATACCCGTTGGGCCCCTAGATCTACTTGGCGCTTTGATGTCCAGCCATATCGCCTAGTCCCGGTAGCCCCCTGAGCCCAGCTAACTCTTTTTGACATAGGTCCTTCTTTTCTTGTGAGAACGGAGTGCTGAGCTCCGGTATCTACCATGAAGCCCATTGGTTTCCCCTCCACATAGATGGTTACCCAGGACTCGGGGAGGGGTGCCGCGACTTGACCCCCATAGTCACTATCTTCTCCCGTGTACAATACACGGGTCCTCGGAGGGGCTCTTTCCTGTCGTTCCCCCCATTTCATTTCTCCGAGGACACTCATTTTTCCAATGTCCCTTTTCCTTGCAGCATGCACACTGGTCTCTGTTCAGCAGAGGGCGGGAGGACCTTTCCCTAGCCTTTCTTGGACCCTCTTTATTATTCTGGGTGCCTGTGAAGAAGATACAGGCAAACTCTTTCTGGTTCTTTGTATTTTCTTCAGCCCTGTGTTCCCTTTCTTCCGCCCTTACTCTGTCTTCTCTCTCTCCTTCTTCCCGCCTGATCCTCTCGTCCCTTTCTTCCGGTGTCTCTTTGTTGTTAAAAACCCTTTCAGGAGGTGAAACTAAGATGGCGGAGGAATAGGACGGGGAGAACACTCTCTCCCCAATAAATATACCAAAAGAACTTTTAAAGGCCGAGCAAACTCCAAAAAACAGGAACTGAATGCTGGCAGAGGACATCGGGCATCTGGAGAGG
>ML660805.1:388844-411078 GCA_007570785.1 Antilocapra americana | reverse complement strand
TCCGGGTGCAGAGACCCTGAGCAGGGACCTGTGTGGTCTCAGCAGGGCCTTCCTCTCACTGGGTCCCAAGGGGATAGCCCCTCCCTCTGCCTGAGTCTGGGCTGTGAGCTGAGCTCTGGCATTAGGGCTCAGGGAGGGGCTGCGTGGCCCCAGGTGGACCCCCATTTGCATGACAGCCCCTCCTCTCAGAGGCTGGGGCAGAAAAGGAGGCCTGGGGCAGCACAGCCCCACCGTGGGGACCAGGGGGCTGTGAGCATCACGGCCTGGACCCCTCTCCTCTCCTGCTCCTCTCTCACTGCACAGGCAGGCACCGGCCCCGGGCCCCAGGGCTCAGGCCCCAGCCCGCATCAGCCCCCCTGCTCAGACTCTGGGAATCCTCCCTGCAGCTCCTGCCCTGTCTCCCGTGTCTCCCTGTCTCCCCTGTCTGTGTCTACAGGCTCCCTCCCAGCCTGTGCTGACTCAGCCAGCTTCCCTCTCTGCATCCGGGAGCATCAGCCAGACCCACCTGCGTGCTGAGCAGTGGGTACGGTGTTGGCAGTGCCCATATAAACTGGCCGGAGAGAAGGCAGCGAGCCCTCCCCAGCCCCCCTTCTACTAACCACTCAGACTCCAGTAAGCGCCAGGCCTCCGGGCCCCCAGCCGCGTCTCTGGGTCCAAAGATGCCACGGCCAACGCGGGGCGCCTGCACACCTCTGGGCTGCAGCCCGAGGACGAGGCCGACTATTACTGCGCTGTAGGGCGTGACATATCACTTCATGGCAGTATATGGGGAAACAGTGGAAACAGGGAGAAACTTTAATTGGGGGCTCCAAAATCACTGCAGAAGGTGACTACAGCCATGGAATTAAGAGACGCTTGCTCCTTGGAAGAAGAACTATGACCAACCTAGACAGCATATTAAAAAGCAGAGACAAGGGAGGTAGCGTGGCCGAGCGGTCTAAAAAGCAGAGACATTCCTATACCAAAAAAGGTCTAGTCAAAGCTATACTTTTTCCAGTGGTCATGTATGGATGTGAGAGTTGGACTATAAAAAAGGCTGAGCGCCGAAGAATGGATGCTTTTGAACTGTGGTGTTGCAGAAGACTCTTGAGAGTCCCTTGGACTGCAAGGAGATCCAACCAGTCCATCCTAAAGGAGATCAGTCCTCAATATTGGAAGGACTGATGCTGAAGCTGTAACTCCAATACTTTAGCCACTTGAGGCAAAGAACTGTCTCATTGGAAAAGACCCTGATGCTGGGGAAGATTGAGGGCAGGAGGAGAAGGGGACGGCAGAGGATGAGCTGGCTGGATGGCATCATTGGTGCGATGGACATGAGTTTTAGTAAACTCCTGGAGCTGGTGATGGACAGGGAGGCCTGGCGTGCTGCAGTCCCTGGGGTCAGAGTCAGACACGACTGAGCGACTGAACCGAACTGATGGCGTGACAACACCGTTGGTTACACAGTGCCCCAGACTAGGAAGGAAGTGAGATGAAAACCACCTCCACTCACCCCTTCTTGGGGCTTCTATGTAGTCTAACTCGGGGGGTGACTTCAATCGTCAGATGTTAGACAAGCACCCGATTTTTCTCAAAGCAGCACATTTGATAATACTGTATCTTTGTCTTCACTTCAGCTTTTAGATTGCTAATAGAGTCTTATTCAGGGCAGGATTTCTGGGGCAAATGTTGGTTGTTCAGAGATGATAACCTCTCAGGGGAGACGCTGGAGGAGCCCAGAAGAGGTGGGGCCAGGAAGGCCCAGCTGAAGGTCCAGGGGTCACTACGGCAGGCTCCTCTGAGTGTTCCCCTTTGGATTTTGTGACAGAAGCCAACATGCAGAAGTTAATTGTATTCTGTAGATGGGTAATGACCCTCCAGCTTCAAAAAATAACAACTGGCCTGAGTCGGACATGACAACAGGTGGTCCCTCACAGGGGCAAACTCGGAGCCAGACCCTCCAGGCCTCTTCCAGGCTGCACTTGGGGTGGGAGACACAGAATCAGAGGGTGATGGGCTCCGGTGGTCCTCAGGCCCTCAGCCCCTTCTCCAGGAGCAGGGGACGGAGCAGGAGATGGAGCAGCCCCCAGAGCCCTCCCCGCCCTCCTCAGCCCTCAGCCCCTTCTCCTGGGGCAGGAGACAGCAGCCCCAGAGCCCACCCCGCCCTCCTCAGCCCCTCAGCCCCTTCTCCAGGGGCAGGAGATGGAGCAGCCCCAGAGCCCACCCCACCCCCCCCCCCCCTCACCCCCCTCTCCCCCCACAGCTGCCCTAAGAGCCCCCCCACCCCCCCCCCTCTCGGATCCATGACTTTTCACCTTGGTCCTGGGCTCCTTTCTTTCTACAACCCTCCACCCATGATCTTCTCAGCCATGACCAAGGCGACTCTGTCTGATGCTTATGGACGTGCTTCCAGATCTTCCTGGACCTGGACACTCACTTCCTTGAAAACCTCTAACGCCTTCCTTCCCCAGAAGCCTCGGGTCTCAGACTCTCAGGTGTGACCCCAGCTCATCCCTTCCTCCCTCCCCCCCAGGTTCCCTTCATTTCCCAGGGGATCCAGTGAACCCCTCCAGTGGCGGATTCACCCTTGCAAACGCTCACACTCTGTCCTGTGTGCGCATAGAGTGAGGAACCAGGTGGGAAGAGACACTGTGGGTCCTGAGAGCGATTCATGGCTGAGGTACCTCTGTCCTCAGCTGCTGGGGGATTGGTTTTATGCACAGCGAGCACAGGAGAGGTCCTGGGGGATCTTAGCTGGGAAACCAGACACTCTCCTGGGTCTCTGCTCAGTGGTCACTGGGCCCAGCAGCAGGTCCTGTGTCCCTGGGGAACCTCAGGACAGACCCAGCTCGGGTCATCCTCCCAGGTATGACACTGAACCCTGGGGGACACACAGGGCTTAGGGAGAGGTTTGGCTGGTCAGAGGACAGGGCACATTTGCACGAGGGTCACGTTCTCCTGGGGGTGGGGGTAAGAGACAGGCAGGAGCAGCCTCAGCAGAGCTCCAGGGTGGCTGTGCCACCGCCTGGCCTCCCCTGCACTCCTGACCCCCTCCTTCACTGCAGACATCAGGACAGCCCTCAGCACCCTGACCCCCCTCCCTGACCACCCCCCACCACGTGCAGGAAACGTACCTCCCTGTCCTTCCTCAGGACATAAAGGGTGTCTGTGATTTCAGGGTCCCCCTCCCAGCCTGTGCTGATGCGGCCGCCCTCTGCATCTGTCTCCCTGAGAGCCTCAGCCAAGCTCACATGCACCCTGAGCAGCGGCTTCAGCAGTTACTATGTGGACTGGTACCAGCAGGCCCCAGGGAGGGGGTCCGGTTTCCTGAGGCAAGTGGGCACCAGTGGTGTTGCTGGATCCAAGGGGGATGGGATCTCTGACCACCTCTCAGGCTCGGGCTCTGACCATCTGGAATGTCCAGGAGGAGGACGAGGCTGACTACATCTGTGGGGACGATCATGGCAGTGGGAGTGGCTTCGGGCAACCCATAGTTCTTCAGGCAGAGAAGTGAGACCAAAACCCCAGTGACAGCCCTACCCTCCAGCCTCCCATCACTAGACCCACAGTTTAGAGGGTGCCTTCTGACCGGCCTTGAGAGTTCCTGTCTCACCAAGTACTTTCATGACTCAGCACCTATCTGGGAGGAAGGTCTGTCTTTGCACAACCTCCCTGGTCCTGGCCCACAGCAAACGTTCCCCAGGTCTGTAAAATGTAAGCCAATCTAAACCAAATTTCAGAGACACATATGATGCCGTGAACTCCAAAGCTGCAAGACAGGATCCCCTCATCCTCCACTTTGTCAATCTGCACTACACTCGCTCGGGGCTTCCCAGGCGGCACTAGTGGCAAAGAGCTTGCCTACCAATGCAGGAGGTGCAAGAGACGTGCCCTCGACCTCTGGGTGGGGAACAGGCCCTGGAGAAGGGCGTGGCGACCCACTCCAGTGTTCCTGCCTGGGGAATTCCATGGACAGAGGAGCCTAGTGGGCGACGGTCCAAAAGGTCGCAAAGAGTCGCAAAGGACTGAAGCAACTTAGCACACACAACAGTCAGTCAGCTCACCGCTGGGGAAAATAAAGATCAAACGAATCCGTGCGACAGTAGCTGGAATCGACTGCCTGGGTGCACACGAGATGGGACACGTGTGTGTCCTAGAGTGTCCCAGGGAGAGTGTGGATGTTGAGGTCTTTGCTGTCCTTGAGTGATGAAGCAGATGAGGGCTAAGGGGAGTGGCAGACTGGAAGAGGGAGATCGCACTGAAGAGGGTCGAGACTGGGTGATAATGCAAGGGATCCGTGAGTCTGCTCTTCAAGGAGTTTGTAATTTTAACAGAGTTTTTAGCCCAGTGACAAATGTGCAAGAAAGAAAACCTCCATCCCTGTCTGCTATGATGTGTGTCTTCCCTGTACTAACAGATCACCCAAGTGACCGGCTTCTGTGCTTCCACCACGTTCTCTAGGTCAAGGACTCTGCATGGAGGCTGGGACATCCCAGGGACCAGAGGAGGTGCCCATGACCAGGAGGGGGCACCATGCAGAGTCCCAGAAGGGGTGCCAAGCCAGAAACAGGGAAACCACTCTGGGATCCAGAGGACTGCGCAAACTGCCCTCCCTGATGGGGGCTCCCTATTCCCTTTGAGGTCTGTGCCCTGGGAGCTTCTGGTCCTGGTAACCCAACCAGCCAGTTCAGACTCTGGTCCCTCCGTGGAGTCGTTGCCAAGTCTGGGTCAGAGAGAAGATGTGGGAACGTGAGGGGTCAGAAAGTGTCCCCGAGCAGAAGTGGCTCCTGGGAGAGTCTGTGCAGAGGATGAGACACAGCTGTGGTGTGGGCAGAGGCCCCGCAGGGTGGCCTGTGTGGCATTGGGCGTGTGTGATGAGTGTCTTAGGGTGTTACAAATGTGTTGTTTGGTCCTGTGTCAATGTGGGTTTTGCTATTATTGGTGTTCAATTTATTTTTTAAATGTCTTCCTATAAAACAAACGTATACGGAAACACTAACACTTGATCTGATAATGGAATTACTTTATTAACTTTTTCTTTGGAGTATTTGGATCACTACTTAACCAGAGTGATTTATAATCTTCCCACTTATGTGTTTTATTTTCAGGTGAATGTCCACCACTTAAACTGCTTTCTCAAAGAACTAGGAAATTTTACATCTTTTACAATGTTTTATAAAAGAAACATACCAAGCAAATCTATGGAAACAGAGTAGTTGCTGGAGGTTGCTAGATATTTTGTTTGTTAGATATTTCTGGTAAATAAGTATATATTACATCTTTTGTGGAGTAATTCAATGATAAAATTTCAAGGTTTTCCTGAAAAAAATTAATCTCTCTGCTTATATTTTCTACGAGGCCAAAGTAGTACCTTCCTAGGAAAGCATGATGTGAAAGTGAAAGTCGCTCAGTTGTGCCCGACTCTTTGTGAAACCATGGACTATACAGTCCATGGACTTCTCCAGGCCAGAATACTGGAGTGGGCAGCCTTTCCCTTCTCCAGAGGATCTTCCCAACCCGGGGATCAAACCCAGGTCTCCCAGGTTGCACGCAGGCTGTTTGCCAGCTGAGCCACCAGGGAGCCCAGGGAAGTACGACATCCTGGCTCTTTTGATGGTTTTCCTGCAGCTCCTGCCCCGTCTCTTCTGTGTCTGTCTGCAGGCTCCCTCGCCCAGCCTGTGCTGACTGAGCTGGCCTCCCTCTCGGCATCTCCGGGAGCATCAGCCAGACTCCCAGACTGCACCCTGAACAGTGGGTCAATGTTGGTGGCTAGCAAATGTCCTAGTTCCAGCAGAAGCCAGGGGGCCCTCCCTGGTACCTCCTGATGTTCAAGTCTGACTGCAATAAACCCCAGGCCTCTGGGGTGCCCGGTCACTTCTCTGGACCCAGGATGCCTCGGCCAGTGCGGGGTTCCTGCTCATCTCTGGGCTGCAGACTGAGGACAGGGCTGATTATGACTGTGCTGCCGTCCACCATAGACTGGCATTTACAAGGGGCTTCAGACCCAGGCGGCCCTGTGTCCTCCCTGCCGCGGCCGTCACGGCTGCTCTGCTCTCACTCCGGCTAACCTCCTCTGCTCTTCCTGAGAACAGATCTGCCCTGTCACGCGCTGCCCCTCATCTCAGATCTGAGACTCCCCCACGGCTCTGACAGCTCAGACTGCCATGTTTTGACTCACATCTTCTGAATCAGAGATAAAAGCCCGCAGTGGAGATGCTATGAGTGGCAGAAAGACGCTGGTTCCTGCTCTGCTTCACTCAGACCCAAAAAGTTAATAATTCAAATGTCTGCGTAAAAATTAAGCTTGACTTACTAGTAAAAATTTTCAAAAGATTCACCTTGTGTCATTTATTTAATATTTTCTTAATAAGAAAACAAACTTACAGTTATATTTCAGACATGGAACTCTTGTCAATGGAAAATTGAAATAAGCATAGATTGTCCTTCATATTTAAAGTAAGGACCTTAAAATTTCCGCTAGTCCATTAACATATTTCCACACATTTACTATCTCAGGGAATTCCCAGGTGGTCCAGGGGCTAAGAGTCCACGTTCTAGCGCAGTCAGGTTGGTTTCATCCCTGGTCGGGGAAATAGATACCCCATGCCACAATTAAGACACCACCGAGACAAATGAATAAGTAACTATTTTTTAAAAGTCTCAAAGCCACACACCTACAGTGTATCACACACATGCAGCGCAGAGCAAACTGTAGGCAGGCCACTCTCCTCCAACCAGACCTCCCCTGGACTGCATCTTCTTGGGCCCACTAATCGGGAAGGTTGGCCCTACCACCCACCCACACATCAGGCTTCCTGGGAACAGACGCTGCTCAGAGCCCTTCAGAGTCTCAATAAAAATGGCTATGAGCATCACCAGCCCAGCTCCCTGCCGCCTGCGCCCTGTGCCTGCAGGAGAGACGCCTAGCAGGGGTTCCTTCATAAGAGAGGGCACAGTGATGGGGACCCACACACAGGAAAGATCCAGACATTTAGGAGTCCAGAGTCACACCCCTGGCCTCTCCCCCTACACCTTCCCACCTCAGCAGAGAAGAGCCGCCTCCTCACGGCTGAGGGGACACACAGAGGAAGCAGGGCCCTGGCCACCAGGGAGGGGACCACAGAGGAGGGACCCGCTACCCTGCCCAGAAGGGGACGGGCCTCCCTGGGGCCAGCACTGCCCTGACCTGACCCTGGTGTGAGAGGAATCTGTGCCCCAGAGTCCCTCTCCGTCCTGACTCTGAGCGGCCCAGGGAGCCATGGCAGACAGCCTGAGGGGCCTGAGGGGAGCACACGGGGGGCCCTGAGGCCACGGGGACACAGAGGAGGGGACAGTGCACAGAGCAGGGGCAGCAGCTGTCCCTGAGGGCTCTGGTCACCAGGTCATGGGATGCGTGTCTGGGTCTGGACCCCAGGGGGCGCTCGGGGCCCTTCCTGAGGGGGTTAGTGGGGTGAGAGCTGGGCCCAGCCCCTGACACTGCCAGGCAGCCACTGCTCAGACCTCCCACCCCTGGGCCCCAACAGCCCCGCCCAGGTCCACACCCTGCCCTCCCTCAGGCACAGGGACCTGACCTGGGGCCCAGGGAGGGTCAGAGAGCTGGAGTGGGGCTCATTTGCATGCATGGATCCTCCCCCTCTCAGAGTATAAAGAGGGAAGGAGCAGCGGGGACCCTCTGCTCAGCTCTGGGGCCACAGACGGCAGGACGCCCTGACCTCGTCCACCATGGCCTGGTCCCCTCTGCTCCTCACTCTGGTCGCTCTCTGCACAGGTGACTACATGGGGGGACAGGGGAAGGGCCCTGGGAAGACTCACGGGCCCTGCTCCCTGCTCTCGGGTCTGGACCCCAGAGTCACCGTCTCTGTCTCTCCCCCTTCCAGGATCCTGGGCCCAGGCTGTGCTGACTCAACCGGCCTCCGTGTCCGGGTCCCCAGGCGGGAGGGTCTCCATCTCCTGCTCTGGAAGCAGCAGCAACGTTGGGATATTGGGTGTGAGCTGGTACCAAAAGCTCCCAGGATCAGCCCCTAAAACCCTGATCTATAATAGTAACAAACGACCCTCGGGGGTCTCCGACCGATTCTCCGGCTCCAGGTCTGGCAACACGGCCACCCTGACCATCAGTTCACTCCAGGCTGAGGACGAGGGGGACTATTACTGTGCATCTGCTGACCTCAGTCTTAATAGTCCCACAGTGCTCCAGGCCAGGGGGAAGTGAGACAAAAACCTGCTGTCCTCCCAGAGTCTGGCTCTGGGGGCAGAAGCCTCCTCTGCAAAGGCAGCCACTTCATTTTTCTGTTTGGCCTAAAACTGTGCTCAGAGTCACACCAGGGAACTTGGTTCAGAAAAATTTGTTCACATCTTTCTTAATTCACCCCTTCTCCAGCATTCCTTTGCAGCAAAACATTGTCTGATTTTCTCCACTTGAGCAGAAATCCCCAGGGCCAGGGGTGGGTGCCCTGGGGTCAGAGTCCATGATGGATCAGGTGAGAACCAGAGAAACACAGTACAGTTCTGTCTGATTCTGGACACATTAGCGTCCAGGACGTGTCCTGGTCCCAACAGCTCTCATTGTCTCTGATGCTAGAAGTGGACCCTACGGGGCCCATGCTTGGTCCCCTGGCCTCAAGTCCGTGTCCAGGCTCCTTGGCCATCACTGGGCTGAGCTGAGGCCCAGGCTGCTGCTCCTGCCTTTCCTGTGACCGCCTCTCAGGCTCACCCAGGGCTCCAGGCTCCTGATCAGGCAGCCTGGGAGCCTCCTGCACTGGCTCTTGCCCACGTGGGAAGCAGGGTGCTCAATGGAGAGTGACTTTCCTGCACCTGGAGCCCAGGGGATATGAGAGCTCTCAGCTGTGACTGAACATTCTTGCCTCTTTCTTCCACTCCTCTCTCCAGGGGGTCACTGCCTAGACCTGAGGTCCAGGCTAGGATGGATGGGAAATCACACAACAAAAACGTCAGTAAACGTGACCTACAGTGACACCTGGACAAAGGAGGGGGACCAGGGAGGGACGTTCTCCATGTCACAACTTTATCTCAAGAGCAGGGTCCCGGGGCCTCCTCCACGACCTGGACCTCTCCCTTCATGTCCTCACTCCTGAAACAGAACTGTCCTTTAGAGGACAGTGACGGGGTGTGGGTGTGCAGGACTTTGCCCTCCTTGTGTTCCTGGCATCTGGGCACACGGCGTGGGACAGCCACGCTTCCTGTCACCTTCTCACCCTCCTTCTGGGGGCCTGGGCCACATGCTGATGGTTCTGTCATTTACCAGTTTCTCTCTTCAGCTATTTTCCTGTTTTCCCCACACAATCATCCATGCATTGGAATAGTAGGGAAAGGATTTAGTAGGAACATTTTGTTTGATATGAGTTGATTCTTGCAAACACATGTTGAGAAAAGAAAATAACCGTATGAACTTTATTAAACAGCTAATGTACCAAAACATCTAATCTCAATACAAAAGCATAATTTTATTTTACACTGAGAGAAGCATTATTTTTGTTCCTTGTTTTTCCCAATTAATGGAGACATTAAGTCCTCTTGCTTGTCCTGTACGAAATTACATGTATGTAAATGAGTACATACTAGAAATAGTACAGTTGTGTCTAGCTGTTCCTATTTTTACATTCATTTTATTATTGGTTCTAAATTTATTTTTTAATATGTCTTAATATAAAAGACAACTTGCAGATGGGAAAAAAGAACATTTGGTATCAGTTTCAACTTTTTAAATTTGGTATTGGAATTTCTTGTTAACCTTCTGATTAGAAGATTTTGGTCAATATTTAATGCTAGTAGTTTGTAATTTTTCCTCTTATATAATCTACCAGGTATCTGTACAACAGTTTTAATAATTCTTAAAGAACTAGGAAGTAGTACATCTCTTTTAATGTTTTTAAAAAGACACACATACAATGCAAACCAATTAGAACAATGTAGTGGCTCAAGTCTGTCACACATTTCAGGTGAGTAAGCACGTGCTATGTCTTTGTGTGAACTACTTCCATAGTAGAAACTTCCTTCTTTTTCTAAGAAAATTAGTCTACCCACTTGTTTTCTCTACTAGACCCACCGTCATCGTAGAAAAGTTGACATTTTACCTCAATTCTAGAGGTTGTTTTGCTTTGCTTTTTATTTCCCACATATTACCAGGTGGCGCTGTGGGACTGCCCTGGGGTCCAGGCACGGCTCCTCGGGGAGCACTCCCTCCAAGAGCTGTGCTGGGGGCGGGGCCTGAGCTCCTGGGGGCTCAGCAGTGTGTCCTCTCTGGGTGCAGAGACCCTGAGCAGCGACCTGTGTGGTCTCAGCAGGTGCTTCCTCCAGGGCATCCCAAGAGGGACCTCCCCTCCACCCCATGAGTCTGGGCTGTGCTCTGAGCTCTGGCATTAGGGCTCAGGAAGGGGCTGGGTGGCCCCAGGTGGACCCCCATTTGCATGGCAGCCCCTCCTCTCAGAGCCCGGGGCAGAAAAGGAGGCCTGGGGCAGCCCAGCCCCACTGTGGGGACCAGGGAGCTGTGAGCATCACGGCCTGGACCCCTGTCCTCTCCTGCTCCTCTCTCACTGCACAGGCAGGCACCGGCCCCGGGCCCCAGGGCTCAGGCCCCAGCCCGCATCAGCCTCGGGGCTGAGACTCTGGGAATCCTCCCTGCAGCTCCTGCCCCGTCTCCCCTGTGTCTGTGTCTGCAGGCTCCCTCTCCAGCCTGTGCTGACTCAGCCGGCCTCCCTCTCTGCATCTCCGGGAGCATCAGCCAGACCCACCTGCGCCCAGAACACTGGGTACAGTGTTGGCAGCTATTACATAAACTAGTACCAGCAGAAGCCAGGGACCCCTCCCTGGTACCTCCTGTATCTATTATTACTCAAACTTCAATAAGCACCAGGGCACCAGAGTCCCAGCCACTTCTTTGGATCCAAAGACACCTCCGCGAAGGCAGGGCTCCTGCTAATCTCTGGGCTGCAGGCTGAGGACGAGGCTGGCTATTACTCTGCTACATATTACAGTAGTGCTAACATGGCCCACAGGGAAGTGAGACCTAAATCGCCCCTGGGCCCTCCCTGAGAAACCCGTATGCAGGTCAAGAAGCCACAGTTAGAACCAGACATGGAACAACAGTGAAAGTGAAAGTTGCTCAGTCGTGCCCAACTCTCTGCGACCCCATGGGCTGTATAGTCCATGGACTGCTCCAGGCCAGAATACTGGAGTGAGTAGCCTTTCCCTTCTCCAGGGGATCTTTCCAACCCAGGTCTCCCACATTGCAGGCAGATTCTTTACCAGGGGAGCCACAGGGGAAGCCCAGGAATACAGGAGTGGGTAGTCCCCTGGAACAACAGACTGGATTGAAACTGGGAAAGGACTATGACAAGCCTGTATGTTATCACCCTGCTTATTTGTCTTATATGCAGAGTACATCATGAGGAGTGCCAGGCTGGATGAAGCACAAGCTGGAATCAAGACTGACGGGAGAAATATCAGTAACCTCGGATATGCAGATGACACCACTCTTATGGCAGAAGGTGAAGAGGAACTAGAGAGCCTCTTGGTGAAAGTGAAAGAGGAGAATGAAAAAGCAGGCTTAAAACTGAGCATTCAAAAAACTAAGATCATGACATCCAGTCTCATCATTTCATGGCAAATGGATGGGGAAACAATGGAAACAGGAAGAGGCTTTCTTTTCTTGGGCTCCAAAATCACTGCAGATGGTCACGGCAGCCATGAAATTCAAAGACACTTGCTTCTGGGAGAAAACCTATGACAAACCTAGATAGTGTATTAAGAAGAGATATTACTTTGCCAACAAAGGTCCATCTAGTCAAAGGTATGGTTTTTCCAGCAGTCATGTATGGATGTCAGAGTTGGACCATAAAGAAAGTTGAGAGCAGAAGAATTGAGGCTTTTGAACTGTGGCGTTGGAGAAGACTCTTGAGAGTCCCTTGGACTGCAAGGAGATCCAACCAGTCCCTCCTAAAGGAGATCAATCCTGAATATTCATTGGAAGGACTGATGCTGAAGCTCCAATACTTTGGCCACCTGATGTGAAGAACTGACTCACTGGAAAATACCCTGATGCTGGGAAAGATTAAAGGCAGGAGGAGAAGGGGCGACAGAGGATGGGATGGTGGAATGGCATCACTGACTCGATGGACCTGAGTTTGAGTAAGCTCCAGGAGTTGGTGATGGACAGGGAAGCCTGGAGTGCTGCAGTCCATGGGGTCGCAAAGAGTCGGACATGACTGAGCGACTGAACACTTGAGATGCTGCACAACTGGACCCTGATCCATATCTGGACCTGATTTAGATGACAAGGTCCTAAACTTCAAGTTAATGCTATAATGGATAAAATCTTTGAAAGCATTGGCAGGAAAATGCATTTTGGGACACAGAGGTATATAAACAATTTGTGGCTGTGTGTGTACCACGTGGTTTTAAATCATGTCCACAAACCCTTTGCTTCAAGGGTGGACCTTATGCTCCCCTTCACATGTGGGCTGGACTTAGTGGCTCACTTCTAATGTTAGAATATTGTAGAAATGAAAATGAATTGTCTCAGACTAGGTCATAAAAGGCACTGCAGCCTCCTTGCTCATTCTCTTGGATCACTCACTCTAGAAGCCAGCTCAGTCGAATCTTGGGACACTCAGGTAGCCCAGTAGAGAGGCCCACGTGGAAGAACTGAGACTCTCTCCCAACAGCCAGCAAGGAAACTGGTTTCAACAGCTATGTGACTAAGCCATCTTGGAAGGAAATCCACCAGCCCATGTCAAGGCTTCAGATGACTGCAATCTCATAAAAGCCTGAGCCAGAACACTCAGCTGAAGTACTCCCGGATTCCCAACTCTCAGCAGCAGTATGAGATGATATTTTTTAAGCTGTTCGTTTGGGGTAATTTGTTACGCAGCAGTAGATAACTAACACACTGCCAGCTTTGGGTGATGTCTTTATCTAGGGGTGCCTGTCCATTTAGTTCTGTTTTAGCAAGAATCTGCTAAGTCAGTTTAGAAAAAACAGTCCACCCTTGATCTGACCACCCTCAGTATCAGATCAAACTCCTTACCCCTTACCTCAGTATCTTATCACCCTTGCCTAGCCTCAGCGATGATCCTCTCAGTGTAGCCAGAATCCGCCCTTACCCTCAGGGTCCTCCCTCACACCCACCCTGTTGTTGTTCCTTGTTTTCCAGTTGCCCAGTCTCTCTTTGCAATCCCATGGACCCACCCTGTTCCTTAGCTATAAATCCCAACTGAGTCCCTCCTGGAGTCAGACTTAAATCCAATCTCTCTCCCCTATTGTGAGACCCCCACTGTATTATTCTTACCTTGAAGAAAGTTTTTTACCACCTTTAGTAAGTGCTATGAATAATTTTTTAACATTTCCAAGTTCTGTTACTAGGAATTACTCTCAAAGGAATATTTTCATACCTTTACTTTTTATACCATATTCATTTGGGGGAAGAGATTTTCTAGAAATAAAACATTTCATGTTTTTACCATACAAACAGAAAATATCTTTTAAAATATATTTATATATCTTAAAAAAAAAAACCCATGCAGTAATCTGAAAAGGATGTGTATATAGACATGTCAGTATATAGACACATGTACCCTCAGAGCTCCAAGGAAAACTTAATTCTCAGCAAACTAGAAATTAAAATATTCAGCCTGCAAATAGTGAAATCTTTGGAATTAACTTGCCAAAAATCATAGAGAATGAAATTTTACTTAAAAAAACGTATACATAAAAATATTTGGGATTCAGACAGTTAAATAACATTCAGACACTCAGCTATTTAAATAAAGGTAGGTCAAGTCCTAAACCCTTTATAAAAAAAATACTCAGTATTGTGTAATAACCTATAATGGAAAAGAACCTAAAAAAGGATATATATCTGCATAACTAAATCACTCTGAAATACATCTGAAACACAATATTGTAAATCAAATATACTTCCATAAAAATTCATAAAGAAAGCTTTTACAATATAAGGTTATAAAAAAAAAATCCTAAGGAAAGTAGAAAGTGAAAGTGAAGTCACTCAATCATGTCCAACTCTTTGGAACCCAATGGACCGTAGCCTACCAGGCTCCTCCGTCCATGGGATTTTCCAGGCAAGAGTACTGGAGTCGGGTGCCATTGCCTTCTACAGAGGATCTTACCAACTCAGGGATTGAACCCAGGTCTCCCACATTGTAAGATGCTTTACCATCTGAGCCACCAGGGAAGTCCAAAAGATAGTAGCAAGTAGAAGGTATATATGAATTGAAACAAAAATAGAAAACAACAAAAACAAAACTTGTTGGGATCATAAAACAAAAGCTGCTTCTTGGAAAAAGTAAATCAGAAACATTGATACAACTGTGGCAAATCTAATAAGGGGAAGAGGAAGTTAATTCCTATACTAGAAATGAGAAATGGAATCAGATTCTGAGAGGATAATATTCAACCCTGAGTGGAATTCCTTTTGTTTCAGGAAAGGTCCAGTCAAGCAAAAACCTGGGCAAAGAAAGGGAGGAAGGAAAGAGAGGAAGACAGACAGGGGAAGAAAGGAAGAAAAAAAAAGGGAGAAAGAAAGAAAAGTAAATGTCTCAACAGACCTTGTAAATTATCCAATAAAACAATTCTCTTTAAATTCTAAAAACAGAAATAGAAACTTATTAAGCCAAAGATTCATTGCCTTTAATGGTACTAAGAACACGAAAACCCATTTACACATCACTGTTTAGAAGTCCTGGCCAACACAATACGATTATTTTAAAAAACTAAAAATATGCCATGTTATTGGTAAAAAGACAGCAGAAATATTTTTTAAAAAACATTTTATTTCTATAAATACTAATTTTACTTACAATTTTTTGGCAACATTAATAAAATAACAAATTTTATCTGAAAGAACAAGCAAAATAGACAAGGAAATTCACAAGGGGGCAATAACAAAATAGTAATCTTGACAGATATTCAATATATTTGTAAACAAAACAAAGTGACATTGCCTTAAAAAAATATAGAGGTATCAATAGAAAAACAGAGAGAAAGCTCCTGAAAGAACTCAACTCACTATTAACTATCTTTTATTTGCAGGCACAGAAACTGACTCAAGTTAACTCAATTCTAAGAAGCAAAGCCCTGATGTTATTATCTCTTCTCAGGTTTTTTTGCGAAAATCTAGGATTTAGGCTGGGGAAGGAAGAAGAGGGTGGAGACTTAAAGTGCCTTTAAGGAGGAGGAGGAAAGGGAGGGGCCTGGAGATTTCTTTGTGTGTGGCTTTAACAGCACTGGTGAAGCTCAAACAGGGAGGCAGCAAGCCATGCAGGCCTGGGGGAAGGGTATCTCCAGAAGAACAGCAGTTGCGAAGTCTCTGGATGGGGAAGAAATGGAATTTGCTTGAGAAAAAGCAAGGCCAGTGTGTCAAACAAAAGCAGTGCACCAGTGGGGAAAACAGTAGAGTAGAAGGACAGAAAATGGAAGAGAGGAGGTAGTCAGGGACCATGTCACTGGAACCTTTCTAGTTGGCAATAAATAACAACTTGTACTCCTTAGGAGCATACTTCAGAGCAAACAACAGTAACAGTGTCGGTAACACTAAGCAACAATAAAAACACATAACTAAAACATTTCATATTTTTACTATAGAAACAGAATAAAGGAGATAAGTATGCAAAAGTCTGCACATCTATTTATACAAAGAAGTTTTCACCTGAGACCAGAACACACACACACACTCTTTCTACACGTAAAGAAAGTGGTTTAAGCTGACACTTAGCAAAGTGCTTTGGCCCAAGCAAACTAACTGGAAAGGCCTAGTAAAATATTCAAAGTGCAAATCAATCAATCAAGCATTGAGTAAATAAATACAATAGAATTTACACTCAGGAAATTATCTAAAATATACAGACAATATACTCACTACAACTAAGTTATCTGTAGTCCTTCCTCTTCAGTTCTAAGAGGGATGCTAATCCCTTGGTGATTATCACTTTCCAGCATTTTGGGAAAGCTTAGAGAATTTAAATAAATTGAGGAGGGGAAAAAAAAAAAAGAGTGGGGAGAGATCCAGAGGAGGAGAAAGGAAGAGGAAAAGGAGAGATCTCTCCCGGCAGAGGTCTACAGCCAGGACCCCAGGTTCCTTGAATGGTGCACAGAGACTGTGAGGTGCCTGCGCCAGAAGTGGAGAAGGGATGGCATTAAAGCATGCCTAAGGAGACTCCGCTCCAGGAATCCAGAGGCAGCCAAGTGTGCTGATGTTCAGGAACCAATACTTGCAGGGTACCTCGCAGTTCTGTGAAAGAGCCCTTGGAGACCACAAGAAAAAAGGTTTCCACAAGTATCATCACAGATTAGATAGCTGGATAGATTAGAGGAAGGATAATAACTCTATGACCTGATAATTGCTGAAGCAAACCAGACACTTCTGCACGTCATGGTGTGTCAAGTAAGACCGAAACTCTGTATCAGTCTGATAAAAGGGAAACCACACACAAAGAATCAACTGTTAACTGCAATACATTCGTGTCCAAAACTGAAAACTTCACATGTTCAACTAGAGTAAGACTCACATAACCGGAAAAGGTAAGGAAAAGTTCTGTAATGGGTTTAATCACCCTGGACCGTTTTTTATCCACTACTCATACTATTCTCGGGCAATTCCATTGTAGCTTAAGGGTAAGAGAACTAAATTTAGCCCAATTCATAAACTGAACAGATTCCCTGTATTTGATCCTGTTCAGTTAAAACTATGGGTCCAGTACAAATCAAACCGGACATCAAGGCTTTTTTCCTTGGGAATCTTAACTTGCTTTACTACTGTGACTGAGATAGACATGGCTACTTCACTCTGACTAAATGGGAAAGGGGACGGAATGAATCAAATTCCCCTTCTGATCACTCAACAAGAGGTCCACGGACACCAGGCCTCATTCTATTAACTATCTCTGCTTCTCCAAACACAGTCAATGACGCACAGGGCCTGCCTGATGCTTGCAGGGGCCCCTCACCAAACACAGGCACTTGAATGGCTGGCTTCCTCAGATGTCCCTGGGCTGGGCAAAGACACTCTGAGACAGCGGTCCTTCTGCCCTGGCTCCGTGCCTGGAGCGGATGTGTGCCTCTTCCTCAGCTGGGACAAGAAGCCACTACTCTCCGCTGACTAAACCCCTGTGTCTGGTCCAAACTAACATCACAGCTTCTCCACACCAGGCTTTCAGAGCCAGGTTATCTTAGGTCAGCACAACAGAGGCACTTCGGAGAGTTCAGCAGCACGAGACCATTCCCTAACAAAGCCATTCCAATCTGGCTATATAGTTAATACTGAGGTCTTCAAGGCATGAAAACAGTTGAAAATTATGCTGCTAAAACACTCTACAGATCATATGTGTAGTAGAGCTTTCAAACTTACAAATAACATGAAATACCAAAATAAATTAGGTTGTTATTTTCCCCTCTCTCCCCTCTCATTCTCTCTCACACACACACACACATACACATATCTTTTACGTGTTAAGACAATTATATGAAAAACAGGTAATATATCTTTAAATAACATCTCAACATTCAGATCAAACAAAATTGTACTTCATGAATTTTAAAAAACACACATAAATTATCCATTGGTTTCACTATATTTGATACTATTGAATAATGTTATAATTTGAATTTTTTGTTCTTAATGGGGTTTTTAACTTTGACTGAAATACTTGCTTCAGACTTACTGAAAGTAAAATTAACGGGCTTTTTTTGAAATCCTACTTTTAGATTTGGGGGGTGATGGTTCAGAGTCAGATGTGTTCACAGTAATGGATGCTACTTCCACCAATCCTGGCTGAAGAGGCTCCAGTGATACCTGAATGACAACTTTTGTTTCAGGAGGCAATCCTTCTAGCTGCTTAGGCTTCCTAAACATTTGATGACACTGGGTCTTGTGCTCCATTTTCTCTTTGAAAGTTAAAAACTGCAGCCGACATTTGGAACACTGGTGACTACTCTTTTCCCAGTGCCCTCTATAATGACACATGTACGGTGTTGCCGTTCTGAAAACTTTGAGACAGAATGGGCAAAGCAAATTCTTAGTGTTTCCATGGCATGTTCTGAAATGCGCATCCACGTCGACAAAGGCTGACGATCTGTAACTGCAAACCTGGCACACATAGGGCATCTCACCAGGCTTGTGGTTGTCCTTCATGTGCTGTAAGAGAGCCTGATCCGTCTCGAAGGACAACTCACAGATCCTACAGACCGCGGAGGGCTCCTGGGAAGCGTGGACACTCTCAACGTGACACTGCAGCTGGAAGGGGGTGGGGAACTGGCGGTGGCAGTGCTGGCAGGTGGTGTGGTTTTTCCAGCTGTCACCTCTCTGCCTCTCCAGCTCCAAATGGTGCTTCATGTGATTCATAAACTTGACATTTTTTAGAACTTTCAAGCAGCTGAGGCATTTAAAGGCTGTGTGAGTCTTCGGTTCTGGCTGCCCATTTCCTGTATGCTGTCCATAGTAGAAGTCACGAAGTAACACAATCAGATTTCCTTTTGTGGGATCAACAATCTTGTTTTGACTTGCTAAACTTGGAAAGTCAGTTTTTGTCAGTTCATTTTCCCCAAAAGGACTTACAGGCTTGCAATGAACATTGTCCTTTGGAAAAGCTGTTGGACAAGGTTCTCCATTCTGAACTCGGCTTAATGAGGTAGGAACACTGTCTGGTGTGCTTTGCTGAGTAGCCACTGTGTGAAAAATACCTGAAGGGGACGAAGCTAAAGAATGTTCCCCTACAATTCCATCACTGAGTTTAGGCCTTTGGGGATTTGTGCTATTTGTTTCAGAAGTGGAAAGTCGCTTTGATATACTTTTATTAGGACTTTTATTCATATCTCCTGCAGAAACTGCTGTTTCTACTGGATGCTGCAATGAACTTGTGAAGGTACTCAAAGGAGAACATAACTCTGAAAAGCTATTAGGCACTATTTGTGGCGAAATATTTTTATAATCAGGTTTAGACAAAGGCTCAATAATAATAGGACTATCTGTTGATCTTGATTCAGAGTCTGAAACTGGCAAGACAGTCTTTGCTTCTGATGTAGGAGTCACATGACTAACAGGATGTAATCTGTGAGCATTATCTTTCCTGAAGTGACCATACCTTCTTCTCCTTGAACACGAACCTGGGGTAACTCTGTTCAATATATTCGAAACGACTGGTTTTGAATTTGAGGTCATCCCAACAAAGATCAGATCAGCATCTTCATCTACATGTTCCACTCCAACAAAGATCAGTTCGGCATCTTCATCATCTACTTGTTTGGTTTCCCCTACGCTTTTCTGTGGTTCTGGTTCTGGTTCTTCTTCACGTAACATACATGGTGGTTCCATATTTTAAATACTTTTTTTTCTTGAAGGATGTGGCCACAAGTCCCAGTGCTTCCTTTATATAAGCTGCCACCTAAGTATAAACATACTACATATTAGTTAAGTACAGAAAAATGCTACTGAATCATCTCCACAACTCTGGGGTAGTTATAAACACCCTTATCTTACAGATAAGGACACTAAGCATCAAAGAGACTAAACGACAGCTGAAAACCTGTGACTACAAGTCTACATGACTCTAGAGCCACTGCTTTGTCCCATGTTGATTTTAATCCCTTCTATGAAAACAAAAGAAACCCGACACCACTGTGCAGTACTGCACAGTGTTTAAAGACATGGACTTTGGAGTCAGAGAAGATTAAGCTGGAATTCTAAATTAGCCACACACCAGCTGCATCTTTTTGGGCAAATTTATAACTTTTAAATGTGTTTCTGTATCTTAAAGACAAAAATGCTTATTTCTTAGACTTAAGATTAACAGCTCTTTTTAAAAAGCATCAGCTATTCAATGGCATCTTGTTTTGCAGTAAAATTGGAAGAAAACATATCTTAAATGCACCTTACAACTGATTCACACATACTAATTTCATAAATGTTAATACAGAAAATAGGTAGCAAATTCAAAGTATAAAGTATCTATATATAGTTAACAGCATAATTCAATGTCAAGCACGTAACACAGGCCTACCAAATTAAGAATGAACTTTCTTGATAATCTCACCCCAATTCCACACTGATATATCCTTAATTTCTCACTCTAATCCTGACTAAACTTAAATCCAACAAAGCTTCATCCCTCACTCCATTCTCTTCCCCAAATAGCAGGCAAAGTGATGCCAGTATTTCTCTAATACCAATATCAGACAGAGACATCACACACACACACACACACACACCCGATATCTCTTATGAACACAGAGGCAAGAATCCTCAACAAAATACTGGCAAACAAAATCTAACAAAGTATAAAAAAGATTATATACCATGGTCCTGTGGGATTTATGGAGGTATACAAAGTTGGTTCATTATAGGAAAGTCAATCAACATTACGCCATTTTAATAGAATAAAGGACAAAAAACACATCTGCCTGCAGAAAAAGCATTTCCCTGAATCTAGCACCTTTTCATAATAGGGGTTAAAAAAAACACTTAATAACTAAAAACAGAAGAGAACTTTCTCAATCAAAGGGTACCTGTAAAAGACCCACAGCTAACATTACACTTAATAATAAAAAACTGAAAGCTTTCCCTCTAAGATTGGGAAAAACACAAGGATGTCTATTCTGCATTTTGGCTCCATATTATACTGGCAGGTCTATAACCAGGGCAATAGGGTAAGAAAGAGGAGTTGCTGTTGTTGTTTTAAAAAAACAAAAACAGCACTCAGAATGGAAAGGAAAAAGTAAAAGTATATTGGAGATAACATACTTTTGTATATACAAAATCCTGAAGAAACCACAAGTATCACAACTAATAAAAAGCTTGCAGAATACAAGATAAATATTTTAAAAAATCAATCACATTTCTATACAGTAGCAACAAATGTTCTGAAAATGAAGTTAAGTAAATACTTCAATGTACACTAGCATTAAAAAGAATACTTAGGAAGTCAGAAAAAGAAAGACAAATATCATATGGTATCACTTACATGTGGAATCTAAAATATGACACAAATGAACTTATCTATGAAACAGACTCACAGACATAGAGAGCAGACTATGTGACTACCAAGAGGGGAAGGGTGGGAGAGGCATAGACTGGGAAATGGTGATGAGCAGATGCAAACTGTAATATTAATATACAGAACAGATAAACAAGATCCTACTGGATAGCACAAGGAACTGTATTCATATCTTGTGATAAATAATGGAAAAGGATATGAAAAAAATTGTGCACGCACGCGCGCGTGTGTACACATATGAAGGAAACGAAAGGTAAAGGGAAGGAAAGGAAAGGACAACTGTTGGCAAGCACGTACAGAAACTGGATCCTTGTGAGTTATGGGTAGATTCTAAAATGGTGCAACTGCTACAGAAAATGGTATAAAGGCTCCTCGAAAAATTAAAGATAGAACTACCACATGATTCAGCAATTCCACTTCTGGATATAAATTCAAAAGAAGTGAACGCGGGGTCTTGAGATATTTGCACAACCATGCTCACAGCAGCACTAATCACAACAGCTAAGAGGTGGGAGCACCTAAATGTCCATCAAATGGGATAATATACATACAATGAAACATTATTTAGCCATATAAAGGAAATTCTGCCACATGCTACACCATGCATGATGCTTTAAGACATCAAGCTAAATGAAATAGCCAGTCATAAAAAAGACAAATACTATATGTTTCCACTTAGATGAAATATCTAATATAGTCAAGCAATAGAAAAGAAACAAAGAAGAACGATGGATTCCAGGGTCTAGGGAAATAGGGAAGAAAAGAGGAGCTGTCCTTTAATGGGACAGGTGATGGGTACAGAGTTTCAATTTTGCAAGATGGAAAGGTGTAGAGATCTGTTTCATAACAATGTGACAGGGATTAGAACAAATAATTTCTCAATTTGTATGGAAATACAAAAAACCTCGTATAGCCAAAGCAATCTTGAGAAAGAAGAATGGAACTGGCGGAATCAACCTACCTGACTTTAGGCTATACTACAAATCCACAGTCATTAAGACAGTATGGTACTGGCACAAAGACAGAAATATAGATCAATGGAACAGAATAGAAAGCCCAGAGATAAATCCATGCATCTATGGACACCTTATCTTTGACAAAGGAGGCAAGAATATACAATGGAGAAAAGACAACCTCTTTAACAAGTGGTGCTGGGAAAACTGGACAACCACTTGTAAAAGAATGAAACTAGATCACTTTCTAACACCATACACAAAGATAAACTCAAAATGGAT
>ML660805.1:339978-383844 GCA_007570785.1 Antilocapra americana | reverse complement strand
GAGACAGCAAAAGGAACGCAGATGTTTAGAACAGACTCGTGGACTCTGGATGAGGGCAAGGGTGGGATGATATGGGAGAATGGCATTGAAACATGTTAATTATCATATGTGTAATCAATCGCCAGCTCAGGATTGATGCTCGGGGCTGGTGCATTGAGATTTCCCGGGGGGAGGGAGGAGGGAGGGAGGAGGGAGGGGGGTTCTGGAGGGGGAGCATATGTAAACCCATGGCGATATCATGGCATTGTATGGCAAAACTAATAAAAATTTAAAAAAATCAAATACAGAGTGGCCATATGATCCAGCAACTTCACTCTTTTGTATATATCCATAAAAACTGAAAATGTTAAGTCCATGCAAAAACAACGTTCACAGCAACATTACTCACGATAGCCACAAAGAGTACACCATCCAAATATTATCCATTAACTGATGAATGGATAAATAAACTGTGGTATATGCTCACAATGGACTACATGTAAGCCATATACCATATTCATTTTCATATACCATATCAGCCATTAAAAAACATGCACTGCTATACATCCATGAAATGGATGAATCTTGAAAATACACAAACTAGGGGACTTCCCTGGAGATCCAGTGGTTAAGACTCTGCACAGGTTCCATCCCTGGGCTAGGAACTAAGATCCCACATGCCACATAGCTAAATAAAAAAGTATTTAAAAAGAAAATATGACATCTGAATAAAGCCAGACACAAAGCTCACACACTGTATGAGGGAGAAGTGTAGGTAGAAGAGAAGCAGAAAGAGAAGCATTCTGTAATCCAAATGAAAAATTTTTTTCAGGGAGGAGAAAATGAACTACTCTGATAAAGGCTGCTAATAAATTAAATAAAATAAAAACTAAAAATTGACCACTGAGTCAAACATTTGGAATTCACTGGTGACCTTGACAAGAGCGGATTTAAAGGAAAATGAGAGAATTGGAGACAATAAATTCTACAAACAACTCTACAGAAGTCTATAATAAGCACATATGAAATAGAACAAGCAGAAGCAGGCCATGTCACCAGAAGATGGATTTTTAACGAGGTGACATTATAGTCAGTCCGTTTGCTTATGGGAACCATCCAGAGAAACAGAAAACTTAATCCAGGACAAAGAAGAGACTTGCTAGAAGATCACTGAATAAACAAGAATGGATCTAGCACACAAGAAGCGTACACAAGCCAAAAAGTTCGGTCACAGTAACAGAACTGAGACCCTATGAAGAAAGGCTGCTATGGTGGATCAATGGGTCTGGTAGCGAGCCTTCAAGATGACCCCATGTGAATCACATCTCCTGATATTCCCACCTCTGTGCAGTTCTCTCTCACACTATCACAGGGTTGACCTGTGAGACTAAGCAAATACAGAAGTGAAGATACGTAACTTCTGAAAAAGACTCTGCATTTTATCTTGGGTGCAAGTTCTTTCCTGAATCACTCATTCTGGGAGAAGATAGCAGCCTCCACATGAGCAGCCCCTTGGAGAGGCCCACAGAGGGAGGAACTGAGGCCTTATGAGTAAAGCCAAGTAAGAGAGCTTAGATTCAACAAGTCAAGTCTTCAGAGGTTGCCAAACCAGATAAAAGTTTCACTACAGCCTCAGGAGAGACCCTGAGGCTAAACTACCCAACTGGATTCTAGACCAAGAGATAATAAACATAAGTTCTTTCAAACTATTCAATTTTGAGATAATGTGTACAATACATACATTTCAAGTTATAATACCATTCACATCATACTTACACACAGTTCTCCTATAAATATGGCAAAAATTTTTAAAAATGCAAAACAAACCCAAACACCTAAAAACAGGAGTTGCCTGGCAGTCCAGTGGTTAGGACTCAGCCCTCTCACTGCCAAGATCCTGTGTTCCATCCCTGGTTGGGGAGCTAACATCCTATGACGCCACATGGTGTGACCAAAACAAAACATGGCAAAACCGATACGCTGTGAAGTTCAAAGCTGTACCAGCAAATAGATAGCTATACAACAGGGCTGTAGGCACGAGTTGCTGGGCATAGAAATACCTATGATATTGTTTACTGGCATGAAATGAACTCGGATGGTCCCCAGCCCCCATCCAGTGGAATGCAATTACTTAATGAAATAAAGCCCTTAAGGGTACAGAAATGAGCAGTAATCCCATGTAAGCATGTTAAATCACAACACATTTTCTCTGAATGAACCACTTTATTCATTGGGCCATGCTGCTTGGCTTGTGGGATCCCAGTTCCCTGACCAGAGACTGGACCCAGACCACTGCAGTGAAAGCCCAGAATCCTAACCACCAGGCCGCCAGGGAACTCCCTCCACTTCATTCCTTTGATTCTGTAGGTAAAACCTCAGGATATGTGCATTGCCCCATTTTAGCCTCACCAAGTGGTAGGGGTCAGCTTTACACAGCTTAAAATCCATGGTGTTCTTTTTTTTCTTTCAAGCCACCAGCCTCCCTGCGTGTTTTTAAGGTTGCGACTCAGAGGGACCTGAAAGCATGCCCTGAACTCACCACCCACAATCAGGGTCAGCTAATCCCCACTCGAGAACTCTCTCTCAACGGCAACGTGTCAGCCCTCGAAAGAAAGGAGAAAAACGGAAGGCAAGAAAGACACAACTTTGCTCCTTATTGTAAAGACGCCCGTCACCTTACCTTAGGGGCACACCGAAAACCGGAGCGCTCGAGACTCCCCAGGCAGGAGAAGGTCGCATCCTGGGGGCGGGCAGAGGGACAGGTCACGGTGAGTCACGCGTCCGGGGAAGGCCGTGTCCCCGGGCCCCACCTGGTCCTGCCCCGCGGCTGCGGACCAGGCGTCCCACACCCACGCAGGGCAAGTGACCGAAGGCCTCCTCCCCGCGCTTCTCCCCCCCACCGCCCTCCTCTCGGGAACCGACAGGAACCTCATCTGCCAACGTCCGCACCAAAGGCCTGACTCCGGGCCCGGGACAGGGGCCGCCCCGAGTCCGGGCGGAGGCAGAGGAGGCGGGCAGGCGCCGCGGCGCCCCGGAGGCCACGCGACGGGCTTCCTCCTGCTTCCGCTGCGCCCGCCGGACCGCCTGGCCCCGCGGGCGCCCAGAGCCGCGCCCGCCGGGCCGGGCCGGAGCGGGGCCGGGGCCTGGGCGCCGCACGCTCCCTCCCGCGGCCCGCCCGGCCGCCCGCCGAGCGACGCCCCGCGCGAGTGCGGGCCCGAGAAGCGCTCGCCCCGGCGCGCGGGCGCCGCTCCGGCCGCGCCACGCCCCGGTCCTTACCGGTCCCGGCGGCGGCGCCGGAACGGCCGGCGGCCCACATGTCCGGAGGAGATCCCCGGGTTAAGCCTGAGGCGACGACGCCTCCTCAGGCCCCGGGCGCCGCCGCCGCCGCCGCTGCCGCCCCTGCAGGCGCGCCCGCTGCCGCCGACGATTGGCCGCCGCCTGCGACCTGATTGGCCGCCGCGTGCCGGCGCCTGCGACCTGATTGGCCGCGAGGCCGCGTTGGGCGCATGCGCGCGCGGTGGCCCCGCCGGAGGCAACCGCTGGGAGCGCGGTCGGGCGGAAGCGGAGCCTCCAGGGTCCTGGGCCGACGGGGTCGCGCCGCTCACCGAAGGTAAAACAAAAAGGTTGCCGGGGCGCAGGGCTGAGGGCGGCGTCCGAGTCTGCCAGGGGCGTCCAGTGACGGCGCCCAGCCCTCAGCCCTCAGGGCCCACCTGCCCCTTGCCTGAGGAGCTTGGTCGTACCCCTGGGTCTTGAGCCCTTCCTCTTGGAATTCTGTTTGGAGCGATGCCGGGCCGCCTGCCCCTGGTTTTGCACAGCCTTCAGTGAGCTGAGAATGAGCTTTGCTTCTTCTTTTAATTTTGGAGCCTTACACTTTTTAATAGCTGGGGAAAACCGAAGAGAATGTTATTTTCTGACCTGAAAATTGTGCGAGATTCAATTTTCAGAGTCTTTAAAGTTGGGACAGGGACTTGCTACTTCCTTTGGTTATTGTCTATGGCTGCAAACTTGATCCATCGCCAAATATCATATTCGCCAAGCCTCAAGTATTTCTTATTTGGCCCCTTACAGAGTCTGTTTTAAATGCCCTGTTCTGCTGGAAGTCTCCTACTAGTCATCTGAGGGAATGAAGTTTTGGTTTTGTTATAAAATTTTCTGCTCTTATTATATTCGTTTTTCATTCTTTATTAATTTCATTCCTTCTTATCGCTATAAGTTTGTTCTGTTGCTCATCTTTACAACTTTTTGAGATAGTTATTTGTAACTCTCATTTCTCTTATATGTAATGCTATAAATTTACCTTAATTTGTTGTTGTTCAGTCCCTCAGTCATGTACAACTTTTTGCAACTCCATGGACTGCATACAGCACACCAGGCTTCCCTGTCCTTCACTATCTCCTGGAGTTTGCTCAGACTCATGTCCATTGGTGATACTATCCAACCAGCTCATCCTTTGCTGCTCACTTCTTCTCCTGTCCTCAGTCTTTCCCAGCATCAAGGTCTTTTCCAATGAGTTGGCTTTTCACATCAGGTGGCCAAAGGACTGGATCTTCAGCTTCAGCATCAGTCCTTCCAATGAATATTCAGAGTTGATTTCCCTTAGGATTGACTCGTTTGATCTCTTTGCAGTCCAAGGGACTCTCAAGACTGTTCCCCCAACACCACAGTTCAAAAGCATCAATTCTTTAGCATTCAGCCTTCTTTATGGTCCAGCTGTCACATCCAAACATGACTGCTGGAAAAACCATAGCTTTGACTAGAGGGACTTTGTCAGCAAAGTGATGTCTTTGCTTTTTAATATGCTGTCTAGGTTTGTCATAGCTTTTCTTCCAAGGGGAAAATATGTTTTAATTTCATGGCTGCAGTCACCATCCACAATCATTTTGGACCCCAAGAAAATAAAGTCTGTCACTGTTTCCATCGTTTCCCCATACAAATTTAACTGTGTCCCACAATTTTTGCTGAATAGTATATTCATTATCATTCACTTCCAAGTATATCCTAATATTCTCTTCTTAAGACAAAGATTATATATTATATGGGCTTCTCTGGTCGCTCAACTGGTAAAGAACTTTCCAACCAATGCAGGAAACACAAGAGGCCCAGGTTCGATCCTGGGTCAGGAAGATCCTCTGGAGAAAATAATGGAAATCTGCTCCAGTAGTCTTGCCTGAAAATTCCATGGATATATATATTATGTATTAATATATTTCAGAGAAGGCAATGGCAACCCACTCCAGTACTCTTGCCTGGGAAATCCCATGGACGGAGGAGCCTGGTGGGCTACAGTCCATGGGGTTGCAAAGAGTCGGATATGACTGAGCAATTTCCCTTTCCCTTTTCACTTTCATGCACTGGAGAAAGAAATGGCAACCCACTCCAGTATTTTTGCCTGGGGAATTCCATGAACAGAGTAGGCTGGCGGGCTACACAGTCCATGGGGGTAGCGACTAACACAGGCAAAGATTTAATACCTCAATAGCACTAGCTACATTTTAACATCTCCGAAGTGGCATATTAGACCAGGAGATAGAAAACATTTTCATTGAGAATTCCCAGGTGATCTGGTAGTTAGGACTTTGTGCTTCCACTGCTGGAGGTAGAGATTCCATCCCTGATCCCTCAAGCCTCACAGCAAGGCAAAAAAAAAAAAAAAAAAAAATTCCTACAAGATGAGCACTCCATCTGAAAAACCAGATAAAGGATATAAACAAGTCACCTCTCACAGAAGAGAAAAATATGCATTTATATATGTGAAAAGCTGATCATCCTTATTAGGGAATACATATAACGATGACTTAAAAAATTTCTATTGCTGCAGAAACTTCTGTGAATAGCACCGACTTAGATCCTTGTTTTGCCAACCTTTCTTCTTTTCAAACATGATGCACTTTAACACACGAAACTGCTTTAGCGCTGTCTCAAAAAATTTGCTATTTTCAATATCATTCAGTTCAAATATTTTCTTTGCTCCATAACAATTTCTCATAGGAGCTACAAGTTATTTAGGCTCAGAAGCAGGTGTAGGAAGAGCCTAAGCCGCAACATTAAAGAGGCTTGTGAATTACAGAGGTGCCGCTTCTGCACTTTGGGTTCCTGGCAGTTCTTACTCTACCCTCAGCCTGTTTGCAATTGTATTGCTTCATTTCCAAACTTCGGGAGCTCTTTCCTCCTCAGTTACCTTTCTGGGTTTTTGTTTGGCCATGCAGAGGAACCTGTGGGATCTTAGTTCCACAACCAGGTGTTGAACCCTGGCCATTGGCAGTGAAAGCACCAAGTCCTAACCGCTGAACCAACAGGGAATTCTCATATCTTTTTCTTTCTTTCTTTCAAATATTTATTCATTTACTTGGCTGTGATGTTAGTTTTCTTAATGTCGAACTTTAAGCCAACTTTTTCATTCTCCTCTTTCATTTTCATAAAAAGGCTCTTTAGTTCATCACTTTCTGGCATAAGGGTGGTGTCATCTGCATATCTGAGGTTATTGATATTTCTCCCGGCACTCTTGATTCCAGCTTGTGCTTCATCTAGTTCAGTGTTTTTCATGATGTACTCTGCATATAAGTTAAATAAACAGGGTGACAATATACAGCCTTGACGTACTCCTTTCCCGATGTGGAACCAGTCTGTTGTTCCATGTCCAATTCTAACTGTTGCTTTCTGACCTGCATATAGATTTCTCAAGAGGCAGGTTCAGGTGGTCTGGTATCCCCATCTCTTTAAGAATTTTCCAGAGTTTCTTGTGGTCCACACAATCAAAGGTCTCATCACTTCATGGCAAATAGATGGGGAAACAATGGAAACAGTGACAGAATTTATTTTCTTGAGCTCCAAAATCACTGCAGATGGTGACTGCAGCCATGAAATTAAAAAATGCTTGCTCCTTGGAAGAAAAGCTGTGACAAACCTAGACAGCATATTAAAAAGCAGAGACATTACTTTGCCAACAAAGGTCCATCTAGTCAAAGCTATGGTTCTCACACTAGTCATGTGTGGATGTAAGAGTTGGACTGTGAAGAAGGCTGAGCACCAAAGAATTGATGCTTTTGAACTGTGGTGCTGGAGAAGACTCTTGAGAGTCCCTTGGACTGCAGGGAGATCCAGCCAGTCAGTCCTACAGGAAATCAACTCTGAATATTCACTGGAAGGACTGATGCTGAAAATGAAGCTCCAATACTTTGGCCACCTTATGGGAAGAGCCAACTCATTGGAATACACCCTAATGCTGGGAAAGATTAAAGGCAGGAGGAGAAGGGGAGGACAGAGGATGAGATGGTTGGATGGGTGGCATCGCAGACTCAATGGACTTGAGCTTGGGCAAGCTCAGGAGATGGTGAAGGACAGAGAAGCCTGGTGTGCTGCCGGTCATGGGGTCGCAAAGAGTGAACACGACTGCACAACAACAAATTATTATTTGTCTGGCTTGACTTTTTTTCTTGTTTCTGCAGTTTTTCACCTCTAAATAAATTTGTTCTTTGAAACTCATGGAAGGTCTAGGACCTAACGCTTTTCTACAAATAAGAGACAGGGTACATTGGTGGGTGGTTGGGAGGTGGTCTGTCCCTGGGAAAGCCCGGCAGGGTCCTGCTCAGTTATATGATGAAGCAGACTGACAGTGCCAGGTGTTTGATAGAAATGGAAATGCCAGTACTGTTAGTGGAAATACACATTGCTTCAATCACTTTGAAAAAGCATCTGACTGTACGTGCACATTAGAATGGCTCAGTCAGTAACAAATCTGCCTGCAATGCAGGAGACCCAGGTTTGAGCCCTGGGTCAGGAAAATCCCCTGGAGAATACCCATTGTGGTATTCTTGCCTGGGAAATCCCATGGACAGTGGAGCCTGGTGGGCTAGAGTCTATAGGGATGCAAGAGTCAAATACCACTTAGCAACTAAACCACTACCACACACATTATCAGAAAATCTCATACAGCTGAACACACAGCTATAGCTATCCTAGAGAAATTATTATGAACAACACACACAGGTTCATAGGCGGTTTATTCAAAAAGGCAAAATAAGAGCTTCAAATTTCAGGCACAGAAAAATGGACATAGAAGACTATGCCCATTCATCCAAGGGAATTCTATCCAGCAATGAAAAAGGATGTGCCACAGCTACACACAATAAGAATGCATCTCACTTATTTAAAAGAATACCAAGACCAGGAGAACAGAAACGCTACTGTGTGATTCTATTTATTTAAAGTTTAAAACAAAGAAAAATGAATCCCTGGTGCTAGAGGTCAGAGAAGTGGTTGCTTTGGGGAGGAGAGGGTGGCCAGGAAGGAGCATGGAGATTTCAAAGCTACTTGATGGTAGAGAGATGAAGCAAGCACAATTTCAGTTACAGTAAAGCCAGACTTTATTTTCCCAGGCTCCAAAATAACTGTGGATCATTACTGTGGCCAAGAAATTAAAAGACACTCACTCCTTGGAAGAAAAGTTCTAGATAGTTTGTCTTTAAATTAGAATTAAAAGACAGAGACATTACTTTGTCAGCAAATGTCCATAAAGTCCAAGCTATGGTTTTCCCAGTAGTGAGATACAGATGGAAGTGCTGGACCGTAAAGAAGGCTGAGTGCTGAAGAACTGATCTTTTCGAACTGTGGTGCTGGAGAATAGAGAAGACTCTTGAGAGTCCCTTGGACCGCAAGGAGATCCAACCAGTCAATCCTAAGTCAACCCTGATTTAGTCAAATCCTAAATCAACCCTGAATATTCAATGGAAGAACTGATGCTGAAGCTCCAATACTTTGGCCACCTGATGTGAAGAGCCAATTCGTTGGAAAAAACCCTGATGCTGGGAAATACTGAAGGCAGGAGCAGAAGGGTTGACAGAGGACGAGATGGTTGGATGGCATCAGCAACCCAATGGAATGAGTTTGAGCCAGCTCCGGGAGATGGTGATGGACAGGGAAGCCTGGCGTACTGCAGTTCATAGGTTCACAGGGAGTCAGACACGACTGAGCAACTGAATAACAACAAAACCCAGAGAGGGTCTTTATGTATAGCTGGCTGAACCTCAGTAGGGCCTTTTCAAATTTCTGGAGGTGGGTAGAACATAATTTTTAGCCAGATCCCTTGCTGCAACATGTCTGGAATATCTTGTGTTCACAGTCATCTTCTTTGTAGTTTTTCTGGGTGGCACTTGGGAGTCAGTGTTCCTCACAATGATGGATGCTGTCTCTCTCAATCCCAGCTGAACTGAAGTTTGGATCATGACCTCTGTTTCAGGAGGCAACCCTCGCAGTTGCTCTGGCTTTTTGAATGACTGATGATTCTTGGTTTGGTGCTCTGTCTTCTCCTTCGGGTTCAAAAACTGTAGCCGGCACTTGGAACATGGAAAGACCCTCTTGTTCCAGTGCTTCCAAGCATGATTTACAAAGGATGTCGCCAGTTTGAAAATTTTGAGGCAAAATAGACAAAGCAAATTGTTCGTGTTTCCATGCCACGTTCTAAAATGAGCCTCTACATCGGCAAAGGCTGATGATCTGTAATTGCAAACCTGGCACACATAGGGCATTTCGCCAGGTTTGTGACTGTCCTTCATGTGCTGTAAGAGAACCTGAGCAGTTTCGAAGGACAATTCACAGATTTTACAGACCGCGGAGGGCTCCCGGGAAGTGTGGACACTCTCAACGTGACACTGCAGCTGGAACGGGGTGGGGAACTGGCGGTGGCAGTGCTGGCAGGTGGTGTGGATCTCCCAGCTGTCACACTTCTGCTTCTCCAGCTCCAGATGGTTCCTCACGTGGGTCATAAACTTGACATTTTTTAGAACTTTCAAGCAACTGAGGCATTTAAAGGCTGTGTGAGTCTTCGGTTCTGGCTGCCCATCTCCTGTATGCTGTCCATAGTAGAAGTCATCAAGTAACATGATCAGATTTCCTTTCATGGGATCAACAGTCTTGCTCTGACTTGCTAGAGTCAAAAAGTCTGTTTTCTCCAGCCCTTCCAAACTACATGTTCTGTCTGGATCCGTAAGACTGAAGCATGCCGGGTCATTTGCGTGAGTCCCTGAAAATGATGCCCCGCCGTCAACATGGCTCGGGGAGGTTGGGAGATCTCCCAAGGTCATAATCATGTTCTTTGTAGGAGAGATTCCTGGAGGGGCCAAGGCAGAGGCAGGTCCCCCTGGGATTCCATCGCTGAGTTTAGGTCTTTTGGGATTCCCACTGTTAAAATTTATATCTGAAGTGGGACATCGCTTTGATTTAAGAGGACTTTCATCCTTGCCTCCTAAGGAGAGAACAGCTCCAGATAGACAGTGAGGCTGCAGAGAGAGCAATTCTGAAGAATTGTGAAGCACAGCTTGCCGAGAGCTTGTTTTATAATCAGGTTTAGACGAAGGCTCGAAAATAATAGGACTGTCTCTTCCTCCCCATTCAGACTGAGAAGCTGGCGAGTCGGCCGCTGGCTCTGATGCCGGCGTCCTGAGATTTGCAGGTTGCAGTGCGCAGGTGGGATCTGGACTCACGTGGCCCTTCTTCCTTTTTGAAGATGAGTCCCTGGTCACTCTGTTCAAAATGTTAGAAATGACTGGCTTCGAACTCGAAATCACTCTGACAAAGAGGGTTTCAGCGTCCTCATTGACGTGCTCCACTCCCACAAAGATGACCTCAGCGTCGCCGTCATCCTCATCTCTGGATTTGGACCCTCCGGCCTTCTTCTCGGGTTGAGGTGGGGTTTGCGCTACCTCGCATGGGAAGAGATGGGCCATTTTACAGTCAGTTTTGGCTTCAAGTGGCCGCTTCTTCTGGTGCTTCTTCCACCTAAAGGCAACCACAGGACAAGGTCACCCCCTCCGACCCCAGGTGTCACTCTCTGTGGTTTCAGTTAACCCTCAGTTGTTCTCCAGGAACATTAAATGGAAAATTCCAGAAATAAATAACTGGCTCTCATTCTGAGGAGTGTGACTGGAATCTCACACCGTCTTGCATCCTCCTGCCCAGAATGTGACTCGTCCCTTTAGTCCTGCACATCCCACCCGTGTGTCATTCGGTTACCACAATGACTGTTGAGGGGTCACGGGGCTTGGGTCCAAGTCACCCTTATTTTACTCAACAGTGGCCCCAAAGCATAAGTGGAGTGATGCTGGCCAATTTAGATAAGCCAGAGAGACTCCATTAAGTGCTACCTTTAAGTGAAAAGATCGAAGTTCTCAATTTGATATAAAAAGAGAAAAAATTGTATGCTGAGGTTGCCAAGATCCGTGGTGAATGCGAAGAAGTGAAAAGAAATCTGGTTTTTTTTGCTGTCAAACCTCAAACTGCAAAAGTTACGGCCATAGAGCGTAGTAAGTGCTTAGTTAGGGTGAAAAAAAAATCAGTAAGTACAGTAATATTTTTTACATAGAGACTACATTCACAAAACTTCTATGAAAGTATATTGTTATAATTGTTCTATGTTATTATTACACCTTCCCTGGTGGCTCAGATGGTAGTGCCTGCCTACAATTCGAGAGACCCAGGTTTGATCCCTGGGTCAGGAAGATCCTCTGGTGAAGGAAATGGCAACCCACTCCAGAATTCTTGCCTGGGAAATCCCATGGACGGAGGAGCGTAGTAGGCTGCAGCCCATGGGGTCGCAAAGAGTCGGACACGACTAAACTGCATCACAGGTGTGTTAGTATAGAAAAACCATAGTGTATATAGGGTTTGATACTAAGTGAGGTTACAGATGTCCCCTGCGGGTCCGGGAACCTAATCTCTGCAGATAAGTGGTGATGATTCTATTTCTTGCAAAAGACAAAATTAGTACCTGATTTAATCGTCTGCTGGAACATTGAGATAACTATTAACACCCTTATTTTATACATAAGGAAGCATCTCAAACTCCGTTAGGTGACATGATAGTTTTAACCATACTTCTCCAGCCCCCACTTTTGCCTTGTCTCTCCATGGTGGCCCCAGTGCTCCTGTTAAACTCTACAGGAGAGCTGGTAGGCACCATTTTGCTTATAAATCTCCAATCTCACTCAGAAATTCTGACCAACATAAAATGCCCCAAAGAGCCCCCAGCTGTCCCCTGGGGGTGCCCCTCACTCTCTCCACTATAATATACATAATATAATCCAGAAGGCACCAGACTCTATACACAGATCCAAAACATTTTTTTTTTAATTCCAGAAAGTTCTGATAGCAAAACTTGAAGCTGCCTCATGCTGGCAGCTCTCTCTATATATACATAGCATTTACACTGTACTTAAAACTATTTTACACAGCATCGACATTGTATTAGGCATTATAAGGAATGTGGAGATGATTTAAAGCATGTGGGAGCATCTCCTTAAGTTACGTGCAAAGGTGACACCATTTTATGTAAGGGACTTGAGCATCCGTGCATTTTGGTCTCTACGTGTGCAGGGTCCCTGGATCCAGTCATCGGGAGGGAGAAGGGTGCCTTCTCAGGACTCTGCGGCTCCCCTGCCTTGGATGCTGTCTCAAGTACCGCAGCCCGGCTCCTGACCTGATTCTGGGCCACAGTCTCTCTGCCAGGCTTCCCTAACCGTGACGTCGGGAATCACAACCTTCCCCAACGCACACGCCACACTCACCTCCAAAGCTGTTGGGCTGCTGTGTTTGTTTCTAGAACAACATGTGGCGTCTGTCAGTGCTACACGTCCGCTGCATAAACGCACAGTGACTGTTATTAATACACCATTTCTCTGCACCACAGGCTCGAACACGCTAATTCCCGGCTCCCCAGGTACTGACACTTGATCTTAGCCAAAAGGCTGAGAAGCGATTTCTCCAAGCATTTAATGAAATCCAGATCTTAAGGATTTAAAACTATCATGCAAGGGAGAAAATCAGCCAGTATGTAGCTGGATGCTGACAGGGGCGGCGGCGGTCATTGAAATAAAAGGTTTGTAACAATTTCTCTCCATACAATACATTTGTTGATAGCTTCCATGCCATTAACACGTTCCATTGACATTAAGGGACATTCTAAAGTTTACATTTGACCATTTCTGATACCAGATCATATTTCATCAGTAGCATATCATAGCTTGTTTGGCTGTGTGTAAATGGTGGCCCTAGCGGTAAAGAACCCTCCTGCCAACGCAGAAGATGCAGGTTCCATCTCTGGGTCAGGAAGACCCCCTGGAAGAGGACATGGCAATCCACTCCAGTATTCCTACCTGAAGAATCCAATGGACAGAGGAGCTGGTGGGCTACAGTCCATAGGGTTGCAAAGAGTCAGACATGACTGAGCGACTGAGCACGCACGCATACCCATGCATATAAACATGTACGATTTTATAGTGGTAGGAAAAATAATGCTGTGGGACTTCCCTGGTGATCCAGTACTTAAGACTCTTCACTTCCACTCCAGGGCACATGGATTTAATCCCTGGTCAGGGATCTATGATCCCACATGCCACAGGTTGTGGCCAAAAAAAAAAAGGCATAATATTGTATCTTACAGCTGATGTCATCTTGGATTTAATGAAAACTTCTATTTTCCACAAGCAGAATCCAGCCCACTAACTTCATGTCACAAGTCACTACTGGGATGCTGGTAGCTGCATTATATAGGCAAATGATTTAGACAGGGATTGACAAATCGGCTTGCCTCCTGTTTGTCTTTTTCTCCCAACCAGCAAGCTAAGAATGATTTTTATGTTTTAGTTTTTTTTAACTTTAAAAAATACGTTTAATATTTTTACTTTTGTTTTTTAATTTGGGGGGAAACAAAGGAATATTTTGTGACATGGGAAAATTACATGATATCTAAATTTCAGTGTCACAAATAAAGTTTTACTGGAACACCGCCGCGATCATTTGCTGCCGCCCTAGGCTGTTTCACAGGGCTCTGGCAGAGACCGCCCTTAATGCCTGGCTACCCTCTAGCCCTTTACAGAGAGATTTTGCTGACTCATGGCTGCAGAGAACGAAGTGAAGCATTCCAAACCCCATGGCTCACCAGCTCCTGAAGTCCAGCTGACTCAGTGCAGCTCACTTCCCACTCTGAGCCTCAGTGGAGGGGGAAGCTGGAGTGTCTTTGTCTCCACGTCCCGGAGAGATTTCTCTCGAAATACCAGCACCACGTCCTGTGTCCTGTGTCCATGGAACTCCTACCTGGCTCTCCAAAAGCCTTCCTCAGTGAGGCTGGATCAGGAGATCCCAAGCCTTTTAAAGCCCATTATAATCCAATCCATAGTATCCAGACTGGGCTCCAATCAGGTTTCTGAACCAGTTTTTCCCGGTAGGCTCTTTCAACGAGAAACCTTTCCGCCAAATTGCTAGAGAGAAGAAAGAATGTGGGCGGGGCTCCAGGACCCCGCCCAGGGGCTGTTTTCCAGGTCTCCAGTGGTGAGAGTCCTCATTTCCCTCTCCGGCATCCAGAGGCACACCACCTTATCTCCAGTTTATCTCCATCTGTAGTTATTTGGGGGTCAATAGCTTAAGGACAGGGGAAGGTGGTCCACACAGCTATTCCAGCAGAGCTGGGGCTGAGGTCAGGAACCTAAAAAGGCAAGGGTCCTCTTCCAATGCCAGAAAATTCTCCAGCTTGCAAACAGCAAACCCCTGTTCTCCTCTGGGGAGGCGTTGAGGGGGAGCGGCAGGGGGGATGAGGAGGGCAGGAAGCAAGCTTACTCCCAAGCGATCTGCACTTGAAGGCTCAGCACCCGCTGGATTCCCGGGGTCCTCACTGCGGATCTTCATGCCGAAGCCCAGGAGCGTTTTCTAGGCAGGGGCTCATGCCTTAAACCACTTCAGGGGTGTCAGGTCCTACCCTGGTCCCCCTCCTTCTCCCTTCCTTCCTCACCCTCCTCTTCTCTCTCCTTCCCCTTTCCACCACCTAGATTATATCTCAAGCTTTCCCTCCCACTGCCTTTACAGCCCTCTGCACACAGATTCTTAGGGGGAGGAAGGGTTTCAGACAAGAAATATGTGTATTTCCATTCCTTATAAGGTAACAGAGTCACTGAATTAGAACAAAAATGAAGGTCACTAATGAATGTGATCTCAAGTGCTGTAACCAGATATAACATCAGAAATACCTTTCTTATCACATCGACATGTGTTTATCTTAAATTTACACAATATATGTCAATTACATCTCAATGAAGCTGGAAAAAAAATCCCTGACCATTAGAAAGAGCTCATTTTGTACTCTTTTAAGACTGTTGATGGTGAGTGCTGTGCCTGGTTGCTCAGCCGAGTCTGACTCTTTGCGACCCCATGGACTGTAGCCAGCCAGGCTCCTCTATCCATGGAATTTTCCAGGCAAAAATACGGGAGTGGGTTGCCATGTCCTTCTTTTGTGAGTATCAAAACCCAAGGCTAGGGACTTCCCTGGTGGTCCGGTGGTTGAGAATCTGCCTTCCAATTCAGGGAACGTGGGTTTGACCCATGGTTGGGGAACTAAGATCCCACATGCCATAGGGCAGTAGAACCATAACTAAGACCCGAGGCAGCAAACAAGTAAATAAAAATAAATATTTTGTAAAACTCTATGCTATTTACGTTCTTCTGGATGTATTTGAAAGCATGATATTAACAGTTTTATTTATTTACCGACACACCGTGAGACTTCCTGCAGGATCTTAGTTTCCTGACCAGGGACTGAACCCAGGTCACCAGAGTGAAAGCATTGAGCACTAACCACTGGTTTGCCAGGGACTTCCTAGTTTTATTTACTTAAAGGGCTTATTTTTATTGTATGCCCAAAGATACATCCTTTGTAGTGTTTACACTTACGATGACAAAAACATTTTGGATGCCAATTTTAAAATGTTTACAAAAACTTAGGGGGAAGGAAGGAAAATTTTGACTACTTAGGTATGCTTCTAGGCTTCCCTGATGGCTCAGACAGTAAAGAATCTCCCTATAGTGCAGGAGACTGGGGTTCGATCCTTGGGTCAGGAAGATCTCCTGGAGAAGGGAATGGCTATCCACTCCAGTATTCTTGCCTGGAGAATTCCATGGACAGAGGAGCCTGGGGAGCTACTATCCATGGATTTGCAAAGAGTCGGACACAACTGGACGACTAACACTTTCACTTTCATATGCTTCTAAAGATTGCTCAAATCTCAGAATCACCCGGAACAGTGTTAAACATAGAGATTCCAGGGCTGCATAGCACACCTAAGAAACTCAAATTGCCAGAGGAGGGGGCCTGGGAATCTGAACGTCCCATGTTTGCCTCAGTTGATTCCGAAGTGAAGGGTCTCCCAGGGTGTAAAATCCTCCAATACTTTGGGAAACATTGATCTCTGGTGGCTCAGCGGTAAAGAATCCATCTATTAATGCGGGAGACCTGGGTTCAGTCTCTGGGTCGGAAAGATCCCCTGGAGGAGGAAATGGCAACCCACTCCAGTATTCTTGCCTGGGAAATCCCATGGACAGAGGAGCCTGGCGGGCTGCAGTCTATGGGGTCACAAAGAGTCGGACACGACTGAGCGACTAAACCACCACAGTGAAAGTGAGTGGAAGTCGCTCAGTCGTGTGTCCAGCCCTTCGGGACCCCATGGGCTATACGGTCCATGGAATCCTCCAGGCCAGAATACTGGAGTGGGTAGTCTTTCCCTTCTCCAGGGGATCTTCCCAACCCAGGGATCAAACCCAGGTCTTCCACATTGCAGGCAGATTCTTTACCAGCTGAGCCACAGGGGAAGCCCAAACAACAATAAGAACATGTTTAAAATACCCAAGAATCTACTCCTTCAAGAGGGCCTGAGGATTGAGGGTCAGGACACCATTTTTGATTCATGTGACACACTGAGCAGCTGCCTTGGGAGGAGGTTGTTGGTAACTCAATAAACCAATCAGATGTCGTAGCTTGAGCTGGGGGCTTCATCCTCCCCACCACCCTTCAGAGATTCTAGGACTCCCACACCCTCTCTAGGGACTCCTGGATGTCTTTCATATTGAAGGAAGTTAGGGTATAAGCAAAGCCCAGAGATCTGGATCCAAACTTCTCAGTTTGGGCCACACTTTCAAATCTCCTGGGCTATGCTTCTTAACCCTCAGTGAATCTAAGGAATTGACTATGTGTCTTGTGCAAAAACACATTCTCGTCCAACAGTTCTGGGTGGAGCCTGAGAGGCTGAGTTTCTCACAAGCTCCAGGTGTTGTCCAGGCTGCTTAAGGTGTCCATATTAAACAGTGAGCACTAGAGAGCTTTTGAAAAGTACTGATGTTCTGGTTGATTCTGCCGACCTTACTCCAAACCCACAGAATCAGCCTCTCCAGGAATGGGACCAGGGAATCTATGTTATTAAAGGTCTCAGATATTTCTCAGGAGCAGGGTGCAAATGTGCAGCCAGGCAAATCACCCTACCATCAACCCTGTTTTGGGCATCACTGTGTCCTGAAAAATCCATATGTTGAGGGGGCTTTCCCAGTGGTCCAGTGGCCAAGACTCTGCACTCCCAGTGCAGGGGGCTGGGCTTCGATCCCTGGTCAAGGAACTAGACCCCACATGCTGCAAGGAAGACCGAAGACCCCGCATGCCATGACGATGACCTGGTGCGCTCAAACAAAAAAATGATTCTTTTAAATTCTCTGTAGAAGTCCTAACCTCCAACACTTTGGAATGTAACCATAATTGGACATGATACCTTTAACGAGGTGATTACGTTAAAACGAGGTCACTAGGGTGGACCCTAATCCAATCTGATTGTTCTCTATATAAAAAGAGAGAGGGGAATTCCCCGGCAGGCCAGTGGTTAGGGCTCAGAGCTTTCACTGCCAAGGGCCCAAGTTCAATCCCTGGTCTGGAAATTAAGACCCAGAAGCAAAGCAGCACGGCCAGAAAAAAAAAAAGAGGAAATTAGGACACCCACGACATCAAGGATGCTTGAACATAAAGGGGCAAGAGGACACGAGGATGAGCTGTCTGCATGGCAAGGAGAGAGACCTCTGGAGACACCACACTGCCAACACCTTGATCCTGGACTTCCGGCCTCCAGAACCCAGAGAGAGCAGTTTCCTGTTGTTTGTCTGGTGTTTCTGGTGGCCGCCTTAGTACTTTAATGCGCTCTTTAGATCAGGAGTCCCTAGAGAGGGCTCACCTCAAGGACAGGTAGGGGGTGTGGCAGGTGGTGACTCAGCTCCGAGGAGACCCCCACCCATCAACAAAAGCCCACCCACCCAGATTTTCCAGGATGCAGCCCGCTCCCGTGGACCACTTCTTGCAGACCACTGCTGCTAAAGGTCCCCACCCAACTCTTTCTGGCCCCAACTTTTTTTTACTTCTCTCCTGGATTGTGAGGGATAGAACCCTGAGAAAAGAGCGAGGTGAAGGGGAGTATGTGTTTTAACCAAAATAAAAAAAAGATAAACAAACCACAGCTGTCTATCAGAACACACTGAAGCTTTTCACCAGATGTATAGAAAATCCTTCACATGTCAGGTTAGGAAGAAGCAGAGGACGTGAGTTCAACCTCTTCTGCAGGGAAGGTTTCCAGGAAGGGGGACAGCATGCTTTCTGTAGATGGGCTGCGAGCAGACGAACTTATTGGAAGGCATTTGGGTCTGTAGCCAGGAAAGGAATATAAGTGGGGAGGGGGTGTGTCATCCTTCAGTTCTCACTACCTCCAGAAGTTTCTATGATACGGGCCGTGGTCACAGGGCTTCCACAGGTCAGGGAGAGAGGAGTGTTTGGTGACTTCATCAAAGCCTGACCCTTAGAAGGCTGCCCTTCAGCAGCCAACGTCAGACTTCTGGGCCGTCTGCCAGGCTCAAGAAATGACCTACTGGGAACTCTCTGGTAGTCCTGGAGTAGTTAGGACTCTGCACTTTCACTGCTGAGGGCGTGGGTTCCATCCTTAGTCGGGAAACTAAGATCCTGCAAGCTGCACTTGCTGGCCAACAAAAGAAACATAAAAAGAAAGACAGACATGATCTGTTCCCACCTTTCCTGCCACGGACAACCCCAAGGCCAACTCCAGTCCAGGTCCATTGCTGTGGTCAAGGAGGAAGCTCCCTGGGGCTTGCGGCCATGGAGTGACATGTGGTCAGCCTGAGTGTCCACCAACAGGGCTGGGCACCTCACACCAACTGAGAACCTGGTACCCAGGAGCAGATCAGACCCTCAGGACACAGGCTGGTGCCTGCTGACCTACAGATCAGTGCTGTGTGAGAGGTGGACTCTACAGTGTGGCCAGAAGGCACACCTTTCAAGAGGGCACTGATCCAGCTGGCCAGCCTCTGCCCACTTCCTCCGTCTCTAGGGGAGAGCTTGGCGCTTCCGTTGTTCTCACAAGCCTTTTCCTCTTCCGCTCTCCCTGGACAGCTTCGTCTCGAGGTTGTTGCTGTTGCTGTTCATTTGCCCAGTCATGTCTGCAACCCCAGGGACTGCAGCACGCCAGCCCTCCCTGTCCCTCGCCACCTCCGGAAGTTTGCCCAAGTTCATGGCCATTGCACCGGGGATGCCATCCAGCCATCTCATTCTCTGACGCCCTCTCCTCCGTCTGCCCTGTCTTGTCCAACATCAGGGACTTTCCCAGTGAGTCAGCTGTTCACATCAGTCAGCTGTTCACATCACTGTTCCATCATACAGTGGACCTCCAGCTCAGCGTCGGTCCTTCCAACAAGTGTTCAGGGTTGATCTCCCTGAAGACTGACTGGTTTGATCTCCTTGCTCTCCGAGGGGCTTTCAGGAGTCTTCCCCAGCACCACAATTCGAAGGCATTGATTCTTTGGCGTACTGCCTTCTTTATGGCCCAGCTCTCACAACCGTACGTGACCACTGGGAAGACCACAGCCTTGACTATACAGACCTCTGTCAGCAGCACTGTCTAGGTTGGTCACTGCTTTCCAGGCAAGAAGCAACCATCTTTTGATTTCACGGTGGCAATCACCACTGCAGTGATTGTACAGCCGAGGAGGAAATCTGTCAGTGATTCCACCTGTTCCTCTTCTATTTGCCATGAAGTACTGGGGCCGGCTGCCATGATCTTAGTTTCTCTAATACTTAGTTTTAAGCCGGCTCTTTCACTCTCCTCCTTCATCCTCACCTAACCAGTGCAGAGAGTCTAGCTTCTTCCTGCTTCTGCTCTCAGTTCTAATTCCCTGAGTAAGAAATCAAAAAAGGATGGTTTGGCAGCTTAATCATAGGCTTGGTATTGAATGGTTTGCCTTGGAAACGAACAGAGATGGGCTTAATAAAGGACAGAGATGGTATGGACCTGACGGAAGCAGAACATATTAAGAGACGGCAAGAATACACAGAAGAACTGTACAAAAAAGATCTTCATGACCCAGATAATCACAATGGTGTGATCACTCACCTAGAGCCAGACACCTTGGAGTGTGAAGTCAAGTGGGCCTTAGGAAGCATCACTACAAACAAAGCTAGTGAAGGTGATGGAATTACAGTTGCGCTATTTCAAATCCTGAAAGATGATACTGTGAAAGTGCTGCACTCAATATGCCAGCAAATTTGGAAAACTCAGCAGTGGCCACAGGGCTGGAAAAGGTCAGTTTTCATTCCAATCCCAAAGAAAGGCAATGCCAAAGAATGCTTGAACTACCACACAATTGCACTCATCTCACATGCTAGTAAAGTGATGCTCAAAATTCTCCAAGCCAGGTTTCAGCAATACATGAACCATGAAATTCCAGATGTTCAAGCTGGTTTTAGAAAATGCAGAGGAACCAGAGAGCAAATTTTCAACATCTGATGGATCATCAAAAGAGAGTTCCAGAAGAACATCTATTTCTGCTTTATTGACTATGCCAAAGCCTTTGATTGTGTGAATCACATTAAACTGTGGAAAATTCTGAAAGATATTGGAATACCAGACCATCTGACCTGCCTCTTGAGAAACCTGTATGGAGGTCAGGAAGCAACAGTTAGAACTGGACGTGGAACAACAGACTGGTTCCAAATAAGAAAAGGAGTACGTCAAGGCTGTATATTGTCACCCTGCTTATTTAACTTCTATACAGAGTACATCATGAGAAACACTGGGCTGGAAGAAGTACAGGCTGGAATCAAGATTGCCGGGAGAAATATCAATAACCTCAGATATGCAGATGACACCACCCTTATGGCAGAAAGTGAAGAACAACTAATGAGCCTCTTGATGAAAGTGAAAGAGAAGAGTGAAAAAGTTGGCTTAAGGCTCAATGTTCAGAAAACTAAGATCATGGCATCTGGTCCCATCACTTCATGGCAAATAGATGGGGAAACAATGGAAACAGTGGCCGACTTTATTTTTCTGGGCTCCAAAATCACTGCAGATGGTGATTGCAGCCATAAAATTCAAAGACCCTTTCTCCTTGGAAGGAAAGTTATGACCAGCCTAGACAGCATATTAAAAAGCAGAGACATTACTTTGTCAACCAAGGTCAGCTTAGTCAAGGCTATGGTTTTTCCAGTGGTCAAGTATGGATGTGAGAGTTGGACTATAAAGAAAGCTGAGCGCTGAAGAATTGATGCTTTTGAACTGTGGTGTTGGAGAAGACTCTTGAGAGTCCCTTGGACTGCAAGGAGATCCAACCAGTCCATCCTAAAGGAGATCAGTCCTGAATATTCATTGGAAGCACTGATGCTGAAGCTGAAACTCCAATACTTTGGCCACCTCATGCGAAGAGTTGACTCACTGGAAAAGACCCTGATGCTGGGAAGGATTGGGGGAAGGAGGAGAAGAGGAAGACACAGGATGAGATGGCTGGATGGCATCACCGGCTCAATGGACATGGGTTTGCATGAACTCCGGGAGTTGGTGATGGACAGGGAGGCCTGGCATGCTGAGGTTCATGGGGTCACAAAGAGTCGGACATGACTGAGCAACTGAACTGAACTGAACTTGCAGCTTAAATGCAAGGGTGGGACAGAGAGGGACCGACAATAAGGGACCATGACGTGAAGAAAAGCTCAGTGCCGAGTCGCACCCGTTTTCCCACAGTGCTGACGGTGAAGAGAAAGTGTCAGTCGGTCCTGTCTGATTCCTTGTGACTCCATGTACTGTAGCCTGACAGGCTCCTCTGTGGAATTCTCCAGGGAAGAATACTGGAGTGGGTAGACACTCCCTTCTCCAGGGGATCTTCCCAATTCAAGGATCAGCCCTGAGTCTCCTGCATTGCAGGCAGATTCTTAACCATCTGAGCCCCCAGGGAAGCCCAAATCAAGGTGATGACTGTCCTGATTCCAGGACATTCCTAGTTCAAAGTTTTGGTGGTCCATGCCAGTCCCAGCTCCTGCAGTCACAAAAAGTTGGAGCCCTCTGCTCAGAGGGTGCTGTTATTTTGTTTAGTTGCTGAATCTTCTCTGAATCTTGGAGGACTGGTCTCGGCAAAGAGCTCCGATGGGCAAGGAGAATTAGTTAAAAGCCTTAGTGCTGCCAGGCTGGCAGAGAACCAGGATTTGGAGGAAATTTTATCTTTACCATATCGTTTAAGGCAAAAACTTAAGGATTAAGGTTTAAAAAAAAAAGTTACAGGTGAATCACACCAAGGAGAAAAATGCCAAGTCACACTCAACACTGGAATACTGAAATTGGAAGCGACTTTGATTGGGAATGGATTTCCACCAGCCTTTGAATAAATAATTGTGTGAGTTTTTATTAATGTAAAAACAAGATAAAATCTGTGGGGATATTAGTGGCATAAAAGCATATTTAGACAATGGATTCAGGGATGTTGGGTTGTCTCTTAGAAACTGGAGGCTTCCCTGGCGGCTCAGATGGTAAAAAATCTGCCTGCAATGCAGAAGACTCAAGTTCAATCCCTGGGTTGGGAAGACCTCCTGGAAAAGGGAACGGCTACCCACCACAGTATTCTCACCTGTAGAATTCTATGGGCAGAGAAGCCCTGCAGGCTATAGTCCAGGGGGTCCCAAAGAGTCAGATACGGCTGAGCAGTGGGGAGGTGGGCACGGGCTGGTGGGTCCCAGAGGCTCCAGATGGGCTGTTGGTGAAAGTCCCCAGGACTCCGGGTCTGACTTTGCACAGTGAACCCGCCTTGGCACTGCCCAGGGTCCGAGATGGAGGCTTTGCATCTGCTGGATGAGATGGGGAAAAGCCTCGTGCCCAGGGCCTGGGTAGGGTTAGCAGCGAGCGTCCCTTGGAAGAAGGTTCCCTCCAGCGGGGCTCACCTCTGGACACGTGGTTTGTTCCAGGCCCTAAGGACACACCTTGTATATCATGATAGACTGAACAGCCTCATAGATAAGTGAGAGGGTGGGTGCCCTGGAAATGAGAACCACAGGGAGTGGGTAAGAAATGGTGCCCTGAACTCCTGCAGCCGATCCCTATCTATCAGAGAGCATCTAGGCCCCACTCACGCTCAGGCCCTTTTATTTAACCACTAACAGGAGAGTCATGAGTTTACAGGGGAGAATCGTGGTCACAGATCACAGAGGACACCAAATGACTGACACTGAAGCTCCCTTTCTTTCTTTGTAACCATCCAACACAGGGTGACGACCCCACCAGCCTCCCAGGCCCAACCTCCCTCCAAAACTCGGATTCACATCTCTAACTCTGTAGGAGCTTAGCTCTCCAAAACTCCCACCAACCCCTGCCCCCTGCCCACTCGAAATCACCTTTCCTTTTCCTGCATGCACTGAACAATTGTCTGAAACGGGTTTGTGTTCCTTCTAGAGGCACTGAGGTCTGGGTGGCAGTGTCCAAGTGCCGGGGACAAAGCCCTGCAACTCGTGCACTGGGCTAGGCGGGCATGTAGCAGGGGCACAGGATGGGCTCGGGGTTGTGGAAGGTCCGGTCCCCATGGGGCGGACAGGGGTTGGCACTGAACCAGACCACGCTGGGCCGCCCGGCCGCGCACAGCAGCTGCTTGAGCCGGGCGTGCAGCTGCGCCAGGCAGCCCAGGCACAAGGTGCCATGCACGTCCTCAGAGCTCTCCAGGGGCGGGGGGCACAGCACGCGGCGCGACCTGCTCAGCCCCACGGTGCGCTGCAGCAGGCTATCCAGCACGGCCATGGAGGTGGGGCTGCCGAGGAGCTGAAGGTGGTGAGCTGGGAGCAGCGGCTCAGGGAGGGCAGGAGGGCGCTGAACTGGGAGTCCGTGATGCCGCACTCGTCCAGGTCCAGGTCCCGCAGGGTGGCCGCGGTCCTCTCGATCAGGACCTGCAGGGCTCCAAGCTGAGGCTGGTCAGGTTGACCCTGCTGAGGCCCATGTCCTTCAGCAGGCTGAGGCTTGGGCACTGCGACAGGCACATCAGGTCTGACTCCGAAATCAGGCAGTTGGTGATCGACAGGGTCTCCAGAGGGGTCTTCAGGCACCTGGGGAGAGACAGCGCAGTCAGTCCCAGGGACGGAGGCGGCAGGCGGAGGGCCGTGCGGAGGAGAGGCCTGTTTCAGCGGGACACAGGGCATCTCTCGGGCTCGGAGTGGGCCTCCCACCTTCTTGACAGGAAGGCAGGGGGTCTTCCAGGGGAAGGTCATGCTCACATGGATATGACCCCCCCTGCATAAAATGATGAACTATTTTCAATGTGGGAAACGAACAGTAAACAAATGTTATTTGACTATTCCAGCCTACTCATATTTGGTCAGCAGGAATTAAGATGTTTTTATAGGACGCGACTAGTTGAATTCAACAGCAGGCTGGGTGCAGTGGACGTGGGCTGATGGGTCCCAGGAGTTATGGATGACCTCGGGGTGAACATACCCTGGGTACAGCAGGCTGGGTGCAGTGGACGTGGGCTGATGGGTCCCAGGAGTTACGGATGACCTCGGGGTGAACATCCCCCGGATATTCGGGAGCCAGAAACCGTCCGTCACCACCTATAATTCTTTTTTTTTCCTTTCTTTCTTTCTTCTGGTTAGTCAGTGAACACATCTATTCCTACTGCTTGGTGTGTGCAGCTGCCAAAAAGGGAATCAACCCAACTCATTCATACAGACAGACCAGGCTGCGTCCTGTCAGCTATCATCAGCGTTCAAGGCAGAGCGATGACCTGTTACCGAGGATTTCCTATGTGTTCAGAAGTCTTAGAGGAAAATCATTGTAATTTGGACTTAAAGAGATTGGAGCCACTTCAACAATGATACTCATTTGACTTTTTCTCTTCTCTGGACTGCTTAGGAGCCACAGTTTTCCCCTCCTGATCCCTCCCTGTCATCTCCAGAATCACCCACTTTCCACAGCTAACCTGGAGCCTAAAACAGCTCAGAACAGAAGCGGCAGGTGGGAAGGAGAGACAAAGCTTCGGATTTCAAACCTCACGCCTGATGAACCAATGTCCTTCTTGCTCAGTTATCTGTCATCATCTCAGCTAAGATGTCACTCTCTCGGGAAGAATTACCAAGGGCACCTCACCTGGACACCACAAAGCGGACACCCAGCAAGAAGTCCCCTTTGATAGCATCTAACCTAGGCCACGCCTCTGACCCTAACCAGGGAGGTGACGTGACAAGACGCCCAGGGACAGAGCAGCGGCATCGTGAAGACTTCAAGTGGCCCATGCACCCTGGCAGTGTCCCTAGCGGGCACAGTAGACACCCCCAGGGCACCGAGGGAGGGAGCCCGCTCTGGTCCACGGCGCCAGTGCCTCACCTGAGCAGCTGGCACAAGCGGCTCTGGAGGAAGGAGATGGCATCCAGGTAGAGCTCCTGCAAGTGGGGCAGGTTCAGGAGCTGGACGGTAAGCTGGCTGACACAGTGCTCCTCCTGGTCGGGGGCGCTGTGCGGCAGCAGGTGCATCTGCAACAGCAGCAGCTGGCACAGGCTGCCCATCAGGCCCAGGTATGGCACGAACCTGCCCAGGGTGGCTGGCTTCCAGGTGCAGTTCACCCCCAGGTCCCGGACGGAGTCCAGCTGCACCGCCTTCAGGGTCCTCCTGATGCTCTGCAGGGGCACGGCGAGGACCCTCCACTTCTGGCAGCGCAGGTGCAGCAGGCCCCCCTCTGCTCGGCCTTCTTCAGCAGGCAGCTCGTCCAGGGCGTCCTCCTGGAGGCACAGGTCGACCAGCACCTCCATGGGGGCCCACGCTGGCCTCGGCCCCGCCGGCGAGCCCTCCACTCTGCGCCTCTTGGGCATGGGCTGGGCCGGCTCGGGCTCCAGCAGCGAGCACACACTAGCCTTGATGCCGGACCACACAGTCCAGAAGTCCTGGTGGCCGTTCCGGCGCAGGTCCAGCACCTGCAGCCTCCACCGCCTGTGGGGCCACAGGGCCACCCTGAGCTGCGCAGAGGCCCACGGGCCTTTTGTCCCCTCTGCCCCTCAACCAGTCCTGAACACCCGAATGCCTGCTCCCAGGTGACCCCACATCCTCCTGCCCCGGCTGCATCTTGCTCACACCCCCAGGCCCCACCAGTCTGCCAGGTCCACCTTATCTGGGGCGAACCTCCTGAGCAAGTAGGACATCCAGGTCGTCTAGTGCTGCCTGGAAGGTCTCCAGATGAGGCTGCTGGTCCTTCATCAGGGCCCCCAGCGGGAGGCAGGGGAAGGGCCAGGCCTGCACCATCACCTTCAGAGCCTGGGTGTGCCTCCCGGCAAAGGCCGCCGTAAACAGCGGCGGGAAGAGCTTGATGGGCAGCTCCTCCAGGGCTGCTATGGCCAAGGCCTCCTTCTGCAGCAGGCTCTGGCCGGCCAGCTCCAGGAGTCGGAGCGGGGCCTGGACACCTACTCTGAAGAGCCTACTCCGGAACGAGTCCTGGGGGGTGTCAGAGAGCAAGGGGGTGAGGGTCCTACTCTGGCCAAGGACCCGGGAGGCCCTGCTGTCCCTCCACCCTCAGGGCCCCAAGGCAGGGTCAGAGACATCCTCTGGCCACAAAGCCCCAGCTCTGGCCCCCCGGCACCAGGACAAGCATCTCTCCAGGCAGCAACAGGGGACAAGGTGACGTCCCGCCCCATCCCGTGTCTACCGGCTGCTGCACTGAATCCCAGCCCTGCTGGCTGGTGGGTACCTAGGAGTCTCACAGCTGACCCCACTCTCTTCAGAGAAAGCTTCTGATTGTTACTCAAGGGCTGAAAACAGGAATAAGGAGTTGAGGCCAACACGACTTGTCTCTAAACTCCAACCAATAACTCACGCAACTTAATAAAAACCAAACCTTTCACTGTGTCTCTTCCACAAATGTTATTACCATCCCGTTCAGTGGAGCAAAGCGCTCACATTCAGAACAAAGCCTCCACTCTGAAATGGGCTACAGATTTCTTTCTATTATTCCATGTGTTAAGTCCAAACTCTGGGTCCCAAGCCCCTGAAGAGACCAAGTCCACACAGCAATGCAAAAGCATAAAGGGGTTTATTGCTAGCTGGGCTAGGGCGCAAGTCTCATCCACGAAGTGGAATCCAACAAGAGCCCCGCGCTCCAGATCACAGTTGCTTTTATACAGGCAGTTCTTTGTTACAGCGCTGGCAGTCGATGTTTGGTCAGTTTAAACTGCGCACCTTCCCTGGATGGTCCATCTCTTGGCGCGCGCGGGACTTTCCTGGCTTGTAGGGGTGTATGAGGTGAGGGGTGGGGGAGGTGTGAGGATGGGGGAGGTCTCCGGAACTAGGGCCTGCCGTATCTCACAGCAGCCTGTCACGGAAGCTGTTTCGGTTACACACCACACTCCCCCCTGTCTTCAGCTACGCTGAGGAAMCTTCCTCGGTGCTCAAGGCTCGGTATTGCTGTCATAGCACCAGCGGCTGGACCGTATTAATTCGTTCCCTCACAAACTTTATGAATCTACTCATAATACAAGGCCCAAACGTAAGGAGCAACAATAGTATGATTAGAGGGCCGGTCAGGGTGGATATCAGAGTTGTCAACCATGGGGAGTTGTTAAACCAAGATTCGAACCAGCCTTGGTGAGCTTCCCGTTCTTTCTTTCGCTGAGCTAGCCCCTCCCTGACCTTGGCCATAGAGTCTCTAACTACCCCAGTGTGGTCTGCATAGAAACAACACTCTTCTCCTAGGGCCACACACAACCCTCCCTGCTGTAAGAAAATTAGATCCAGCCCTCGTCTGTTTTGTAATACCACTTCAGAGAGAGAGGTCAGAGACTTCTCTAGGTGGCTTATGGACTCCTCTATACCTGTGAGGTCTTCATCAATAGCTGCCCTTAGGGAAGTGAGTCCTTGTCCCTGCAAGGTGAGGGAAGCTATACCGGTTCCAGCGCCTGCAATCCCCAGGCCGAGCATCGTAGCTAGCGTGATGGCACTGATGGGTTCCCTTCTATTTCTGGACAACACCTCTGACTTAGCACCTACCTCCCAGTGGGAATAGAGATCCTCTCCGGTATGGTAGAGGATCCTAGGCATTACAGCCACTTGGACACAAAATTCCCGGCTTTGGTTAAACACCCTTGTACTTAGACAGGGTGTTAACCCCGTTTGGGAGCAAATACACCATCCACCTTCTCCTGGTATTATCCATGGGGCGGGGGCCATGTGATCATGGGCCCTAGTTTCTATACATAAAGACTTTTTCCCAAGGGGAGGTTTTCCTAGGCAGACCCCTGAGCCCCATACTTCTCTTATGGTTAATCCAATTTGGAGTTCTCCCCAGTGACATTGGGAGGGGCTGCTCTCCTGGGACAGACTATACGAGGTGTTTCGCCCTATAGCTTCATAGAATGGGGGTTGGGGAGTATAGCAAAGCCAGCAGGACCGAGTAGCATTGGGACTGGAGTGGTTTAAAGTGGACTGCGCGGCTGTGATAAGCTGCCACAAGGGATCTGGTTGGTTCAGAGCCTTAGGGCTGGGGGTAGGGTTCAGGGAAGTCTCCATTCCTGTTGTTACCAGGCTAGAGGTCTGCTGGCTTCGGGTTTGGCGTGTCATGTCCGGCTGCTCCGCCAGGTGAGCTGGGGCCGGCACCGGGAACTTTGTTTGGGCCTACCTGGTGCACTTCTAGGGGTTCTATAGTTTGGGATATAATTAGAATGCCGCCCGGAGAATTCCAGCCGCTGGAGCTCCCGTGGTTCTGAAGTCCCCACATTAGTCCCGACTTCCAGCCCATTTCTCTCTTGGCCTGATCCTGATTAAACTGAACCTTTACCATTGGGATGTTTGGACGAGGTCATTCTTGTCCATATCTCCAGTATCCATATTGCCTGGGGCTTCCCTTTACATCGCTCACAGGCAGCACGAAAGAGAGTTAACTAAGTCCCGGTTCCCTACCTCCCATTTCCGTCCCCCGTCATTAGATGTTACGCATGACCAGGCCCCACAAAAGAACTGCTGTGTCCCCCCGCAGTTTTTCCAGTTGTTCCTGTTATGTCCGGGACAAGCATAAAATCCCTCATACCTAAGTTGGTCACCGGACTTTACGCCGTTGATGAGCTTTGTCAAATCAAAATACAGATCTGGCCACCAGGTGTTGGGGGGTGCACCTCAGTGGTGCTGTTGGGCAGTTCTCGCGTCTGTCCATTTTGCAGTTTGCAGGTGACTCTGACAGGTTGGTGCGGATCAGCGCCGATGGTGTTCAGGCCCAGCAGAATTTTCACGACAGCGCCCGCCAAGCAGACCCGGAGTCTCCTCGTCTGACCAGCTTTAGTTTCAGGGGACTGGCTGGGTGGGTTTTCACCTTCCATTCTCATTGGGCTTTCTCTCTCTCCTGGCGTAGCAGGACATACGTGGCTGTGATGTACCCAAGGTCCAATGCCGTCAACCTTAAGGGCAGTGGGGGTGGTTAGAAGGACAACGTAAGGACCTTTCCATCTGGGCTCTAGGGTCTTGGTCTGATGTCGCTTAACCCATACCCAGTCCCCTGGTGTTACTACATGAGCGGGAGTGTTCCTGGGAGGAGAGGTCTCATGGGCACCCTGAATTAAAGTCTGGATCGTCGAGTGCACTTTACCTAAGGCTTTGATGGCTTCCCGAAATGCCAGGGTTTGGAGGGGAGCTTCAGGTTTGCCCTCGGGGGTAGGGAATATAGGAGGGGGAGTCCCGTACACAATCTCAAATGGGGTCAAATGTAGTCTGTAGGGGGTGTTGCGCGCCCAGAAAAGAGCATACGGAAGGAGAGTCACCCAGTCCCCGCCAGTCTCTATTACCAGTTTTGCCAAAGTCTCTTTAATCGTCAGATTCATTCTTTCTACCTGGCCTGAGCTCTGGGGGTTATATTCACAGTGGAATTTCCAATTAACCCCCAATGCCAGAGCCAGTCCCTGAATTACTCTGCTTATAAAAGCAGGTCCGTTATCTGAACCAATAGAAGCCGGCACCCCAAATCTAGGCACTATCTCTTCCAACAGTTTCTTTGCCACTATTGCCGTGGTCTCTCTTAGATGGGTATGCCTCCACCCACCCTGAGAAGGTGTCTACCATTACCAGCAGAGAGCGGTACCCACACTTGCCTGGCCTTACCTCAGTAAAGTCCACTTCCCAGTGTTGTCCCACTTTAGCGCCTCGATACCTTATGCCCTCATGCTGCCCTGCTGATCTCCCTGGCTTCATCAGCTGGCAGGCTTTACAGGAGCTGACGATCTCTGGGACAGTCTTCCCTTGCTGGAGAAAACGTATCTGAGCCGTCTGCAGGAGGGTCTGGATCTTCCTCTCACCTAGATGTGTAGTTTGGTGTAAATGTTTGCAGAGACATACACCCAGTCCAGTTGGAAGAATCAGGTTATCTTTCTCGTCCCGGTACCCTCCTTCCTTGTTGGCTGGGCGACCAGTCTTTTGTTTGATCCAGTCTAGATCTGTCAGGGAGTACTGTGGGGTCGGGGGAAGTGTGCCCATCCCTGGGGGTGGTAGGTTTATAATCATAGTCTCAGAGAGATCACCTCTTAATGCTGCTTCCCGGGCGGCCGCATCAGCTGCCCGGTTTCCCCGGGCCTCCAGATGTTCTCCTTTTTGGTGCCCCGCCACGTGCCCTATGGCCACTGCCTGGGGCTTATGTACGGCTGACAGGAGGTCTTGAATTTCTGGCAAGTTCTTTATCTCTTTTCCCTCTGCTGGGAGGAGCCCTCGCTCCCGGTATATTGGACCCTGGATATGCACCGTTCCAAACGCATATCTACTGTCCGTGTAGACAGTCACCGGCTGCCCTCTCGAGGGCCTGTGTTAGGGCTATTAATTCCGCTCTCTGTGCTGACGTGCCTGGAGGCAAAGGCTCCGCCCAGACCACCCGCCCAGACTTATCTACAATTGCTCCTGCTCTCCTCTGCCCGTCCTTTACAGAGCTGCTTCCATCCGTGAACCATACCAGTTCGCTGCCCTTCAAGGGGTCTGTCTGTCAAATCTGTCCTAATGGCAGACACATCAGTCAAAATTTCATCACAGTCATGGGCGGGGTTACATTCCCCCGGGACGGGCAAGAGGGTGGCTGGGTTCAAGGAGCAAGGCGTCTGGAACTGTATGCGGGGGGCGTCTAACAGCAGAGCCTGATAGTGAGTTAGGCGAGTGTTGGAGATCCACTTACCCGGCGGCTGCCTGAGGATCCCGGCGATGGCGTGGGGGGTGTAGACCAGGAGCTGCTGTCCATACGTCAATTTATCAGCATCGTGGACCCGAAGGGCGGTGGCCGCGATGATCCTGAGGCAGGGGGGCCACCCCGCAGCCACCGGGTCCAGTCTTTTGGAGAGGTAGGCTACGGGCCGCTTCCAGGGTCCCCACTGTTGGGTCAAGACTCCCTTCCCGACCCCCTGCTTTTTATCTACAAGCAGTTGGAACGGTTTGGAGGGGTCTGGGAGAGTTAGTGCAGGGGCCTCTAATAGGGCCCTCCGAAGCTCTAAGAAAGCCTTCCGCATGGGCTCGGTCCACACCCAGTCTTTATTATCCTTGCTTCCTTCATACAGGGGTCTGGCTTTTTCTGCGAAGCCTGGAATCCACAACCTGCAATATCCTATGGTCCCCAAAAACTCTCTTACTTGACGTGGGGAAGTTGGCTCAGGTATCTGCAGGACCGTTGCTGTCCTAGCCTGCGTGAGCCATCGTTTCCCTTGTCTGCTTTTGTACCCTAGGTAGGTGACCTCCTGCTGCCCTATTTGGGCCTTTTTAGCACTCGCCCGATACCCGAGAGTCCCCAGAGTCTGAAGTAGATCTCCAGTAGCCTGCCGGCAGGCTTCCTCAGTGGTTGTGGCTAACAGGAGGTCGTCTACATACTGTAAGAGCACAACGGAGGGGGGTTTCATTCGATACTCAAGGAGATCTTCCCCCTAGGCTTCGTTGAACAAGGTGGGGGAGTTTTTGAACCCCTGTGGAAGACGAGTCCAGGTCAGTTGACCGGTTGTGGATCCGTCCTTTTCTGTCCACTTGAAAGCGAAAATTTCCTGGCTCTCGGGGGGCCAGAGTTAGACTAAAAAGAGCATCTTTCAAGTCCAGTACAGTATACCACGCCTGACTGGGGGGCAAAGTACTCAGAAGAGTATACGGGTTAGGCACGGTGGGGTACAAGTCTATCACCCGCTCGTTAACTTCTCAGAGGTCTTGCACTGGTCGAAAATCTTTTCCCCCCAGTTTCTTTACTGGCAACAAGGGGGTGTTCCAAGGGGACCAGCATTTCTTCAAACTACTGGCGTCTAGCAACCTCTGAATGTGTGGGGTGATGCCTGTCCGGGCCTCCAGACTCATGGGGTACTGTCTGACTTGCACTGGGGTTGCACTGGCCTTTAATTCCACAATGATTGGGGGTCTCCTAGTGGCCAGTCCGACCCCTGCCGTCTTGGCCCAGGCTTGTGGATACTTTTGAACCCATGGCATTACCCCCGGCGCGATGTCTGCCCCAGGCTGTGGTAGACACAGTCTATATTCATCTTTCAGGGAGCAGGACAGCACCTGGATGGGATGGCCATCCCCATCAGTGACCGATATCCCTCCTTTGGCGAAGTGGATCTGGGTGTTCACCTTAGACAAAAGGTCCCTGCCCAGCAAGGGGGCTGGGCACTCTGGGATCACCAAAAATGAGTGGGATATCCGTTGGGCCCCTAGATCTACTTGGCGCTTTGATGTCCAGCCATATCACCTAGTCCCAGTAGCCCCCTGAACCCAGCTAACTCTTTTTGACATAGGTCCTTCTTTTCTTGTGAGAACGGAGTGCTGAGCTCTGGTATCTACCATGAAGCCCAGTTGGTTTCCCCTCCACATAGATGGTTACCCAGGACTCGGGGAGGGGCCCCGAGTCTTGACCCCCTAGTCACTATCTTCTCCCGTGTACAGTACAGCTCCTCGGAGGGGCTCTTTCCTGTCGTTCCCCCGTTTCATTTCTCCGAGGACACTCATTTTTCCAATATCCCTTTTCCTTGCAGCATGCACACTGGTCTCTGTTCAGCAGAGGGCGGACCTTTCCCTAGCCCTTCTTGGACCCTCTTTATTATTCTGGGTGCCTGCGAAGAAGATACGGGCCAGCTCTTTCTGGTTCTTTCTATTTTCTTCAGCCCTGTGTTCCCTTTCTTCCTCCCTTATCCTGTCTTCTCTCTCTCTTTCTTCCCGCCTGATCCTCTCGTCCCTTTCTTCCGGCGTCTCTCTGTTGTTAAAAACCCTTTCAGCGGCTCTCACTAATTCTGGCAGAGTTTGTTCTGCTAACCTCTCTATCTTTTGTAGTTTCTTTCTAATATCGGGAGCCGCCTGGTTGACAAACGCGAGCATGACTGCGGCCCGAGACTCGTCTGCCTGAGGGTCCAAGGGGGTATACTGTCTAAATGCCTCCATTAGCCTCTCTAGAAAGGCTGCCGGACTCTCAGTCGGTTCTTGCCTGACCAAATTTACCTTAGCCAAATTAGTGGGTCTCCGGGCAGCAGCTCGGAGGCCAGCCATCAGAGTCTGGCGGTACACTCGGAGACGCTCCCTACCTTCGGCGTGCTCAAAGTCCCACTGGGGTCGGGTCAAAGGAAACCCCTCCTCAATAACATCGGGTCGTGTGGAGGGTCTCCCATCCACTCCAGGAACGAGTTTACGGGCTTCTGACAGGATTCGGTCTCGTTCCTCCGTGGTGAAGAGGACCTGCAAAAGCTGCTGGCAATCATCCCAAATGGGGTTATGAGTAAACAAAACAGATTCTAGGAGGTCAATAAGCCCCTGGGGTTTTTCTGAAAATGACAGGGTCTGAGTTCTCCAACTGTACAAATAACTAGTAGAAAAGGGCCAATATTGGTAGGTGTGCTCCCCGTCTTGTCTTGCAGGTCCCGCCCGGACCGGCAGCGCCCGTACTGTCGATGAGGGAGCGTCTGCAGCTCCCTCGTCCATCGTGCTGGGAGCTCCGCTGGTTCTTCCCCGAGTTCCTTGGGCTGGGCCCCTTTCCGGTGGTGGGGCCGAGGGTTCCGCGTTCCCTCTGTTCCCTCGTGCACCTCCAGAAGACACTTGGGGCACCTGGGGAAGTAAAGGCTGGGGAACATATGGGGGAGGTTCTAACTCCGCGTCCAGATCTATTAAGCTGGGGTACAAGGAGGACTCCTGGAGCACTGGTTGGGCGGACTTTTCTGGCACTTTGACCTTTTCTTCAGAGGCGTTCTTCGTGACTAGAACCTGTGAAACTGAAGGGGAAGCCGAAGGGAGGGGTAGTATAAAAGGCTTAATCCAAGGTGGCAGATTTTCTACCATATCTTGTCAAAAGAGAATGTATGGCATTTGGTCCGGATGGCCATGCGGGTCGGCAGCTAGGACTTTTCCTTTAACAGCTCGGATGACTTCCAGGCTGAAGGTTCCCTCCGGGGGCCATCCCACCGCAAAAGTGGGCCATTCTGCAGAACAAAAGGTTATCAACTTTTTCTTTTTAACCAACAGAGACAGATTATGGGCCCTTGTCCTGAAATCGGAAAAATGGTCCGTCATAAGAGAAAGAGGGGTAGAAACACCTTGTCCCATGGTTACTGAATATGGAGTGGGAAACAAAAACCAGGTACACAAGACGCTGACAATGCTGGCACACACAAAGACGCGACGGACAGACGAACACCAGACGTCGGCCGAAAACACACCAGAGGGGCTCTCTCCAGCCCCCCTGTCCCTCTCCCTCCCTAGAGTTATCCTACCGAAAGGCGTCCACTGCCCAACAGATTCGAAATCTGGAGAGCAGCTCTCCTTCCCGCAGGGCCACTTCCTACCCTCCAGTGCGCTTACAAAGCCAGCTGCCTTCCAGCAATGGATGCTGGGCCTCGGTCTTATCCCGGACGAGCCCCCAAATGTTAAGTCCAAACTCCGGGTCCCAAGCCCCTGAAGAGACCAAGTCCACACAGCAATGCAAAAGCATAAAGGGGTTTATTGCTAGCTGGGCTAGGGCGCAAGTCTCATCCACGAAGTGGAATCCGACAAGAGCCCCGCGCTCCAGATCACAGTTGCTTTTATACAGGCGGTTCTTTGTTACAGCGCTGGCAGTCAATGTTGGGTCAGTTTAAACTGCGCATCTTCCCTGGATGGTCCATCTCTTGGTGCGCGGGACTTTCCTGGCTTGTAGGGGGGGTGTATGAGGTGAGGGTCGGGGGAGGTCCCCGGAACTAGGGCCTGTTGTATCTCACAGCAGTCTGTCATGGAGCAAGGTACGGGGAGGTGTGAGGATGGGGGAGGTCCCCGGAACTAGGGCTTGCTGTATCTCACAGCAACCTGTCACGGAAGCTGTTTCGGTTACACACCACACATGGAATTAAAAAACAGCTTTTAGTTTTTAAAAAAGAAACCCCCAAACCCCTTTAAACTAGTAAAATCACAAAACCACAAAATGATATGAACTATAATCACTGGTCACAAACTAAAATGTAAAATGTTGCCCCAAAATTCCTCCTAATTAGATGTCTTTCATTAAATCAATTCCAGGAGCTTCCCTGGCAGTTCAGGGAGGGGCCTCTGTGCTTTCACTGCAGGAGCACGAGTTCTACCCCCATCAGGGCACGAAGGCCCCAGGTGCTGCTCAGTGTGGCCCCATCCCCTCACTCTCCCACCCTACCCCATCCCTGCCCCCCACCCCCGGGCCAATTCTATTTGGTTAAGAAATATTGTAATGGTCTGTACAAGTGGCAAAAATCAGAGAAGAAACCGAATTGTCTGGGATAAAGGTAAAACTGCATGTAGAAACAAAAGCAAAGCATGCAATTGCCAACGTGAATGGAAAGGCAAAGAAAATTCTCTACAGGATCGAGGCCTGCGTGGCCTGTCCCATGAAGACCCTGGCAGGGGCAGCTGTCAGAGCCCGGGGCCCCAGGGTGGAGCGGTGTGCTCAGGCCTGAGCCCCTCTGCTCCTTCCAGGACACACTTCTCAGATGCTGGCTGAAATTCCCATTGCTGGCCAAAGCGCTGTCTTACTACCAGATCTCCATCCAGCTAAAGCTGAATGGGTTTTCTACTTTCTCACTATATACAACTGATGGGATCCCATGTCTGCTCACAAAAGCAAAATATAAAAGAAGAAAACCAACCTGAAGGTACATTCGTTGGGGGAGTTTGGGCCACATTGATATCACCCAAATGCTCACGTTCAGATGGCTTTGTACGGATGGTGGTGTCACCCCAGCAGAAAAAGAAACAAGGTAAGATTCCTGAGCATCACACCGTCACTCACAAACTACATCACAGTGAAACATGTGCCCATTCACGGGGGAGCAGAGGTGTAACAGAGGGATGGGGGGCCTCCAGATTTTGAGGGTCCAGGCTTCCCTGGAACTGATCAGGTTAAAATGACACCTAGGAGCTGGCCAGAACAGAGGGACCAGACATTTGTAATGAAATCACAGAAAGGACCCAAGACAAGACTGTTTTGTTTGGAGGAATTCAAAGACTTTTCTTAGGATAGCCTTGAGAAATTGCCAGCAGAGGAATTGGCTAAGAAGGGACCAAGTGGATCCCCTAAACCCAAGATCCACGCTTCCTCCCTCCCTGGAAGCAAAGGGCATTTCCTCCCTGAAGCTAGGAGATTAAATTTAGGAATGTGGGTTGGGAGAGGCCGGAACTGTTTTGGCTGGCCAAGCCTGGGACACGCCTTGTTCTGCCTGAAAGCCACTGAAGGGTTAGGGCCGTGGGCTCTCCTGAAGGGGAATCAATGTGGGCCAAGAACACAAATCTGCCAGCAAAGGGCTGCAACTGGGGGCTCAGGAGCTCCCGTGCACACCCAGCCTGGGCTCTGCCCAGCAACCTGCACCCTCACCAAGACCCTCAAAGGCTCCGTCCCAAGTGCAGCCTCAGTGCTAGTGAACAAGTAATGCCAAGCGCCTTCGAAGTCCCCCACCTTCCCCCAAGGCTCTCACTCACACAGACTCTGACGGGAGCTCAGCTCTGAAGCCCACAGACACAGCTCAGTTTTTCTGATGGGAGCTCAACTTTGAAGCCCACAAATACAGCTCAGTTTCTCCTTTGCTCTGCATTAACCACAGGTAGCAGCTCGGCCTTTCTCCCTGGGGAGGTACGAAGCCCGAGTCAAAGGGTCTGGGGTGAAGCCCCTGCTGGCCTGGCTGACACGCTGCTTCTACTGTGGTCTCAGAACACAGACGTTCGGAACCTCCCCACCCCTGGCATTGTGATGCCTCAGCAGTTCTCTTTGGAGGGCGAGAAGGTGGCCTTCCCTGAAGGATACTCTACAGTTTGGTAACTTCCCAGAGATGGCAGTCACCAAATTCCTACCATCCCCATCAGCAGCCAGAGGTGTGGGTGTCCCTTAAATAGAGTTAAAACCCTGGGTTTTAACTGGAATGTGCCTTGTGGGCATTTTAACTTCCAGCTATCACCTTGACCAATCAGGTACAGGAGCTCAAGATAATCATCAAGTCCCTGATTAAGGACCAGCCAAAATGACACTGGCACTTTCCATCCAGTATCTCAAAAAACTTTCAGAGAGAAGCTGAAGTTCACCCCTGCTTTCCTTTTCAGCCTGGTGAGCCCGAGACTCAGCCAAGAGAGAACGCTGTCATGTTCCACCAAGGAGTAACCGAAAGACCCACTTGGGCGAAGATGGATGGATGGATGGATCTGCCCCACTGAAGTAGCTAGCCGACTTCACAGGGACTTGGGGAAACAGCAAAGAGCAGAGGTCTAAGCCTGGGATGTTTCCATGGGAAATCAGCATCCAGGAGATCTAAGGATGCAGGAGGGACCACTGTCTTCAGATGTTCTAAAAACGGGAAGTATCAGCCAAAAAGTCTTTCCGAGAGAGGCAGGGGACAGGCTTCTGTCCACCTCCAGCTCTACGCAGTCTGTCTGTGCAGGGGACTCACTGGAGGCAGAAGCACTAGGGGCTCATCTGCATGAAGACACATTCTTCCTGCCCAGTGTCAGGTCTGGCCCAGGATGACTCCCAGGACACAGGCATGAGTCAAGCTGGGGGACATTTCTACCTGGTTTTGCACTGCACAGGCCGGTGCAGCCTCTGGGCTCATTTCGGGTGGGAAGAGCTCATTCCCTTGCTAGTTGCAGAATTCCTTCTGGGACTGCAAAGCACCTGCTCCCCAGGGCCTTCCTGGGGTCTTTGGAATGCTTCTGTGCCCAAAGAGGTACTAGAAAGGCTGGAAGATGACCTTTCCTGGCTTTCAGAGAAAGACCACAGCCTGGCTGGTCCTCAGAGGCTCCAGGCTGACAAGGAGCCCTGGGGACCTGGCCAATGGTGGCTCTCCAGACCCAGGCTCCAGCAGACAGACCCCACCTGGAGTTCCAGGATGTCTGTCCTCCCTCCGCTCTGGAGTCAGATCTCTTCTTACCCTGGAATATTCTGCCGTCTGGGTCTTTCAAAAAAGGTCTCTATGAGCCCCCTCTGCCTCTTCCTGTGCTTGGCAAGACAGACGCAATGACATCTAGACCTAAACAAAAGGCTCCCTCCTCCTTCCCCCGCTTGTGAAGACTTGCCAGACATCCAGGTCACCCTAACTCTAGCCAGTTACTCCTGAGGGTGGTGCTTCCAGAGGCAAAGCAGCAGCAGGGTGGAGTGGGGGGTGCGGTGGGAGGTTGAGGGCCCGCTCCAGGCAGGCAGGACTGCAGGACTGGGCGGGGGTAGCCCAGAACAAGGAGAGGAAGGAAATGACAGCAGAACTAGGGGCCTGGTCTCCTGGCTCTCAGAGCTGCATCTCACTAGCTGGAGCGGTGTCGGGATCACCAAGGGCACGGCAGCCTGGACTTGGGACTCAGAGTGTCCCCAGGTGGTAGGGACAGAATAACGGAGCAGAGTGATCGAACAGTTAGCTCGATACTCCATTAGGGAGCTGCAGATAGAGAAGAAATTCTTCAGGGTTCTGGGAGACCAGTAAGACTAATGACACTCAAGAAAGAAATGGGAAAATCCTGAATCACGTAGGCTTGCTCGATTCACTAAGCAAAACAAGCCGCTTAGCATCCAAGCCAGACTGGCTTGCTTCAATCAAACTGACGTGCTTAGCAACAACGTCATGCAACAGGAGCGTGACATGGCCCCAAACAACACGACGGCAGGGGCGCGAGGCTTCCGTCCTGCTGGTGAGCTCAGCGAGTTAGTGACCCCCAAACATGCTCTTGGCTCCGAAGACATGTTCTTTCCAGAGTGCACCCCCAAACAAGACCTACAACTCGCCCAGTGGTCATCAAGTTAATGACCCCCAAAACAGGCTCTGTGCATACAGAACACGATCGCTTGTGGAAAGGTGACTTTTCACAATGAAAGACCTGCACTGGACTGAGACCTGGAGATAGTTCTCCCAAGTAACATGACTGGGAGGTCTGGTGTGCTGCAGTCCGTGGGGCCCGCAGAGTCGGATACGACTGTGACAGCCCCGGCCTGACCGCACAGAGAGGGACAAGGAAGCGTCCCTGCCCTACCTGGGGAGGGCCCTGAGGATGGAAACGTGATGTCTGCTCACGAAAAAGAAGATCTCCCCCCTCCCCTCTTCCTCTGATTGTGAAAGTGTAACTCACTGAGGACTTAGGGCAGCACAATGCTTGTGAATCTTACAAGTGTCCTATTCTAGCAAATCACTTATTTTCTATCACTTTGCTTCTCGCCTAGTATTAGTCGCTCAGTCGTGTCTGACTTTTTGCGACCCCACAGACTGTATGTAGCCCACCAGGCTCCTCTGTCCACAGGATTCTCTAGGCAAAAATACTGGCGTGGGTTGCCATTCCCGACTCCAGGGGACCTTCCCGACTGTACATAAAGGAGACTTCATAAATGTGCATAGAGGATACCCCAGGTCAACCTGTTACAGAAGACTGCCTCTTGAGTCTTTAAATTCTGTACCTCTGGTTAGCCGATTGTTCGTTTATTTAGGCTGTAAGGTGAATGACCTGGGGCTGTTTGTTTCCATCAGGAGACATAAAGGACTGTGGTGTCAGAGCTCTCTGGAACCCTGGAAACGACACCTAATGGTTTCACAGGGTCCAACTCCTTTTCTTTGCCTAGGGGAGATGCCAGTGGCTGTGTCCCCTTCCTAACTCCAAGGGCACACAGAGGGAGCCGATAAGAGGGGTTCAGAGAGAAGTGGGCGGGGGCGGCCTCGGAGGGGACGTTCCTAGTATTTACAAAGCGGCTGGGGGGACACCTCGTGAAACTGTCACGTTCATCTTCTAGTCAGAAGTACGTATGAGGGAGGTGACATAGGACACAAGTATAACTACCACTGTTTTATGTTAGATATAAAAATAGAGTGAACCCTAAGAGTTCTCATCAAAACGAAAATACTTTTTTCTACTTAGTTTTGCATCCATATGAAACGATGACTGTTCACTAGACTTACTGCGCTCATTACTGCAGGACGGATGTAAGTGGCCTCATGATGCTGAACCCCTTACACTTACACAGGGCTATCTGTCAATTCTATTAGTATCTCAGTAAGACTGAAAGAAAAAAAAAGTCATGATCTTCCACTCAGGGTGTCTGAACAAACGAAAACCAAGCAAGCCTCAAAAATAGTGACAGGCAAACCCGATCTGTGTGGTGGAGCAGGGCCACCAGGGTGACCACTTATGCTGAAACGGCAAAGCCAACCTTCATAACCTAAGGCACAATCATGATATTTTCCCACGGCCATTTCATATTTTTTTAAAGCTAAGAACCCTGTTACACTAACTGCTATAAATGTTTGTTGTTGTTCAGTCACTCATTCCTGTCTGACTCTTTGAGACCCCAGGAACCTCAGCACACCAGGATTCTGTGTCCGTCACTGTCTCCCAGAGTTTGCTCAAACTCATGTCTATTTAGTCGGTGATGCCATCCATCCATTTCGTCCTCTGTCGTCCCCTTCTCCTCCTGTCTCCCATCTTTCCCAGCATCGGAGTCTCTTCCAATGAGTCAGCTCTTTTTATCGGGTGGCCAAAGTTTTGGAGCTTCAGCTCCAACATCAGCCCTTCCAATGAATATTCAGGGTTGATTTCCTTTAGGGTTGACTGGTTGTAAATATTTAGAGAAATAAAAAATAGTAAAGCTTTTTTTTTTAGTATTCTGTGATCTTAAGCATTGAGAATTAAAGTGTTTCATTTCTTTGCAGAAAAAGTCAACAAGGAGTCCTTTCAACTCTGCTTCCTTTCTTCTCAGCACATGACTTTCTACTGGGGATGAGGATATTCCCTATGCTCGACCTGGCCAACTGTCACCCTACTTCCTAAGCCTGGATCTGCTTCCAAGGTCGCATTCTTTGTGCTTTCAGGCCTGATATCTCCAAGTTTATCACTACCAAGTGAAGGCATCATTGCCTCTGAGACATCTTCATTTCTTTTGTCACCAACATACTCTTTATTCAAGTTTTTCCAGGGGATGGTGAATGAGAGCCTGAAGCTGGATTCTGCTTAAAAATGACAATACCTCACATCTGGCAGAATTTAGATCACCAAGTGTTTCACTTTCCTCATCTCAGTTTCTTCCTCAAGAACTGAAACATCGTCAGCAGGGGCCTTGCCGTGCTTTTTCCTTTTCACAGGCAAGGGCTGGGGCTCAACAGAGTGTCACAGAGGGGACCACGGCGAGCGACACGGGACGCCGCCTCTGGCCAGGTCCAGGGCTCCCTGAGCCATCCCTGGGCAGTCTGGTAGGGCAGTGTGCCCAGGAAAGTCTGAGGACTGGAGTACCTTCCTCTGTTGGAGGGCAGGGAAAAGGCTGGGGACTAACAGAGCACAAACCAGGCGCCTCCGTCAGGGGATATCACCCACCACAGTCTAGGGACTCAGCAGGTCTGTGGGTACCGCCAGGTCATCCAGGAGGATGGGGCAGCGGTGCATCATTAGGGGAGAAATCCAGAAAGGCCTAGGCTTACGCCTTACCTCAGCTCAACAGCTGTCCTCCAAGGGCTCAGCTATCTCCCAGGAGGAAACCTCCCAGTACTGCCTGCCCTCCACAGGGACAAGTAAGCAGACTCACTGATGGGGTGTCACCGGCAGGATCTGGGGAGCAGCTGTGCACAGAGGCCCCTCCCACAGGTGAGGCAGGAGATAGGAACGGTGTGGGGACCCTGGTCTAGTGCCGTGACTGCAGAAGCAGAGCTCTGGGACTCTCCACCGTGGCCTGGGTTCTGATCACACTCTGTCTGCACAGGAAGGGGACTGGCTAGCAGCCCCAGGCTGACCCCTTTCTCCCTCTGCCCTGAGCCCCCTGGGTTCCTGACCTCGACCTCTCTTCTTTGCACATCTTCCTCCTCTCAGTGTCCTGGCCCCAGCCTGTCCTGACACAGACACGAGTCTGCAGCTCTCGGACAGAGGGCCCACAGGTTCTGCTCCGGAGACAACAGTGGTCCTGGGGGTTACAGCCAGGTGCGCGGGGATCAGCAGTGCCCAGGGGCTGCCCAGGACCCCCAGTGCATAACGTCGTCCTTGCCCTTGGGGTCCCTCTCCGTTCTCCATTCCACATCCGGTCACACAGCCTCCCTGCCCTCCTCCAGCTGCAGCTAGAGGACTCTGTTGCCTGGGTGCTTTCTTTCCAGGAGCGCCTCACTCCCAGGGGTCCCACACTTAGGGAGAGCAAAACCTCCCTGGGCTCACCACCCAGCCCTTGCCCAGTACCACACAGGGGTCAAGTGTCTGGGGTCTGAAACCAGCCTCCCAAGCACAGGTTCTGAACCTAACCGTGGCTTCGGGAATGGGTCCCCAACACACTGCAGCTAAGACAGCAATAGGACCAAAGCTCTCTTAGGAAAATGACTTGGAAAACTAAAGGGTGCTCATCCTCCCCCGCACTGAGGGCCTCAGGCCGCAAACGCTACACAGCTCCACGATGATCAGCACGGAGGGGGCACCAGAGGTGGTGAAGGGGACCAGCTTACCTGAAGCTGACTTCCACCTGTACTGGTTCAGCTCACAATGGCCTCAGATCCTCGGACACCTGGTTTCCCTGGTCTCCTATCCTCTGTCACCCGTGTTCACCCAAGCAAGAACCAAAATGCTCCAAAAACAAGAAGACGGTGTGTTAATACGCGTATTCAGGAAGCCGGAGGGTAAACTGAAAACTGGAGCCAACCCCGCCATGTGAGTGCGAGTCTCCTCTCATCTCCTAATCTGAGCAGTCTCCCAACGGCTGGACCAGTGGAAGCGCCGAGCTCGTGCTCGCGTCAAAGGGCCCTTCCTCTAAGGACACCGACCGCCGCCCCGCAGCCCCATTTCCGGCCCTTTCTCGGCCCTCCACGCCCTGGCGCCTCCAGAGGGGACCCACGTCCAGTGCCAGGCGGCGCAGACCCCGGTTCGCGGATTCCCGCGTCCTCCGCGCGGCTCCGCGGCCTCTGTCCGGAGCACGTGGCCCCGGCTGGTTCGGGGCCGGCCGCTCACCGGCTTCGGCCCTCACCCCAGCCCCCGGTCCCGGTAACTCGCTTTAGGGCGGCAAACAGAGCTGGGGGTCCGTGGGGTCCAGGGACTAGCTCCAGGGCACCCTGCGGGAAAGCAGGGGCCGCGCCTCGCCGCGGGGGCCCGCTGAACGCGAGGCCAGAGAGGCGGCGACTCAGCAGCTACGCGCCGGAGACCACGCGGCTGGCCAACCCCAGCTTCCGCGTCCTCCCGGAGCAAATCTCACCAGATCCTGGGATCCCGAGGGGGTTCTCCCAGGGAGTCCAGAAGGGGCTTATTTTAAGAGGTGGGGAGGGCCCAGACAGAGGGGGAGGGGTGGCGCCTGCGGCCACGCCCACCGGCCTGGGGGCGGGGCGGGGCGGGGCAGGGAAGGACCTGGGGCGGGGCT
>ML660805.1:306620-339968 GCA_007570785.1 Antilocapra americana | reverse complement strand
GGCGGGGCGGGGCGGGGCGGGGGAAGAGTGTCGTTGGGGCCACAGGGATGAACGGGGATGAGGTGGGGATGGGTGAGGTGGGAGTAGGGCGGGTTGGAAGTGGGTGGTGGGCAGGAGGGGTAGAGGAAGGGAGGATTGGGCGAGAGATAAGGGAGGCGTGAGACAGGGGTGGGGAGCGGCCCGGGTGGGGGATGCATAAGACGCCGATAGCAGGATTCGATTGGGGTGGGGTGGAAGAGGGATGGGAGGCTGGTGGGTGGGGGATGCAGTGAGGAGGCGGGGATAGAGATGAGCACAGGGCAGTGAGGCGGCGGTCAGGATGAGGGGAGGGGGCTAGGGGGACGGAGTGAGGGTGAAGTGGAGGAAGGGGCCCCTGAGGTCCGGAGGGGCAGGGAGAGGGGTGGAACGGCCCACCTCCAGCCCTCTACCCACCGCACCTCAGTCTGTTTTTCCAGACCCCTTTTCCTCTGTGCGGGGTCAGGGTCCAAGGCCCCCTGAGCAGGGGTCCTCTCCACACCCCCACCTCCCTCGTAAAGTGCCCCTCCCCTTCGCCATTCCAGTGCCCCCACTCTGGACTTTTCCACTTCTGTGACCCCCTGGGTCAGTGGAGACTCCAGTCCAGGGTCGATTAGACTCTCCTCTCTCCAGATCATGCCTCCCACCCCCTCTACTTGAGTCCCCTGCCCCACCCCCAATTTGCTTTTCAATTTTTTTCAGAAGCCAAAGAATTCCTGCGTCTGGTTTCCTCACCTCTGTCTGATCTCCACAGCCCCTCGGATATCCTCAGGTTGAGCTGGTCCTCAGCACAGGCTTCTCCTCTTTCCACCAAAGGTCCCCTTCAGACAAAGTCAGGACGGGGCTTGGACACGGAAATGTGGGCAGGACCCTCTGAGGCGGTGCCCCTCAAACCAGGGGAAGAGAAGTCTGGGCCACCAGGGGGCACCACGTACCTGGAATCCAGGAAGATTTTGGTGCCTGCTTCCTCCCAGCCCCTGGAGGGGAGAAAGTCTGGCTTCTGGATAGATGTAAGACCCAGGTGGCTGATGACTCTTGCCTGGAGGGGTTACAAGCCAAGCAGAGCCCTACTCGTTCCTGCTGGCCTAGGGGACTTCCTTTGGACCCTCACTCAAGCCTGGGAAACACTTGGCATCCTTAGACTGTGAAGCTGTGTTTTTCTGAAGGTGGGGTCTGGCGCTGTGTCCTTGTCATCCCAGTGACCCTAAATCTTTAACCACAGGCCATTGGCAGGTCCTGGTGGCTGAGAGTAAAGGCAGGGCAGTAGGGATGGTTGTTTTTCCTGGCTCTCCCCTGCCATTCCTGACATCCTTGTGCCTGTGAGCTAATAGAGCTTAAGGTGTCCAGATACACACATGGATGGATGGATGGATGAATATATTGTTGTTCTTCAGTCACTAAGTCATGTCAAACTCTTTCAGAACCCATGGACTGCAGCTCATCAGGCTTTCCTGTCCTTCACCATCTCCCAGAGCTTGCTCAAACTCAAGTCCATTGAGTCGGTGATGCCATCCAACCATCTCATCCTCTGTTGCCTCCTTCTCCTCCCGCTCTCAGTCTTTTTCAGAATTAGGGTCTTTTCCAGTGTGTTGACTCTGTGCATCAGATGGCCAAATTATTAGAGCTTCAACTTCAGCATCAGTCCTTCCGATGAATATTCAGAGTTGATTTCCTTTAGGATGAATTGATCTCTTTGCAGTCCATGGATTCTTAAGAGTCTTCTCCAGCACCACAGTTTGAAAGCATCAGTTCTTCAGCTCTCAGCCTTCTTTAGGGTCTAACTCTCACGTCTGTACATGACTACTGGAAATACCATAGGTCTGACTATGCAGACCTTTGTCAGCAAAGTGGTGTAGTGGTGTCTCTGCTTTTTAATGCATTGTCTAGATTTATCATAGCTTTTCTTCCAAGGAGCAAGCATCTTTTAATTTCATGGCTGCAGTCACCATCCACAGTGATTTTGGAGCCCAAGAAAATAAAGTCTGTCACTGTTTCCTTTGTTTCCCCTTCTATTTTCCATGAAGTGATGGGACCAGATGCCATAATCTTAGTTTTTTTGAATATTGAGTTTTAAGCATTGTTTTAAGCATACTGTTGTTCCATCTGGACCTAGGATTGTCACCTGGAACAGGGCTGATAAAAACTCGATTGTTTCATCTTGGAACAGGAGGCTCAGCCTTGCCCTCCTTCCTCTCATCCAGACTCACTCAACAAACATTTGTCCTGAGAGGCTGCTAGCGCAATGCTCAAGGAGGTATGTGCTCATAAGTTTTAGGGTGGAAACAGAAAAACACCAGAACAAAACCAAAACAAGACCATGGTTTTAAAGAGTGAGGTAGTAACTGATTCTGTGAAGAAAACAGAGAGGGCAAAGAACGCCTCTGTGGGACTTGAAATGGAACGGGGAATCCCCGTAGCTCTGCCATGGGGTCGCCTCTCTTGTGCTTCTGAACTGTGTGTCACTCGGCATAAGCAGCTGCCTCCCAGGTGACCTGGTGCCTAGGCTGTGGAGGGACGAGTTATAAGTCTCAAGTGAGGGGCCGTCCACCTGGTGAGGCAGGCGATACTTCCCGCCCTGGAGGGAGTTAAAAGGGACTTGAGCTTAGAGGGGAGCTGGGTGGGGAAGGGGAGGGCAGGAAGGAGGGATTTCCAGCTGCCACTCAGATGCCTCCCTGGGCTTGGTTGGCAACATCTGAAGCCACCAGGGGGCAGTAAAGGCCAGGATTTGGGGAAGGTTCTGGGGGCTTATACTGTCCCGCATGAAGGTTCAAGAGGCTTCCCCAGTGGTTCAGTGGTAAAGGACCCAGCTGCCAACTGCAGAAGACTTGAGTTCAATCTCTTGGTCAGGAGGACCCCCTGGAAAAGGAAGTGGGGGTATTCTTGCCCGGAAAATCTTGTATTCTTGCCTGGAAATTCTCCTGGATAGAGGAGTCTGGTGGGCTGCAGTCCACGAGGGTCGCACAGAGTTGACACCACATAAAGACTAAACAACAACAGCAAATGAAGTCTCAACAGCTGCTTCTCCCAGACCCCTTTTTATGTCCCAAAGCATTTGCGCTCCAACAACTATCTTCAGAAGTGCTAACAAATGGCCAGTGGCTCAGACTCGGGGTCTCAGACTCAGCACCGTGGAGAGATGATGGAGGGGAACATGAGGACTCTCCAAAGAGACGGGGGCAGGAGCTGGGGGTCGAGGAGGAACCCATTGGGAGTATGGGACAAGTAGAACAGACTATTATCCACTGGGTGAATAAACACCAAGGTCTTTCTGTACAGCACAGGGAATTGTATTCAATATCCTGTGATAAAGCGTGTTGGAAAAGAATATGAAAAAAGAATGTATACGTGAGTATAACTGAATCACTTTCTTCTACAGCAGAATTAACACTACCTTGTAAATCAACTATACTTCAATATAATCTTTTGTTTTTTCTTTTACCTTTTCTTTTTAGCTGTGCCTCGCAGTATGCAGGATCTTAGTTCCCAGACCAGTGGTCAAACCCGAGCCCCATGCAGTGGAAGCTCAGAGGCTTGACCACGGGACCACCAGGGAAGTCCCTTCAGTAACAGTTTTTTTAAAACAGAAGGAGCTGAAGGGTAATAGTCCCCAGCTCTGTGTTTGACTCCTGGAATGTAGGACAGCTGGATATTTGAGCTGTCGGGGCCCCAGTTCTCTTCTTTGTGAATCAGCCCAGAGGGTACATTCTGGGATTTCTCCCCCAGGAACCATGATAACTTGTGGAAAGATAGGGAACCCGGGATTCATTCCCCACCATCCTATCATGGACTGGGTCTGTCCTCACTCAATATGTGAAAGAGTTAATTCTCAGGAAGCTCTGCTGTCCAGGGCTGCAGAAGTATCTAGAACAAAGGGCCAGGTCAGAGGAGGGTGAGCAGAGAGGGTGAGGAGGGGCAGGAGCAGGAAGCAGATTTGCATGAGGGCCCTGCCCTCCTCTGGGGGAGGGGATAAGAGAGGTATGGGGAGCAGGCCCAGGGCTGCGGGCTCAGAAGGCAGCGGCTGGGGCGTCTCCACCATGGCCTGGGCTCTGCTGCTCATCACCGTTCTCACTCAGGGCACAGGTGAGGCCTCCAGGGAAGGGACCCCAGGGACCTGACTGATCCCCGGTGCCTTTGTCCTCAGGGTGACCTGGGCCCCAGCAGGCAACTGACCAGAGTGTGTGTTTCTCTTCTTTGCAGGGTCCTGGGCCCAGTCTGGCCTGACTCAGCCTCCCTCAGTGTCCGGGAATCTGGGAGGGACGGTCACCATCTCCTGTACTGGGACCAGCAGTAACATAGGGAGTTATAATGGTATTGGCTGGTACCAACAGCTCCCGGGCTCAGCCCCCAAAACTCTGATATATTATCTCAACAAGCGGCCCTCAGGGATCCCTGATCGGTTCTCTGGCTCCAAGTCCGGGAACACAGCCACCCTGACCATCTCTGGGCTCCAGGCTGAGGACGAGGCCACTTACTACTGTAGCTCATATGCTGGTAGTAACACTGCGCACAGTGGTTCAAGCTCACGGGGAAGTGAGACCAAAGCCCACCTGAGTTCACAGGCTCCCTGTTTACTCTGACTCTGCCAATCGCTCGTCTGCATCTGATGGTGAAGCGTCGGCAGCTGAGAGGGCACCAGAGGACCCTTCTGAGGGATGAGGACAAAAGGAAGGGATGTTTTCATGGTTCTTGTCTCTCCTCTTTAAGCCACATCTGAGTGGGAGTGTGACCCAAGAAAATAGTCACAGTTCTTGAGGAAGCTGCCCCGTGGGCCTGTGCTGATTCTCCCCTGGGCCCCGACCCGTGTTGCCCCGCTTTGCTTCTAGATCAACAACTGCACTCAGGCCCCGCAGTTTCCGAGGCTGAGTAGAGAGTGTGACCCGCAAGAGGGACACTGCATCACAGGAACTGCTTGGTTCTCCTATTTCACAGGGACAGAAACCCCTAGAACAATTGGGAGTGGGACAGGAAGGGAGGTGGGCAATGATGGGCTGGACGTAAAGCTGGATTAGCTGGAGTCATTGACCTGGGCTCCCTTTGCACAGACTCCGCATTTCATGTTACCTGCAGCTGGCAGGGGTGGCAGAGGGTACAAGGGAGTCCCAGTGGTTTGGTTGATTAGTTACTGGAAACAGAGTCCAAAACATGATCCTTAGCGAAAGGTTGCTGCTGAGCCATGAAAGATGCTGGGATTGCTGGCCTCCGGAGGAGAGGAATTCGATCCAGGGCCAGTGACGAGGCTTGATCACTCAGAGCTTTTGAGTAATAAAGTTTTATTAAAGTATAAAAGAGATAGAGAAAGCTTCTGACATAGACATCAGAAGCAGGCAGAAAGAGTGCCCTCTTGCTAGTTCTTAGCAAGAAGTTATATACCTACAAGCAGGCCTCTAAAAGGAAATGTCTCAAAACTCAGAGAGTGGCACCAGGCCCTTCACCCACAACACGCATTTTGAGATAATACTGGCACAAAGTGAGTCACCCCAGGCTGTAAAACATTTAAATGATTCTTAAAGAAAGCTAGGTTTCCAAGCAAATACGTATCTCATTAACATTGCTTAAGAGAACATCTGCATGAGTAAAAATACTGGTTTGTTGAGCCATTATAGTTGATTCTGAGCCTTAGGCAGAATCAACTTGAAGTATGTGAAATCAATCGCCAGCCCAGGTTTGATGCATGGGGCTGATGCACTGGGATGACCCAGGGGGAGGGAATCGGAAGGGAGGAAGGAGGAGGGTTCTGGAGGGGGAGCATATGTATACCCATGGCAGCTTCATGTCAATGTATGGCAAAACCAACACAATAAAGTAAAGAAAATTTAAAAAAAAAAACAAAGAAGATATACAAATGACAAATAAGCATATGAAAAGATGCGCCACATCCTATGCCATCAGACAAATGCAAGTCAAAACAAGCATGCGCTACCACTATATATCTACTAGGAGGGCCAAAATCCAGAACACGGACAGCACCGAATGCTGGTAAGGATGTGGGGCAGCAGGAGCTAACAGTTTGGAGGTTTCTAACAAAACTGAAAACACTCTCACCGTTCAAACCAGCAATAGCACCACTTTGGTATGTACCCAAAGGAGTTAAAGACTTATGTCCAGAAAAGCCTACCCACCAATGTTTATTGCGTCTTTCTTTGTAATTGCCAAAAGATGAGAATAAGGATGTCCTACAGCAGGCAAATGGGTAAATAAACGGTGTTACATTCAGACGATAGAATATTATTCATTTCTAAAAAGAAATGTTATCAAGCCATGAAAAGATATGAAGGAACCTGAAATGCATATTACTAAGTGAAAAAAAAGCCAGTCTGAAATGGCTATACGCCAAGTGATTCCAACAGAAAAGACAAAACTATAGAGACAATAAAAATATCAGTGGTTGTACATGTTGGGGGAAGAACAGGCAGAGAACAGAGGATGTTTGGTGTCAATACTCAGTGTGAGATTATGATGATGGATACATGATACTATAGTGATAGTCACTCAGTTGTGTCCAACTCTTTGTGACCCCATGGATTGTAACCCACCAGGCTTCTCTGTCCATGGAATTCTCTAGGCAAGAATACTGCATTGTGTTGCCATTTCATTCTCCAGGGGAATCTTCCTGACCCAGGGATTGAACCCTGGTCTCCTGCATTGCAGGCAGACTCTTTACTGACTCAGCCACCAGGGAAACTGTATGTCTGTCCAAATCCACAGAATGTACAACACCAAGAGTGAACCCTAAGGTAAGCTATGAACTTTGGGTGATTATGATGTGTTAGTATAGATTCATCCTTGGTTTAAAAAAAGGACCATTCTAGTGGGTAATGTTGATATTGGAGGCTATGCATGTGTGGAGACAGAAAGTACTTGGGAAACTCTGTGCCTCCCTCTCAATTTTGTTGTAAACCTAAAACATCTCTAAAAAATAAAGCCAAAAAGAAAAAACAAAAAACAAAAACAGAGTCTAGGGTAAATACATAGCTCATTAACATAACTTAAAGAAAGCATTTCCGTAAGAAAACGCACTGGTTAGCTCAAGGTTTGAGAAAAGTTAAGTTCTGGTGGAACCAGATGTCGTCATGGCAACATAGATTGTAAAAGAAACCTAAAGATTTTAGTGAACTACCAAGGATGTACACCATGATCTTTCTCCCCATCTTTCTCAAAAGGACCAACAGCCTTTTCTCAGGGTAGCTCCCTTGGGGCAAAGCAAAGAATCAGACTTTTCAGGGGCCACTGGACACTGGCTTTGCACTGATACTGGTTTCTGAGACCCCCAAACACCACTTTGGCCTCCAGAGCAGGGGCCTGTGGAGATGGGGTGATCAGCGGAGTTTTTGCTCAGGTCTGTCCCACAGAGGCTCCTTTGGGTTCCTGCATCCATTCTGTGGTTATTCCTCCAGATCTTGACCACAGTCACCATGCGGCCTAAACTGTCCACTGGGCACTGGGCGCTATCTGATCCATGAAGCCGTGCACAGTCGCAACAGGAAGGCCTGTCTCTGGGACACCCCCGAAGGACACAGAGGGAGGACATCGGCCCATGGGTGAACCCCCCCGCAGTGCTCCTGGCTGTGCATCCAAGGAGGAAGGGCCTGACATCCAGCATCATCATTGGTTTGGCTGCATGGTCCCTGATTGGGGAGGAACATGGTTGAAGACTTGGTGGAACAATACCTTTCCAGCACGGTCGGACCTAGAGATGGTCATCCTGAGGGAAGCAGGTCAGAAAAGACAAGTGTCCTGCAAAACCACTTATATGTGGGATCTAAAAATACATGCATCTACTCGAATATTTGAATTTACTCAAATATTTGAATCTATTTATAAAGCAGAAACTGAGTCAAAAATGTATCAGTAGAAAAAAAATCAAGGGAGAAAGAGGAGGGATAAATTGGGAGGTTGGGGTTGACCTACGTTCCTTTCCATTCAGTTCAGTCACTCAGTAGAGTTCGACTCTTTGCAACCCCGTGGACTGCAGCACACCAGGCCTCCCTGTCCATCACCAACTCCTGGAGCTTGCTCGAACTCATGTCCATCAGGTCGGTGATGCCATCCAACCATCTCATCCTCTGTCGTCCCCTTCTCCTCCTGCCCTCAATCTTTCCCAGCATCAGGATCTTTTCCAATGAGTCAGTTCTTCCCATCACGTGGCCAAAGTACTGGAGTTTCAGCTTCAGCACCAGTCCTTCCAATGAACACCCAGGACTGATCTCCTTTAGGATGGACTGGCTGGATCTCCTTGCCGTCCACGGGGCTCTCAAGAGTCCCTTGACATATGTACACTACTACATCTAAAAGATGACCGATGACATCCTGCTCTAGTATTTCCCTGGCGGTCCGGTGGTTAAGAGCCCGTCTGCCCACGCAGGGGACACAGGTTGATTCTCGCCATGCTGAGTGAGTGCTGTAGGGCCCATGCTCCTCCAACAAAGGAAGCCACTGCAGTGAGAAGTCCAGGTACCGCATCTAGAGAGTAGGCCCCACCTGCTGAAACTGGAAAAGCCAACTCAGCGGTGAACTCAGTGCACGCAAAAGAAATACAAATCAATAAATAAAATTTCTAAAAGCAGCTAAAAGTACTTTAAAAAAAAAAAGAATGAAGCTTATTTTAAAGGGAATCAACCAGAGGCCCATGGTCAAGTCTACCAGGCCTGGAGTCTAGGGAAAGGAGACTTGCAGACATTTGAGAAGCAGGAGGCACTGCGAGTCCATGTCTCCGTTTGTGGGAACTGGCCCAGCTGTGTATCTTTTCAACTGACACCATTTTCATTTCCCATTAGTGGTCCTCACGCATACGTCAGAAGCCATGAGGACCCCTGTGCCTGGGGACGGTGGGTGACAGCCGAAGCAACCCAGACACGAAGCCCTCACCACCCCCTCCACCCACCCTTCTTTGGGCAGGGGTCCCCAGGTGGATGGGACCCAGCCCTGGTGCAGGCAGGAAGCTGGGGGGCGGGAGATGGATCTGAGGGCCACCCATCACTGAAGAGACCGAGCAGAGGTCAAGGTGAAGGAGACCAGCCCCAGCCACGAGGCCCTCAAGAAGCAGTGCATGTGGAGGCATCATCAACATGTCCTGGACCACCGTCCCCTTCATGGGCCTCTGCACAGGCCAGGGAAGACTCCTGGGTGGTGGGGCGGGGCCTGGGCAAGCGGCACTGTGGAGGGGTCACTCCGACAGTGGTGCCGTGGGTGCCTCTTTCTGTTCTCTTCAGCCGTCAGCTCCCCCTGTGGTGACTCAGGACCCCTCCTACACTGTCACCCAGGCTGACAGTCACCCTCACCTGCATCCAGCCCCAGTCACTCTTTACGCTCCATCCTCGGGGGCAGAGCGGCCCTCACCAGCGCTGGGGACAAGGCTGAGGCCTCTGTATAGTCTGGTCCAGTGCGCTGGCTTCACACTCACAGCTTCTCACGGCGGGCTGAGTCAGCCTGGCGAAGCCCGCTACACCTTCCTCTCCGCCTGGTCCTTCCAGAGCCCAGAGCCCGGATCATCTCCACAGACAGGGCATCCCTTCCCCATAGGAAAAGCGGCTCCTTTCTCAGCTGACCCTGGGCAGAGCAGACCAGGGACAAAGACCAGATCGGAGGCTGAGCCAGTGATGACCTTCACAGGTCCGTCCAGCAACGCTGATCTAGCATTTTCAAGCAAGACCTCTTTAACCTGAGACTTCAGGAAAATGCTTTTCAAGTTCCACCAGAAAGAACCTCTTCCTCCCCAAGGGAACTTGGCATTGTTATTTGCTCTCTCAGCCCCTGCCTTTCCCCTAAACCCTGTGCTGTACTCACAGCAGAAAATCTGCAGATATTTGGAGAAGGCATCGATGGTCACCAGGGGGGACAGTAGACAGGTCTCAGGACCAGAGGACCTTCAGCCACACGTAGCAGCTGAACCTCCCTCGAAGGTCTTCAGGCCCCGGATAAAGTAGTGAAGGCCAAGGGTGGTCTCAACCCACCCGCATCAATCCTGCTTCTGCTCCTTGGGCTCCATCCTGGGCTAGGCAGCTGCAAATACCCAGATTTATTCTGTAAGTGATCAGGGCCACCAGGAACACCTGTTCTGTATGTTTACTGGAGAAGGAACTGGCAACCTCCTCCACCATTCCTGCCCAGAAAGGTCCATGGCAGAGAAGCCCAGCAGGCTACATTCCGTGGGGTCACAACAACTGAGCGTGCACACGAACACATGGAAGTATACTTTGCAGTAGTTTTAAATTTGTTCAGTTCAGCCTGGAGTACAAGAATTTGAACTGTGACGTCGATTGTCCCAGAACAGAAGACACCACTGTGTTGTGACCTCCGCGGCGGCACCGTGGTAGCTGGTGCTCCGACCCTCACAGCCTCTCTCTCCGTCTCCACGTACGTGCACACTCACGCGTTTGTGTTCCGGATGAGCCACATGCCTGTGTCCAGTCCACAGCCCCACGTTCCCTGACGCCCAGGACATCTGTCGTAGCCGTGGGTATTGTCACCAGATGAGATCCTCCTGGTGCCCGCCCTCACATTGGTGGTCAGGTCTCTCTGACCCGGCGTTTCCCAGCTAAGATTCCTTTTGACTCCGGGCTGCAGACTCTTTTGCAGAAGTCCCACAGAGAGGAGTGTGATCACCGTACACGGGAGGACCGCGGTCTCTAGAGTGAGAAAGGCTGACTCAGCCCTCCACAGGGGCAGGAATGCCCAGACAGCTGTCAGTCAGGCTCAGGAACCTGAGCTCTGCGGAGGGGCGCGGGGTGGCCAGCAGGGGGCAGCAAGCGCGGCCAGGAGCAGCGGCTCAGAGGCTGGGCTGCCCAAGGGGGGCTTCGGGGAACCGGCCCTGCGGCCCACAGGGCGCCAAGGATCAGCGGGGGCAGGAAGTCGGGACTGGGCAGGCCATCCCCCAGGACGAGTGACCACCTCTGAGGTCACATCCACAGTGAGCCCCAGGGCACCCAGGGCGAGGGGCACCGTCCACGCCTCAGCCCACGGCCGGGACGCTGCCAGGCTGACGGCCCCGCTGGGGAGCCCAGGGGAGACCACAGGTCAGGGGGTTGGGAGGGTGGTCATGTGGTCACACACAGGGAAGGGGACAGTGACCTCAGTCCTTGGGACAAGTCTGATGTTCAGACGTGAGACGCCGAGGAGGAAGCGGGGGGCGAACAGCAGGGCTGATGGTGTGGTGACCCTGCCTGTCAGAGGGCCCAGGGGGTAAATTTGCATAAACCCAAGCCCTCACTGCCCCTCAAAGCTCTGAGAGGGAATAAAGGGGCCTGTAGAGCCCAGCGCTGCTGTGGGCTCAGAGGCAGAGCTCAGGGCGCGTCCGCCATGGCCTGGACCCCTCTCCTGCTGCCCCTCCTAGCTCTCTGCACAGGTGCGGCCCCCCGGGCTCGGCCCCAAGTGACCAGGGCTCAGGCTGGTCTTAAGCTCAGCACCGGGGCAGCTACAGGGGCGGGGGGCCCTGGGGAGGAGACCCTCTACCCACACTCCCCTTCCCCTCCGCTCTTCTAGGTCACCTGGCTTCTTCTCAGCTGACTCAGCCGCCTGCGGTGTCCGTCTCCTTGGGACAGCCGGCCAGCATCACCTGCCAGGGAGATGACATAGAAAGCTCTTATGCTCACTGGTACCAGCAGAGGCCGGGCCAGGCCCCTGTGCTGGTCATTTATGAGTCCAGTGAGAGACCCTCGGGGGTCCCTGAGTGGTTCTCTGGCTCCAGCTCGGGGAACACAGCCACCCTGACCATCAGCGGGGCCCAGACGGAGGACGAGGCCGGCTATTACTGTCCGTCAGCTGACAGCAGTGGTGATGCTCGCGGTGACACAGGCAGAGGGGAGGTGAGACACAAACCCCCCGCCCTGCTCACACACTCCTCCAGCCCCGGGAGGACTGAGGACACAGCAGGGACAGGCCTGGCCCGGTTCCCCCAGAGCTGAGCCCCCCAGGCTGCCCCTCCTCCCAGCCCTTAGACAGCCTCTGCACGGGGGGTCAGGAACGGGTCTAGGGTTCCCAGGACCAGGCCCCATGGTGTTTCCTTGACAATGGTGTGCAGTGTAGAACTCGGAGCTCATCTAAAGACAGGCAGAGGAAGGTTTATGTCCAGTGTGGTGTTTTTATTTTTTTTTTAAAGAAAAGCTTGGTATTTTTTATTATGTGGGGTTTTAGTTGAGTAAAAATACATTTGAATGGTTGCAACAAATAGGAAGTTCTCAGAAGTGCTCACTCCACCGTGAGGAGCTGGAAAGAAGTGGAAGCAAAGCAAGGAATTCACGTGATGACTAGAGGTCAGGAGCAGGGAGCTACGGAGACTGCGTGCTGTTTGTGACTAGCGTCTCCGGGTGCATTTCTTAACGGGGGGCGTTACACTCACGTCTTGGTTTGCTAACTGATTCTTACTATCGTTTAGTTGCAAGGTCATGTCTGACTATTTGCAACCCACGGACTGCAGCCCTCCAGGCGCCTCTGCCCATGGGATTTCACAGGCAAGAATACTGTGGGGGTGGTAGCCGTTTCCTTCCCCAGGGGATCTTCCAAATCCAGAGACCAACACCGAGTCGCCTCCTGTCTATGGGGTCTGCTCCTAGCAGACAGATTTTTGACTTCTGAGCCACCAGGGAGGACAGATGATAATTATACCAACCATTGAAAGAGCAATTACACACTAATCTTTATCAAAATCTTTCAAACAGTAGAGGACGAAGGGTACTCTCTAGTTTATTCCATAAAGTAGGAATTATGCTTACCAATAAAGACATTACAAGAAAAGAAAGTGAAGCCCCAAATGCCTTATAAATATACAAGAAAAAATCTTTTAAGATACTAGCCAACTTTATCAAAAAATATATCAAAAATCCAAGTGAGATTCACCCCAATAATGCAAGTGTGGTTCACCCTAAGACAATCAATCATGAGTATACCATGGAAACAAATTAAAGAGAAAAAGCATTAAATATCAAAAATGGTGCAGAAAAATATTTGACAATTTCTAACATCTTTTCATGACCAAAGGGAAAAGAGGGAAAAAAACCACCAGAAAATTCTGTGTAAAAAGAATTTATTTCAACCCAATGAAGAGCATTTATGAAAAACCCACAACAAACATCACCCTCAGTGTGAAAGACTGAAAGCTTTCCCCATTGTCATTGAACTTTGTCCTGGAAATTCTAGTCACAGCAATAGCATAAGAGAAAGAAATAAAGGCCGCCTAAACTGGTAGGAAGAAATCAAAGAGTCTCTATTCTCTGGGCTCATAATACAACACAGACAAATTCTGAAAATCCACAAAACCTTACTAGAGCTCATAATGAATTCGTAAATGTGTCAGGGCTCAAGATCCAGATGCAAAAATCATCTGGGTTTTGATGCACCAGCAATGGGGATCTGGAAAGGGAACTAAGAAACAATTCCATATACAATAGTATCCAAGGAATTAATTGAGCCTAGGAGAAGAAAGACGTGTTTACTGAGAGTTATGAAACATTTGGTGATGAAACTAAACAAGAACAAGTCATATAGAAAGTTTGTGTTTTGGAGACTTTATATTGTAAAGGTGGCAACACAGGGATGCCTCAGGTGGAACCCCGAGCCTCCTCCTCCAAACTGGCATGCTCATCATTTCACAGCTACCCTGAGGCCCTAAAGCTTGGCACTGAGGCAGTCTGAGGGCATGAAGAGAGCAGTAGTCCCTCCCGTGGGACCGAGGGCCAAGGGCCAGGGAATCACCGCCTGGGCCCCAGGTTCTGACCCGGCCCCTGGACGGATGACCAACTTCAGCAGCCCTGCAGAGCGGCCACGAGGGAGCAGCAGAGAGCCGCTCAGCACAGCGCGTGCAGAGGAGCCGGGCATCAGGGCCGCGCAGGGGTGGGCACCCACGCCCCACACCTGAAGACAGGCTCCGCCAGCTCTGCGCGCACTGACAGCCTCTGTCCTTGCTGGAGGACCAGCTCCTCCTTCGCCATCTCTCCCCAGGGGGCTGGGCCGACAGTTCTCTCTCTGGTCCGCTCCAGGAACACGGAAAGAGATTTAATTGTCTTAGTTAGAAAAGCTAGTTGTATTGCTGTGTCTCCCCAGTAACTGAAGGCAGCTTTTAAAAACCTATTTCCGGGACTTCCCTGGTTGTCCAGTGGCTAGACTCTGAGCTCCCAGCGCATGGGGCCCGTGTTCAATCTGGACTCAGGAAACTACCTCCCAGGTGTTGCAAATAAAGATCCTGCATGCCTCCCAACTCAGACAAAGAAACAAATATTTACTGTGTGTATGTTTCACATGAGGGGTTCTTATACTTATTCTGTCTTACACTTAGCTATTCGTCTGAGCCCATGGTCAGTCAACGGCCCAGACCACACACGGGGATACTGAGGCCCAGCATCCACCGGCTGCCCAGGCCCTCACGGCCAAGGGTGGACACTTACAGGACCTCAGGGGACCTTTAAGAACTCCCTGTGCTCTCGCCAGAGGAGCAGTGTTATCCGTGGCTGTCACTCGGGGCTGTCTGGGCTGGGCCCCGCAGCTGGCGTCACCTGTGCTGTGGGCATGGAGAGGGTCACTACCGGGGGGACCTGGAGGGTAAGCAGGACCTTCCCTTAAAAGTTCTGGATGTGGAGCTAGAACCAGACCCACGTGTGAACTGTGCCTAAACACAGTGAAGGACGAGACGCTTCAAAGTCCTGGATGAAATCAAGGTCTTTCCCCTGAACCGGGATGGAGCAAAGGCAGGACTTGGCTTCCAGGAAACCCCGACATCTCCACCGTGACTCCGGCCACGGTCATGGCACGGCCCAGGATCCTTCGGTGCAAAGGCCTCCGGTTTCCTGGAAAATACAGTCTCCAGCTCTGAGCGCTCAGTGCAAGGGCTTCTCCCCCAGGACCCAGTCTGGGGTGGAGGTGTCCCGCCAGACCCTGCCGTGCAGGAGGAGCCCTGGGCTGAGCCTCTCTGACCACACAGCTGCAGGCAGCCGCCCTGGGCTCGAGCTGATTTGCATCCCCAGCAGCAAGGGGATAAGATGGGGCTGGGAGGAGCCCTGCCCAGCCTGGGCCTGGCGAGCAGACTCGGGGTGCCTCCACCATGGCCTGGACCCCCCTCCTCCTCAGCCTCCTGGCTTACTGCACAGGTGGGCCCAGGGTCGACCCACCCCATCAGGGCTCAGGGACAGGCCTGGCCCTGACTCTGAGCTCAGTGGGATCTGCCCGTGGGGGCAGGGGGCTCCCGGTCCTGCCTCAGGGTGGGGGACTGGAGGGGCTGAAATCCCCCCATGTGCTCACTGCTGGGTCAGCCCTGATGGCTGTGCCTACCAGAGAAAGGAGGAATCTCCTTTACTCAGAGACTCCATCCACCAGCCCCATGAGCCGGCGGGGCTGAGACTGAGGGCAGAGGGTGCCCTGGGTCCCAGAGAATCTCCGGCACTTACTCTGGGTCAGGCAGGGGGTTCTGTTCCTAGGCTCTTCACGTCCAGCCCACCTCTCCTTTTCCCTCCTGCAGGCGCCGCGTTCTCCTACGACCTGACTCAGCCACCCTCCGGGTCTGTGTCCCCAGGACAGACGGCCAGGATCACGTGTGGGGGGAACAGCATTGGAAGTAAAAATGCTCAGTGGTACCAGCAGAAGCCTGGCCGGGCCCCTGTGCTGGTCATCTATGAGGATAGCAAACGACCCTCGGGGGTCCCTGACCGGTTCTCTGGCTCCAACTCGGGGGACACGGCTACCCTGACCATCAGCGGGGCCCGGGCCGAGGACGAGGCCGACTATTACTGTCAGGTGTGGGACAGCAGTAATCCTCACAGTGACACAGGCAGACGGGAAGTGAGACGCAAACCCCCTGCCTGGCCCGGCGCACTCCGGCCTCTGAGCAGCTGCAGGTCACGCTGAGGCCCGGGTGTCCCCTGTGCTCTCAGGGCCTCTGCTCATCCTGCTGAGCAGCAAGAGGACATGGGTCCCGAGTCCTGGGGGCTGTCACCAGCACCCTTGAGCCGGAGGGTCCCCCATGCCGGCTGAGTCCTAGGACAGCCGTGTCCCCTCTCCACGCTCAGCTTCTCCACTAGCTTCTCTCAGGAATGGTGGGAAGATTCCAGAAACAGGAAGGAAACCGTCAGTTGGCGGTGGCCACTCTTGTCAGCGTACTTGATCGTCCAGCACTGAGACCCGGGGCCTCCTGGGAGGGCAGCCTCCTCCCTGGACTGCAGCCCGCCCCCCACCACCACCCCAAACCCTCTAAGAACCGGGCTCCCCAGGACGCCTGCCCCCTTGTAACCTGACATCTGAACATTTTCATCAGAACTTCTGTGAAGTGTTCACACCACTCCTTCACGTACATGCCTCAGAAGCTAGAAATTATCATGACTTGCTAACCACTCTCCTTAAAAATCCTTCTGTAACGCTCATCTTTCCCTCTCCCTCTGGAGCCTCGCTTCCACCTCACCCCCGTCCCGGCCTACTGGGTCCTCACGAGCTCAGGAGCTGCCGCCCGCGGGCTGTGTTGCCCTTGGTGGCTGGGCTCTTCCCAGACCCGGGATCAAATCCACACTGGTAGGCAGATTCTTACCCACTGTACCACCAAGGAAGTCCTGAAATCCTTACAAATAATTATTGACTAGTGTGGATTCATGGATCCATCAATTAGTATAATTTACTTTTACTTCTAGGGGCTTCCCCGGTGGCTCAGTTGTTAAAGAATCTGCCCACAATGCGGGAGACCTGGGTTCGATCCCTGGGTTGGGAAGATCCCCTGGAGAAGGGAACAGCTACCCACTCCAGTATTCTAGCCTGGAGGAGTCTGGTAGGCTACAGTCCATGGGGTCGCAGAGAGTCAGGCACCACCAAGCGACTTTACCTTCCTTCTTTCTCTCTTTACCTCTAGAATGAAATAGGTCCAGCATTGTCAACAATGCTGTTCTGGCTTTCGTTTCTACAACAAACCTGGAGAAACTTAAATTCCACAAATAGGTGTTTTGTAATAGAGAGTCATTCCCTGCTATGACCTCCTTCCAGGTTAGGTGCCAAAAATGAGTCATGCTGGATGGTCAGGAATTGTTTCTCTGAACGATTTATCAGCTGACAGCTCCATTTCATACTCCTCTGATTTTCCAGAAAGCAAAGCACTAGACAGCACCTGACTTCAAGAGGATTCGGGTGGGGGCTGGTTCGACGCATCTCCGGGCCGTCTGAGGTGAGGGCTCACTGCCCCGTCTCCTGGGGGAGGCCCTGCAAGCTGGCCCCACCCCAGAGGCAGCTTTTCAAAAAACCACCTGCTGAGGGGCGTCACCCAGGCACTTGTTCCCTTTCTCCGTTTCAGGGGTGAATACCAAGAAAGCTTGAGCAGGACTTCCTGGTTAAATCTTCACTTCAGAGGCCCCTTGTGGAAGAGGACGTAGTTTTAAACACTGAAGAAAATTTTACACATCTGCCATTTCAGTGCTTCCCAGGTGGCACAGTTGGTAAAGAATCCACCTGCCAGTGCAGACAAGACAAGAGACGCGGGTTGCATACCTGGGTTGGGAAGATCCCTTGGAGAAGGAGAAGGCAGTCCACTCCAGCATTCTTGCCTGGACAATCTCATGGGCAGAAAGGCCTGGCAGGCTACAGTCAACGGGGTCGCAAGAGTCGGCTACTACGTAGCATGCCTGCCCTAGTTGTTTAATGCATCTTTGCCAATCCGGTATCTTACGGGAAAAATGTTTGCTTCTTATCACGCGCTCCAAGTCAAGGGTCCCCAGCCTCTAAGATCCGATGCCTGAGATCTGAGGTGGAGCTGATGTAATAATAACAGAAATAAGGTACACAATAGATGTAGCTCACTTGACCCAGCCTGAAACCATCTCCCACCCTTGTCCCTGGAGCCAAAAAGGACTGCTGTTTTCAGTACACGCTTCCTCCAAAACTTGAGGCTGCTAACTTGAATCATTTGATCCATGGAAGAGTCTAGCCAGCAAAGCTAGTCCTCCCCACCGAATGTCCCATTCAGACCAAGTTCTGTTAGAAGCCTTCCCACTGCATCAGCACAAACACGGGAGCATGCATTTTGAGGAATATCATCAACTCACTGAAAATTAAATGATGCGTCTCTCTAGTGAAACCAACATTAAAATGATGTAGATCTTCTGTGTTCCTTTACCTACGTTTACAAAAGCTCTTTAAAAACAAGAGAAGTCACTAGGCTTCTTGTCATCATTTAATTAGCAACAGATATTGCTGGCTGCTGTGGATTGTGAGAAATAAGCGTTGGGAAGTTGAGGTGTTTGGCGTTTAGAAATAATGAAGTAAGAATCAAATATAACCACTTTCGCATCGTTGGCCATCGGGTGAAGCATTTCCCACGATCGCAACAAGGACGTGAGAATGTGTCCGTCTGAACCACCGGCCCAAGGTCCCAGGAGGGCTCACCGAGCTGAGTTGCTGGAGGAACAGTTAAGGGAGCAGCAGCCGCTGCAAAACCGCCAGCTGCCACAGTGGGGTCTCCTCACGATGGGAGTGTGCCCCTCCCAGGTGTCGGCCCAAAGCTTTGGAAAGGACCTGGAAAGTAAGGTCTACCCCCCAGATATGAATATGAACCCACCTGGCCAGGAGAGGCAGACACGGCCAAATTTAAAAAAGAAAAAAGAGAGAGCGGGCTATTTAATGCAATAGGTTTTAGAATTGAAATTAAGCCCCTGACCCCCCAGTCCGGATGAATAAAGCATCGAATAGCAAGTGAAGTCAGGCTCTGATGCACGGTCGCGACTCACCTTAAGCACCCCGCACCCTAGGACTGGTCGGGGTTCTGGGGTCCCAGGGGTGCCAGGAAGACGGAGTCCAGCCCCTGCCCTCCCCCCCCAACTCCTCCACTGGAGCCCAGGACAGTCTTGGCATCAAGATGCTGTGTGTCTCGGGAAAGAAACTCTCCCTCTTGTGCCTCTGTTCCCTCACCCGCAGAAGGGACTGCCAGGTCGGGGAGTCTGGGAGGTCTCCGGAAGCTGCAGGATTCTCTCCCCATTTGCTGAAAGAGAGATAGGGGTGGGGGGAGCTTCTGCACTCCCAGGATCACCAGAGGAGCTGAGGTCTTCAGGGCTCCTGGGGACCCATCAGAGGGGGCTTAGGAACCACAGAGCCAGACCCTGATTCCAGAAACCTGATTGCACCTCCAGAGGACCCTTTGTCCCCCAGCTCTGCCTTAAACGCTCCAGGCCCCAGCAGTGAAGCGCTGGAGAGAAAGATCCACTGGGCTTGAATTTGGGGAGGAGGGGAGTGGGGAGCTGGGGGCGGCCTGGGCCTGGGAGACAGGAATCTACAGTGGCCACAGGCAAGGTCTCTGGGGCCTGTGGGGCGGGGAGTGGGCAGGGGCAGACAGAAGTGACTGGAAACGACACACCCCTCCACTCCAGGGCACAGAGGAGCGAGAGACCCTGGGAAGGGGGTCCACCGAGCAGGACCGCTGGACCCAGACATCCCTGAGCCAGCTGGGATCCGGCTCTAAGCCGTGCTCGGCCCAGGCGGGGTGTAGGCAGGCCTAAGTACAGTGGCAGGGCTGGGGAGGCCCTGCCCTGCCCCGAGGGCCCCCGAGGGTCCCCTGGGGTCCAGCCAGACTCACATTTCCGACCGCAGCCCCCACAGAGGAAGTGGTCTGGGGGCAGAGCCGGCCCAGAGGCCTGGGTAGGTGCAGGGTGGGGGACGTCACCTGCCGAGTTCAGGGACAGTCCCTTTTTCTCCCCGAAACCTGGGGCTGTCCCAGGGGCCACCGCAGCCTCCAGGCCCTGGGTAGTGTCACTCCCACACGGGGGTGCTGGGACACAGTAGCTTCTGCCTGGGGTCCTGGGGGCAGGGGGCACCCAGCCCCCAAGATGCGGGGAGTGCAGGTCCCAGGCTGGGGTGAGCAAAGCACCACGGCGGAGAGAAGCTGGACTGCATCGGGGCCCCTAGAGGCTCCCCCGTACCTGCATGGCAGCTGTTAGGGTGCCCACACCCCACTACTGCCTAGCGCTGGCCAGTGTCCAAGGCCAGGGATTGTGTGTGTGCGTGTGTGCCCAGTCCAGCCTCAGCACTGGACCAGGCAGCCTGGGTTCCTCCAAAACTGCTTTGTGGGCTTGGTCAAACCGTGAGGTTCTGATCACCGCCATCCACTTCGCCCCCTCCTGCCCCCCTCATCACCGTCATTACTGTCATCATCAAGAGCTCTGGAGGGTCTGGGAGGTCATCCCGCCTGCCAGCTAAACCGTGCGGCTGCCACAATTGTACTGATGCAGGCAGACCCGAGATGCTGGGCTGGACACAAAGGCCAGCTTGTCACTCAGCCAGAGCGGCGGTCGGGCCAGGAGCATCGTCCGAAGTGGTTCTCTGAGCCTGCTGTGATGCCCGGGTGATGCCAAGGAGCCAGGAGATCCCTGCACGGCCAAGCTGGGGACCCCAGGCCTGTTATGCTGGACAGTGAGCACGTGCAGCTCCAGAGGGAGACACCAGCTCTACCTCCAGGGTTGCTCATCCCACAGACACCCAAAGACAATCCAAAAGAAGGGCGATCTGTGCCTTTGCTCCTGAGACTTACAGAAATGCAGAGACCCACAGACCCTCTCTCCCAGCACCGTCTACGTGAAGAAACTGAAGTCCCAGGCTGTGCGTCTGGTACCGCATCCCATGGAACAGGCTGGACTGATTTTCACCAAATGTAGCAGGAACGTTAAGGAGTATCAGCCTCAAAGCATGAGGGCCAGACATGTCTGAAAGATCCCTTTCAGGAAAGTCCCTTTGGGGTCCTTCCCCAGAGTTGCTGAAAGAGAGAGCTGGGAGGCCCGCAGAGCTGGGCGTGAGTGGACCTGAGCAACTGAATCCCAAAAGTCCGTCTAGTGGAAAAGGGATGGCTTTTCCACTAGTCACGTATGGCTGTGAGAGTTGGACTATAAGGAAAGCTGAGCGCCGAAGAACTGATGCTTTCAAACTGGGGTGTCAGAGAAGACTCTTGAGAGTCTCTTGGACTGCAAGGAGACTCAGTCTGTCAATCCTAGAGGAAATCAATCCTGAATGTTCATGGGAAGGACTGATGCTGAAGCTGAAACTCCAATAGGAGTTTCATCAGGAAAAGGCCCTGATGCTGGGAAAGGTTGAAGGCGGGAAGAGAAGGGGATGACAGAGGATGAGATGGTTGGATGGCATCACCGACTCAATGGACATGAGTTTGAGTAAAGTCTGGGAGTCCGTGATGGACAGAGAAGCCTGGCGTGCTGCAGTCCATGGGCTTGCAAAGAGTCGGACGCGACTGAATGAATGACAGAATGGAAGCGACCGGAAGCCGGGGAGCAGGTGCTGGCTGTGATGAGCGGGAACGGGCACCCTGCTGTGTGGAGCTCTTCCTACACCCAGAGTCCTGGCTGCACCGGGAGCCCAGTCCTCACGGCCTCTCTAGGGCGGCAAGACTCCCTCGCAGAGCAGAGAAACAGAGCAGAGCTAGTGTGCCGAACCAGGGCCCAGGGGCGGGGCGGAGCTGGTGGGCGGGCTTTAGTGAGAAGCCCTGGAGCCCTGGAACCACAGCAGAGCAGTTGGCAGAGGCCCCTGGGAGAGACCCCCCAGTACCGGCCCTGGGCCCTGGGGGCAGGGACAGAAGGCCCAGGCAGAGGAGGGGCCCCAAGGGGCAGGGTGTGCTGGGACGGCCCCTGCCAGTAAGGGGAACGGGGGGCACTTTTGATCCCCTCCAGGGAGGAGCCCACACCGGGGGGCACTTTTGATCCCCTCCAGGGAGGAGCCCACACCAGCGCATCAGCCCAAGGTGCCCTTGGCCCTGGGGTCTGGGCCAGACCAGGCCAGGGGACCCGTGAGGCCAGGCCATGAGGTCTGGGGGCCCGTGAGGCCCCCAGGGGTCAGAGCTGTGTCCCCAGGCAGCCCTGGCCTCTCATCCTGCTGGGCCTGGCCGTGGGAGGCCCTGGGCCTGCTGCTCCCGAAGGCAGCACCTTGGAGCACGGATCCTGCATGGAAATTCCAGCGGGAATGACCCACGGAGCCTGTGGGACAGGTAAGGGCTGGGGGAGTTGTGGTGCAGGGAAGTGGGGGTTCCCTTCGATGGGACCCTGGGGTGAATGACCACAGGCGAGTGGGACAAGAAGGGAAAACCAGCCGGAGAGAAGGAGCCTGAGCAGACCGCGGCTTTATCTACAGGGCTGACACTTGGTCTAGAGTGCCTTTGTTTGCATTGGTTTTTATTTTTTAATATTGTTTTGAAATACTATTTATCTCATGGAGTTTTTGGTGCCCCTGAGATTTTGCACCCATGCTGGTGTCCCACTTGCCTCACCCTGGCCCTCTGAGCAGGGCAGACACAGGGGAGCAGGGGCAGGATGTACCCAGAAGGCACGGATCATTTTGGGGGGCAGCGGCCCCACAAGGCAGGTCTGCCTTCCTCCCCTTCTTACAGGCGGGGACAGAGGTCCAGAGAGGTGAGGCAGGCTGCCCAAGGTCACACAGCACATGGGCGCAGTCCAGGACTGTAGAAATCCTGGGACTAGAGAGGGACCAGAGTGCCCAGTGTTTCAAGAAAATGGTCCAAGAGAAGAGGCAAGTCTGCAAGGCATCCAGAGAAGGAAGCAAGGGCTTGGCACGGTCTCCCGCAAGGAGGTCAGCTCCTCAGCGAGGTTCCTAAGTGTCTAATGGGGCCAAGCCTGAACCAAGCAAGGGGTCATGTCCAGATCGAGGGCACTGACCTGGGATGGGGGTGCTCCAGGCAAAGGGAGTAGGGAGGCCGAGGAGGAGAGAGGGGTGCACAGGCCTGCAGGGAGCTTCCAGAGCTGGGGAGAACGGAGTACAGACCACAGGGGTCTTGTACCCCTCGTCTTTTATCCAGGGATCCAGGGGAGGTATTGAGAGATGTAAGTGCCGGGCTGTCCGAGTCCAGTTCGTGCTCTGCAAAAATTGTTTCAGGTCAGAGACCAGCGCGAGGTCAAGTTAGAGGATGGAGAAGAAGCTGTGAAAACGTGACGGAGAGTCAGGGGCGGTCCTCGGTGATCAGGCACCAAGGTCGCCTAAGGACTCGGCAGGTGAATTCACAGTGACACCGGCAGAGGGCCGGCGGGGAGGAACAGGCACTGTCGTGAACCGTCTGTAAACGTCTGAAGGGTGCAGGGCAGAAAAGAAAACATAGTTCTGTAAATTGTGTCATTTTAGGAATTAATCTGGAACAATCAAAAAGATGGGACCAAAGGTTTACAGGCCAGATGATGGGAGAAAACCAGAAATGACCTAAGTATCCAACAGGAAGGGTGTGATGAAGCACAGCAGGGAACAGCCTTCACAAGGAATCTTAGCGCAAACCTCCAAAATGATATTTCTAAAACTGGGTTTTTAAAGCATGGGTGCATCTTCAAATGCTTGTCAGAAAATACAGAAATATGTCAATAAGGTGTCTTTAGCCAGATATTTTCAATTTTTGCTTTATAATTTTATAAAATCATAAAGTTATAAAATTATAGTTATAATTATATAAAATTATAAACTATAAAAATGGTTATGGAAATGTTCACAAGAAGATATCTATATAATTTTATCTCCTAAAATGCTTTTTAATACCAAAATAATGTGTGCTTTTAAAAAAAGATTGGGCACAGTAGCATATAAAGTAAAAATTGAGGGCGTCTGCTCACCAACCCCACACCTTACCCTAAAAGAGTGTCTCTCCATTCTCCAGCGAGAGACAGTGTCGTGTGGGTCTGTATACTCCCAGCCCTCCACCTAGGCATGCATGTCCCTGAAAACACGCACACGCCGTCTAATTGGTCTTAGGGTTTTATTTTTCAAAAAGGACTTATACTCCGCCTACGAGCCTGCAGCTATCCTTTTAAACAGTCTGTTGAGATTTTCTATATCAGCCCACGTGGTTCCCCCACGTTCTCTGAATGGCTCTGTATGAACCCAAAGTTTGGGTGAAGCAGCGTGTCTTCAATCATTCTCCTGTTAATGCACATTTAGGTTGCAATTTACCAAAAAACGTAAATTACAAGAGATGCTACATGGAAACCCCCACGTGTGTAGCGGTGTCCCTGTACTTTGCACACTGCATCTCCCCAGAAGGATGCCTAGAAATGGGATGCTGGGTCAGAAAAAACAAGCTTTGAAAAAGGTGATGCCAGTGGTCTCCCCAAAAGTCTGTCCCAACTTCCATCCAGTGAATGACAGTGCTTTTTCCTCTCCATTCTCGCCGATAATGTGACAGCTGGATCTTTTTTTATTTTGCGCATCTGAAGAACAAAACTGTTTGTTGTTTTCATTGTTGGTGAAATTTATTTTCCTTTCATATTTTTATTGATTGATTTTATTTCTTCTGTGAATGGACCGGTTGTAATTTAGCCTGGTTTATTTTTCGTTCGGTTGGTTGTACTTTAAGGTTTACAGAAACTCTTCATCCATTTGGGATAGCAACCCTCATTAAGTATGTATGCGGTAAACATTTTTCCCTGATCTGTTTTCCAATTTCGTTTGCAGAGTCTTTCAACATTAAGCATGTTTTTAATTTTTACGTGTCAGATCGGTTGTTTTTCTTTATGGTGTTTGTGATCTGTGGCAAGCATAGGAAAGACATTTCTATTTTGATTTTTCTTTAATTTTATTCAGGTACTCCTATTGTTTTGGTGTTTGTTTTTACTTCGCCTGGAATTTATTTTTGTGTTGGTAGAAACGTATCCTTATATATTTTCCAAATGGGAAACCAATCGTCCTATATTTGCTGAATACAGACACAACTTTCATCGGATGCTGAATTACTGACTACTCTCTGAATTACTGACTACTACTGAATTACTGACCTACTCTCTGCGGTTCTAACCATCAGTTCCCCGTCCCTTCCACCATCCCCTAATTGTGGTGACTTTACAGTGCGTCTTGGTACCTGCTAGAGAACAATCCCGCTGGCGTTATTCTTGATCAAAATATCTGTTTCTCTTCCCCACCACTGAGACTAGATGGTTGGATGGCATCACCGACTCAATGGGTGTGGGTTTGAATAAGCTCCTGGAGTCGGTGGTGGACAGAGAAGCTTAGCGTGCTGCAGTCCGTGGGGTCGCAGAGAGTTAGACACGACTGAGCGACTGAACTGAACTGAACGCCACCATTATTCCTACTGTTGGACTTCAGAACCGGCTCACTATTTTTTTGTAGTACTTACGTCTTTGGCTGTGCCGGGTCTTAGCTGCGACACGCTGGAGCTTTAGCTGCGACGTGCCAACCGTTAGTTGCGGCCTGTGGGTTCTAGTTTCCTGACCAGGGATCGAACCCAGGCCCCCTGCGTTGGGAGTTTGGAGTCTTGGCCGCTGGACCACCGGGGATGTCCAAAATTGTTCCTTTGGTGTTGTGCTTGTAATTTCACGGAGTATATGGACTCACTTGAGGAGAACTGATGTCTTTGCTACTGTGTCCGTTCATCAGGTTGTGCTATATTTCATCCTCACGATCTTGTACATTCCGTGTTAAGTTTATTCCTAGGGCTTCCACTGGAACTTTTATCAAGATTGTCAGGGCTTCTCCCATTTCATATTCTCAATGGTTACCGCTTGTATAGAGGAAACCTACGGACTCTTGCCTAGCCTGCTTGCGCTCAGTCACAGGTTAACTGCTGTACTAATCGTCCTTCAGCTGATCTTGAGCTTGTTTGCTTGTTTGTTTGTTTTAAGCAAACTAGCCCATCACCTGCAAAAACCAATTTTATCTCATTTTTCCTAACATTCACACTCTTCCGCCCATCTCATTCCATGGGCTTGAATCTGTAGATTATGTTAAATAATAAAAGTAAGTTTGGGAACCCTGGCCTCTAAAATGGTTTTGCCTTTAAATGTGAAGCATGCTGTAAGTTTCAGGAGATACTGTTCATTAAGTTGAGGATGTTTCCTAAGATAACTAACTTAGTAAAAGGCTGGTTATTTGCTTTCTCTAATCAAAAATAAGTGCTGAATTTACATTGCTGTTCTGTTAAATTTTGTTTCAAAAATCGTACCTTATGATACGGGAGAATGGCATTGAAACATGTTAATCATCATATGTGAAATCAATCGCCAGCCCAGGTCTGATGCTCAGGGCTGGTGCACCGGGATGACCCAGAGAGAGGGAATCGGGAGGGAGGTGGGAGGGGGGCTCTGGAAGGGGAACACGTGTATACCCATGGCAGATTCATGTCAATGTATGGCAAAACCAACACGATAATGTAAAGAAAATTAAAATAAATAAATAAATAATTTTTTTTAAAAAATCGTGCCTTAAATACAACCATGACCAAAAAGTCCCACTGCTGAATTGAAAGAATGTTGGACCCAGTGCAATCCGGGTTACCTTCTGACTTAGATTAACTACGTGGGGAGATAATGTCAGATTTGGCAAGGCCTTAGGATTCTTGTCATCATAAACTCTTACAGTGCAATCTGGGTGTTTGGTTTTTCTGAGATTTTTAGGGGTATTTTTTGTTATGGCAGGAGATAGAGGCTGACTCAATGAGGGGCAAGCATTATGGGATGAGTCCAGGCCTCTGGCTTGCAGAGAAGTCTACTGAATTGAGAACAATGAGGGGGACCGAGTCTGCAAGGACCTGGGAGCAGTTTAGACGGCAGATGCTGAGTCTGGGGTGTCTGTGGAACGCTCAAGCAGAGACGCATCCAGGAGGCAGAATGTGTATGAATCCAGAGCCAAAAAAGAGGTCAGGAAGGGAATAGGAATGCAAGACCCCTGGGCAGTTGTCCGAGCACACAGTGTGTGTCAGAAGCAGAGAGAGTGGAAGCGCACTGGGGGACTGCGGGGGGACCTCAGACTTGACCGGACGGGGGCATTGTTAGACCCGACCTGAAGGGTTTCAGGGAGAGATGGCCCTGGGAGGGAGAGGGCTCCCCTCACCATGTCCCAGCGTGTGAAGCAGGGCTTGGCAGACGGGTGCGTCACGGCCATCGTTGGACAGATAGATGACTGAGGGACAGACGGATGGATGGTGGATGACAGACGGATGGATGGATGGTGGATGGATGGATGGATGGTGGATGACAGATGGTGGATGGATGGTGGATGACAGACGGATGGATGGATAGTGGATGGATGGATGGATGGTGGATGACAGATGAATGGATGGATGGTGGATGGACAAACAGATGTACAGAGAGACAGAGATTTGAGACAGCAGGAAAGCCTTCATCAGAGAGGATGGACGGGACTGTGTCTCCGTGGGTGGAGAAGCAGGGCAGGGGTCCCCCGCTTGGGGCCTTAGGAACGGCCTGGTGCCCACGGGCCCAGGGAGGAAGCTGCTAGGCTGGGCTGTGAGAAGCTGCGGAGAAGGAACAGCCAGCGGCCTGACAACCAGGCCAGCAGCACTCGGGCTGGTCCGAGCCAGCCCGGCACTCCTCCGCCGCACCGCACAGATGTAGCGCTCCGCGTCCCCATCGGCACTGAGGAGTCGGTGGTGGCCAGGACAGCCTCTGAGATGAGCGACCCCAAGGCGTGTGGGCACGGGGCCACCTCCAGGATGTGAGCCCATGCAGGGGTGCCCTGGCCTCCGGAAGGCTGGCTCCACAGCACCCTCGGCCAGAGGACACAGCCCGACCGGCTGCAGCCCTGAGCCCGTCACGCCCAGCAGCCCCGGGGACAGGCCCCAGGTGCTGGCCCGGCGGGGTTCGGCCCAAGCTCAGTCACTGCACTGTGTCTGCGGCGGCGGGACCCGGCTCACCGTCCTAGTAAGTAGCGCTCACCCCTTCCCCAGCCTGTCTCACCCTCTGCTCTCTTGGGAAAATCACTTCTCTTGCTCTGGGGGCAGCTTCCTCTCTGTCCCCCGGTTATGGGCCAATCCCCACCTTTCTCCGTGGGGCCGGGAGGGAAGGCGGGTTGGTCTTGGGGTAACCAGCAGGAGCCTCCAGAGTCCGACCGTCCGACGGGGCCGGTCCGGGCACTGGGGCTGGGGTTTGGGCCAGGAGTGCGGGGGGCTTATTCCCCTCTTGCGGGCCAGAGGCTGGTGCTGACTAGGGGTGTCTCCAAGCCCCGGGCTCTGGGCTGTGGGCTCCGTGCCCCGGCAGGGAGGGCCAGACGGGAGCCTGGGGGCTCGGCGGGGGTTGTGACCAGGCTCCAGGGACACAGAGGGGCAGCCTGAGGGAGGCCCCTGGAGGGCAGAGAGAGAGGGCTCTTGCCTGCTCTGGGCTGAGGTCTGGGTAGACACAGCTGAGACAGGGCGAGCTGACCAGAGGCTCTCGGGACAGCGGTCAGAGAGGAGCAGGTCCCTGGGGCAGAAACTCCTCCGTCCCCGCTGTGCACAGGGCTCTGGCACGGTTGTCCCCACATCCCGTCAGGACCGTCCTGGCAGGTGGGCTGGGGGAGCCGGGTTCCTGGAGGAGCACCTGGGCTGCAGAAGCAGAAAGTCATGGAGGGGTCTGGCAGGGGCAGAGGGCTCAAGAGGTCAGGGCCAAGAGCAAACACAGACTCCAGGGGCCAGGAGGATGGAGGAGGGTGGCCCTGGTCACAGCCGGGGACCCCGAGGCCACAGACAGGACGCTGGGCCGGTCACTTGGGAGGGTGACATGCAAAGGCTTCTGAAGGACTGTCTGCCATCCAGGGCTGAGTGCAAGGGGACAGAGGCAAGCAGGCCTACCGTGGGGACAAGCCACAGAGGTTGTACTGGGGGACAAGGTCAGAACCTCCCCGGCGCCTCACAGCCCCTCCTCTGTCCACAGAGGTCAGGCCCAAGTCCGCACCCTCAGTCACCCTGTTCCCGCCCTCCACGGACGAGCTCAGCAAACGCCTCACGCGGTCAACTGTGGATTGAACTTGTCGTGTTTTCAGTGGTGTCTGATTTTGTGGTTTTTCTTGTTGTTTGCTTGAGTGTTGAGCAAGGTTGGACACCATGGGTGGTGGACGTGGCTTAGTCTCTGGCTTTTGCTGGCAAGGAGGGGGTCTCAGGAGACCAGTTGCTATCTGGACCCCCCAGCGTTGGGGTGCAGCCCCCGTGTCCCCTGCTGTACCTGCACGGTTCTGCCTGCCTCATGGGCCTGCAAAGCGGTTCTGGCTCCACAGGTTTGACAGGTTCAGGCTGGACTTTGGCAAACTGCTTTCCAGAGCAGTGGACTACCCTCCGTCAGTGACCCCAGGCGGGGAGACCACCTTGAGCGGCATTAGCAGCTGGCGCTTGGTGACCCGGTCCATCCAAGAGAAGGGATGCATTGCGACGGTATTTCAGATCTGGCCTCTTTCCCTCGGGGGGCTCCCGCGCCCCTAAACAGCCTGTCGTGTGTTTCATATCCAGCAAAACAGGAGAAGCTCTGTTGTGACCCAAATCTTCTTGGGGTCACCACCTTACAGCACGATGCTCTGGAGTCTGCCGTCCTCCCATGGCAAATCACCCAGGACATACACGAATCTGGGATTGTGAACACACTGCCGGCTCTTTTCTGAGAATGGCATTTGGGCTCCAAAAGATGGACATGTGTCGACTGGGAGCCCCACAGGGGGCCCCTGGGTCCCATGCAACGGACCCTTGAGGCTCCCATACTCCGGGCGATGATGTATCTAACTCTTCCTGTGCATTTATGTTCCAATAACCGGAATTGGCCGGGATCTGGGTTTCCTTTCTTGGCAGCTGGGAGTGGGTTCAGGGAGGACTTGCGGTCCCTGTCTCGCTGTGAATGAGGCAGCGCAGGAATCTGCCCCCACCACACCCCCCGACGTGAGACTGGATCTGGGGGTGACAGAGATGCCCCAAGCCTGGAGGCCAGGCTGTCATCTCCTACGGGACCAGCCCTGCCCCCTCTCAGGACAGTCCCAAACTACGGTTTCTGCAGGGAAACCCTTGATGTGATGCTCTGGCACCTAGGAAGATTCCAACAGCTCCGAATGCTGGTCATCTGCCTCTACCTGGAAGGGACTAGGGGGTGTGGCGAGGAGGGGACACCCTCTGCCCTCACTTCATGGTTTCGCCAAGGAAGGAGGGTTGTCTGAGCACACAGAGAAGAGGTGTCCATTTCTAAGGAACCTCATAGACCTCAATATGCCCTCCACACACTCAGTAAATCCAGGAGACAGCACCCAAGGACCGCAGGTCGGACACTACCTTCCTTGGAAGACCTGCTTCCAGGGTGCCCACTGCTGTCCTCTTGGGGTCCCCTGTCCTGTTATCTGCTGCAGGGGAGGGTGCTGAAGCCCCTCTGTGAGCAGACACCAGCCCGGGGCGGTGACCCACGTCCTCCAGCACAGCTGCAGGTGGGGGGCGGGGGCTGGGGTGGGGGCCTCCCAGGGAGGGGTTTTTGTTCGGGCCTGTGTCACTGTGTTGGGTTTTTGGCGGAGGGACCAAGCTGACCGTCCTGGGTGAGTCTCCTCTTCCCCCTCAACCCTCTGCTCTTCCCGAGGTTTGGGCAACTTTCTGCTCTTTGCTGGGTCTCGGGTCAGCCTATGGCCAACCTTCCACCAGGACCCTACTCTTTGGGCTCCGACCTCTTCCTCTCCCCTTCAGACTGCCCTGCTTGTCTCTGTGGTCACCAGCAGACGCTCGCCTCTGACCCCAGAGGCCAGGGAACGGGCAAGAGGACTTACAGACTTCTGTCTGTCTGCCCTGGGCCAAGCTGTCCTCCTAGACTCGCTCTCCTCTGTCCCCGCCCCAACCCCCAGGCTGGGCTCTTGTTGGACCCACTTTGTCTCTGAGGATCACTCAGGGTCCCCATCTCAAAGGGAAGAGGGGGAAAGATAGCTGAAAGGGATGGGGGGGCATTCCCTCAGGGCCAGGGTTGAGGACCGAGGTCAGAGAGTCAGGAAGGGCTGGGGACTGTGGGTCTAGGATCCGGGTTGCAGACCCCGCAGAGGTGAAGGGGCTCCCCCAGGCCTCCGTGCGTCTGCCGTGCAGATCCTGGGCCGGCCAGGGACCCGGGAAAACAGCAGGAGGGAAGACAGGGGAGGAGAAGGTGCTAAACTCAGAACTGGAGGAGACGGGAGGTCAGGACGAGGACACCGTGGATTCCTGGGTCCCCAGGACACACTACTTTGCTCAAAAAAGGAAAACCCTATGGCCAAAAAGCTCTAGTGATGCATCCAGTTTACAGGGCAGGGCGCAGAGAGCCACAAAATCTAGAAAAAGAGAGACCTCAAAAGAGGAGACAGACTCTAGATCACCCAAGATCGTGGCCCACAGACAGGGTCCAGGGAGACTGGTGTGAGTAAAACAGACCCCTTGGGGCACAGGTTCAGAAATCCCCGGAGAAGGCATGGTAGGTCAAAAATGTACCTGGATTGACCCCACAGGAGGTGAGAGAGGCCATGTCATCCACTCAGGGGAGAGACAGACAGCCCAAGGCAGACCGCCATCAAATCTCAGAAAGGGGCAGGCAAGGAGAGTGGGGTCAGATGTCTGTGTGGGGAACCAAGACCCAGAGGGGTCTCAGGACAGCACTGGCAGGGGTCCGGGCTCAGGTTCTCTCAGGAAGATGGAGAGATGCCTGAGAAAACCCCACCCACCCTCCCTGGCACAGACCCTCTGGCTCACAGTGGAGCCTGGACTCGGGGTCCTGCTGGGCTCTCAGAGGTCCTGTGTCCCGCTGTGACACAGACTCGGGGGCTCCCACGACAGGCACCAGACCTCTGACTGTGACCTTCTTGCCCTCCCCCACCCGCAGGCCAGCCCAAGTCCACGCCCTCGGTCACCCTGTTCCCGCCCTCCACGGACGAGCTCAGCGCCAACAAGGCCACCCTGGTGTGTCTCATCAGCGACTTCTACCCGGGTAGCGTGACCGTGGCCTGGAAGGCAGACGGCGCCCCCATCACCCGGAACGTGGAGACCACCCAGGCCTCCAAACAGAGCAACAGCAAGTACGCGGCCAGCAGCTACCTGACGCTGACGGGCACCGACTGGAAATCTAAAAGCAGCTACAGCTGCGAGGTCACGCATGAGGGGAGCACCGTGACGAAGACAGTGAAGCCCTCAGAGTGCCCTTAGGGCCCTGGGCCCCCACCCTCGGGGGCCCTCTCGCCCACGCCCCTCCCCCAGCTCTCCATGGACCCCTGATCCCCGCCCAGGTCGGCTCAGACCAGGGGGCTCTCCTCCCTCCCTGTTCCTGCTTGTCCTGAATAAAGACCTTGTCATTTATCAGCCGCCATTTCTGAAGTGCTCTGTGGGTCTGGCTGAGTGTCAGGGTTAAGGGTCAGTGACTTAGGGAAGGGACAGGTATGACCACTTGTCATCATCCCGACCCATCCCCAGGGACCAGGGAGCTCTGAATGTCAGGGGAGCGTGACCCAGAGCAGGACGCCGTCAGGCAGTGCAGGCTCCTGGGGTGCAGGCTTGGCCCCCCTGGAAGGGACAAGGGCCTGTCGGAGACAGGAGATGGCTCTGGGGTTGGGGGGTGAGGATTGGGGAGAAACAAGGGGGCTGCCAGGTGAGACTGAGGCACACAAGGGCACGCTCGGGGGCCTGGTGGGGAGCCAGGGCCTCCCGCAGGAGGACTGCGGGCATCTGGAGCCAGGTCGGGGTCGGGGGGAAGCACAGGGACCAGGTGCCATCTTCCTGTATGGTGGGGGGTGGGAGGTGGTCGGAAAGCGGGTCAGCGGAAAAGGACGCCATCCAGTGACTGCGCCTGGAGAGAGTCCATTGGAATTCAGGAGAGTCAGGCCGATGAACCCAGCTCTCGCCGGGCTTAGAGTGTGGCCGGAGGGCTCTCGGAGGAGTCAGCGCCCCCGACTCCTACCCAGGGCGCCCTCCCCCCATAACCTAGTGGCTCACCTGAGCGCACTTGTAACTAGACACGTGAACTCAGGGCCTGGGGCGAGGGGTCATCCCCTCAGAGCTGCAGCCCCACTGGCTCTGTCGTCCTCAGGACCCCGGCCTGGCAGCCCATCTGTGCTTCCAGCTTCAGGGCGAGGGAGCCACCCTCCCCGGAGCTCTGGACAGCCGGGTCAGCCCAGGGACAAAGTCTACCTGGACAGAGGACTCTGTGGCCTCCCTGTGGCAGAGGAGAGAACCCGACCCCCAGGTCTTCATCCCTGGCACCCCAACCCAAAATCAGACGAGGAGGTGGGAGAAGCCAGGTTGCGGTGTCCCAGAGCTGCTGCCTGATCCCATTTCCCAGATGGGAAAACTAAGACCCCAAGGGAGAAGGGGACCAGCCAGGTCACCCTCATCTCAATGGCCCTGCTGGGTACAGTGCCACCGTGTCCCCCACCCAGAGCTGCGGCCGCCCACAACTAACTCCCCTGTATCTTGGCGTACGTTTTCATCATGAAGAACTGAGAACATGAGATGAGAAGGCAGAGGAATAATACTACCCCGGGTTCTTGTCGCCTAGATCCCAGATCATCAATTCAGGGGTGCTGCCAACTCCTCCCCGCAACAGAATCACTCCTCCCCAGTGGGAGCCTCTGAAGCCCATCCCCCACCATGTCATCTCATCTGAAAATATGTTGCTCATGGCCTGGAAAGAAAGAACCTGAACT
>ML660805.1:266509-297073 GCA_007570785.1 Antilocapra americana | reverse complement strand
GGGTGGACCAGGGCCCATGTAGGTGAGGCCCGGGTGGACCAGGGCCTGCGTGGGTGAGGCCCGGGTGGACCAGGGCCTGAATGGGTGAGGCCCAGGTGGACCAGGGCCCATGCAGGTGAGGCCTGGGTGACCAGGGCCCAGAGCAAAGCCCCGGCTCAGCAGTCCTTTCCTGAGCGCCCACTGTGTGCAGGGACCTTGGCGATGGCAAGGCAGCCCTATTCAGGGCTCCTGACGGGCGCCAGGGGCCAGCCTGCGGAGGGTGAGTGGTGCCCTGGAGAAACCACCTAGGGGACGGCTGGGGGCACCCCGCCAGGCATCACAAAGGGCGACAGCTGAGCCCAGAGGCGGCCATGATTCTGGGTTGGTGGCTGGGGGCCAGGGTGCCCTCTGTGCAGCTGGGCTGGTGACAGTGGAGCCTCATTCCCTGGAGGCCCGGGAGGGACATTCAGGTGGAAAATGGACGTTTGCGGGTCTCTGGGGTTGACAGTCGTTATCATTGGCTTTGGGCTCTTTGGGCCCAGCGGCCTCAGGTCAGCACCCCCGGGGCTCCCTGCGGGCCCCACACCTCACCCCCACGCAGCTGGCCTGGCGAAACCAAAAGGCCCTGATGCCCGAAATAGCCAGGAAACCCTGACAGACCGGCCCAGCCCTGGTAGCAGGTGCCTCCCTCTCCCCAGGGGGGGGAGGGGTAACTCCTGTTCTGGAAGCTTCTGCCAGCCCAGCTGGAGAAGGGCCCACATCCCAGCACCCAGGCCTCCCAGGCCCCTGTGTCCAGGCCTGGCAGCCTGAGACCACACCTGTCGGCCATCAGAAGCAGCGTCTTCTGGCCCAGGATCCTGTGTCTGGGATCCTGGTGGTCGTAACCCCTCTCGGGGGCCCAGGAGCCCGTCTAAGTGCCAGGCTCAGAGCTGAGGCTGCCGCGGGGCACAGAGGAGCAGGGGATGGCTGGGGGCACCGTGGGTCACACCTGCCCTGCCGCCCCTCACTTGGGACTCTTTGCAGGGAAGGACTGACTGGCCAAGTACATGGACGGGGAGGGAAACGGGACCCTCACAGTCGCTGCCCTGGGAGCCCTGGTGGGTCTGGAGCAACAACGCGCAGACTCAAAGCACAGCTGCTCCTCAGAAGGCCTCACAGGGCCCTTCTCCAGGGGACGGGACCTCAGATGGGCCAGTCACTCATCCATCTGTCTGTCCACCCATCCGTCAACGTTCCCTCCATCCATCCGAAAGCCTCCCTGAGGCCTCCCAGGGACCCGGCCTGTGTGCGGCTCAGCTGCCCATCGCAGGCCAGTCAGGACCAGCACAGTCAAGGCCAAAGTCAGCCATGGAAGGTGCCTGCTTCACCACTGGAAGAGCGGGGCTGTGGACACAGGGTGCCCCGTGCCCGGCCCAGCCTGCCCCCACGTGCTCAGTCAGGATGCTGAGGGCATAGCAGGGGCAGGAGGTGGGACAGACAGGCCAGCGTGGGAAGGCCAGCTGCCCCCGGCTGTGGGTGAGCAGACTGCCCACCCCACCCCAGTTACAGGCCTCCCTGATGCCCCCTCCCCTCCTCGCCTCCCTGTCCGGCATCAATCAGAGAGGTCCCGAGACATTCCAGGGCTCTGTGGTCCTGATGGGAGTAAAAGGTGGGGAACAAGTACCCAGCACGGTCTCCTGAGTCCACCCCCAAACACACACACACAAAAAACCCCTCCACTGGGTGGGACTTCACCAGCTTGTTCCCAGGGGAGCTGCCAGGAGGTCCCCCACCCCAGGAAGCTAGGGGCCAGGCCCGCAAGTCCAGGCCATAACACCACGTCCCCTGCCTCACGAGAGGCATAGTGTCCGGTTGACAGGTGCCCCCACCCGCGGGCCTGGGTAGTGTGGCCCTCGCCCGCCCCCGCCACGGTCGGTCAGGGCATCAACCACCGCCCACACCCACCACCCCTCCCCTCCTCTGTGGGCCCAGCTCAGGTCCTGGGGGTGAAGCTAAGTCAGGGAGCCTTATCCCTGCCCAGTCCGGAGCCCACGGTGCCATCAAGAAATGTTTCTTCTCTCCGTCAGGAAACATTAGTGAGGAAGACAAGAGCCGGGGGATTCTGGGGTCCTGGGAGCAGCAGCAACTTCAGGCACCCCAAAACAGTCCATCTCCCAGGGTGGACTCTCAGGGCTGAGAGGCGGAGGGAAGGAGGGCCTCTTGGGGGGTTGGCATGAGCAAAGGCACCAAGGTGGGGACTCAGCACCCCTCGGCTGGCACACACAGGCCCCCACTGCTGCACCCTTCCCCCTCGGAGACCCCATGCGCCTGTCTCCCACGCCGCCTGGCCTGCCATCCTGCTCACCACCCAGAAATCCCTGCGTGTGGTACCATGTGGCCGGGCCCTGCCCTGGGGTGGAAGCAGACTCTGACACAGGATGCCAGGGCAGAGACGGGCGAGCAGAGGGTGCCAGGGGGCCCAGGGAGGGCCTGGGGGCAGAGGGGCGGGAGTCCTCCAGGGTGGACAGTGCTGTGCTGTGCACAGTGAGCACAGAGGCCCCAGGCCGCCCAGGCCTGGGAATCTAGCAGAGGGGCAGGGATGGGGCGAGGGAGAGTTGAGGCCAGGGCGGAGGGCCCAGACAACCGGACTGGGCCTGTGAGTCCAGAAGGCAGCTGTGCCCTGAGGCTACCGAGTGGGCCCCGTCCCGAACCACCTCTGAAACGTGGGGCCGAAGCTCCAGGGCAGAGCCACTCATGCCTTCAGGCTCCCAGTGGGGTCATCACTCCATCTCACAGGGAGGGAAACTGAGGCCCAGATGACAAACATCCTGGAGAGCAGGTCAGAGCCAGCCACTGGGGAACACCTCCCGGCCTGGGGACCCCTCTGTGGGGTGGGAAACTGAGGCCACACAGGGGCCCCACAAAGGCTGCCCTCTGCCAGGCCCTGGACACCACGTGGGTGACCCTCGCCTCCAGCATCCCAGCCTGCGGGGCAGAGAGGAGGCCCAAGGGTGGACCCCCTGGCCACCCTCTATCCTACCCTGCTGGGAGGAGCCAGGAGCTGGTGGCCAAGGGCCTGGAGGTGCCCAGACCCCAGGGTCAGGGGGCCTCCCCACCCACAGCCCTTCTCAGCCTTGGCCTGGGCCACTTGCCTTCCTCTGTAAGTTCAGTTCCCTCATTCCATCTGGACAGGGCGCAGGGGGTGTGGTTAGTGAGTCCCCCCCGCAGGGGGGCTTGGGGATTAACGGAGATGATGCCTGTGACATGCTTGGACCCCAGTGACCCTTCCCCACCCCAGTCATCCTGTCCCCTCCTGGGCTCCTTGTCTAGGGCCTGCCTCTGCAGTGCTGTGTGACCCTGGGCAAAACGCTTCCCTTGTCTGGGCCTCGGCCTTCCCCTCTGCTCAGGGAGAAGCGGGTGGGGGACTTGCAGGCCAAAAGCAGCAGGAAGACTGTTAGATTCCTGGATCAAGGAGCTGGGCAGCCGGCCCTGGGCCTGAAGGGGCAGTGAGGCCAGGGTGGGAGCAGGGAGGGGAGTGGGTGGGGTGGGGGCCCTGCCTGCAGCTGGCCGCCCCTGGGAATCCCCAGGCTAAAGTTAACCCTGCATCGGCTGAAACCAGAACTCAGGGTGACAGCAGGGAGCTGTAAGGGGAAGAGAAACCGAGCCCGCAGTCGGCGGGGCGTGGGATGGGTGACAAACAAGACCAGGTGTGGCCCGCGCAGCGGGACAGGCCAGTTTCAGGGCTGACGTGGGGTGTCTGTGCAGCTTGCAGGCGGGGGCAGAGCCCCGCGCCCCCCCAGCCCCGGGCGGGGCCTGATGCCGCCCCCTAGCTGCCTCCTCAACACCCTTGCCATCCTGGGTCCTGGGATCCCCTAGGGCCAGACTCCAGGGGGTCTCAGAACTGACCGGCGGTGGCCCCCACAGTCAGCAGGGCTCCAGGGAGGGCATGGCGGGGTCACGGAGCCAGTCAGCCCAGGAAGGAGGGGCTTTGACCCCAGTGTCCCGGCCCTGGGCCCTCCTGGCTGCAGAGTGAGCCATAGGTGGGCGAGGGGGCGAACAGAGGCCTCCCTACTGCCCCAGACCCCGTGCTCGGAGGGGCCCCAGGGAGACGCAGCCCAGCCCCTCAGCAGGAAATGTATGCTCTTGTCCACGGCCTGGGGACACACTCCCCTTCAGCCCAGCAGCCCTGGTCACGGGAGCTCATCACTGGCCCAGGACACGGGGACAACAAGGTGCCCAGCCCTGGGTCCCCGCCAGCAATACATCCAGACAGCCTGACACCCGCAACCCCAGACGGCCATGGAGACGTGCCATGGACAGACTCCGCTGCAGGGGGCGAGACAAGGACAGGGGACCAGAGGAGGCCCTGTCTGAGCCCACCTTTGCCAAAAGGCCACGGCTGTCATGGAGAAGAGGCCGGCTGCGCACACACCAGCTCGCTGAGCTCTCCCTGGGAGCGAGATCAGGCATCTGCTTTCTTCTTTATGCTCCCTCGTACCTTCTCATTTCTCAAAGAATGCGGCACTTTCATCATCAGAAAACAAAACAGTGAACTGTTTACGACAAATGACCCTCTAAAATGCTGTGGTAGAACGTTGGAACGGCATCGTGAAAATCACATTATGCCCAAGAGGTCAAAAGGCAAGACCCAGCACACGTGAGCGTGTGTCTCTGAATCTACACGCCCGTCATGTCCGCATCTCTTCCCTGGGGCTGCCTGTGGGTTGGGCATACCGGGAATGGTGGTTTTCACTTGGCCCTTGCCACTTTTCTGACTTTTCTCTACAATGATCATATGTTTACTGTGTAATTATAAAAACATGTTTTTAAGTGGGTTTTTTTTTCACTTGTGTTATTTCAATTCATTTAACATTAAACAACTATTTATTGCTTGCCTGCTACATCCATGACAGGCCGGGTACAGGTTTCAGACTGACCACGTTCATGATAAGAGAGAGAACCATCTCTCTGGGTTAGTGGCCCAGGGCCGGGGGGTGTTGTTTGGAAAGCGGTCATGCAACGCTCACCTCTAAGTCTTGGGTCATGTCCAAATCCACAAAACTCCCTCACAACTCCAGAGAGGTTGCGGAGCCCCCGAGAGCAGACAGAAGGTACTTCAGGGGTGCTGAACACCTACCAGCAGGCATGGAGCAAAGAGGACTGGAGAAAAGCAACCCCTTTCAGGAGCTCTCTGGTGGCTCAAAGGTTAAGACTTTGTGTTCCAGCGCAGGGGGTGTGGGTTCGGTCCCTGGCAGGGGAGCTAAGGCCCACACGCCTCATGGCCAGAACAGCAAAACGTAAAACAGAACCAACATTATCACAAGTTCAACAAAGACTTTAGAACTGGTCCACGTCCAAAAAGCTCTAAAAACGAGGAAAAGCAACCCCTTTGAACACAGCTGAAAACATAGGAGTGAGCGACTGCAAACCAAAAGTGTAAGTAATTTCTGCAAAGAGTTAAAAAAAGAGAGGGAAAAAAAACCTTCCCACAAATAAGGTAGACTGGCCTATGACAAAGTCCAGGATCGGCAGAGCTTATGAAGGCAAGAGGCACTTTTTGAAGCAGACCAGAATAAACTTCAAGAGTGTTGAACCAGCTCTTCGGACAGGAAGAATTATGTGGTAGACGGAAGCACGGTCTGTGTAGGTGGGGAGACCTGGGCTGACAGACTCCTGCCACAGAGGTGACGATGCACCTCAGCAGTTTGCTCTCCCTGGGTCTGATCTGGCCGATGGTGGTAACATCAGTGGCCACCTCCCAGCTCCATCCTGAGAAATGCAGAAAAGGAGGTGACGATGCCACTCGCAGAATACCTGGCTCAATGAATGAAAGAAGCGGGCTAGCAAAGGCGATTGGCAACTCAGTCACATAGCACTTGTGAATTCTAACCGTAGTTATAGGAGCTGAAGGATCTTGTACAGACGTCCTTTCTTTTCCTTATACCCTTAAACACTCTATTTAGATCCTCCACTTAAGGGGTTTCCCTGGTGGCTCAGACAGGAAAGAACTGGCCTGCAGTGTGGGAGACTCGGGTTCGATCCCTGGGTTGGGAAGATCCCCTGGAGAAGGGAATGGCTACCCACCCCAGTACTTGTGCCTGGAGACTTCCATGGTCAGAGGAGCCTGGCAGGCTACAGTCCATGGGGTCGCAGAGAGTCGGACACGACTGAGCAACTAACACAACACACACGGTCACTGCCAGCTTGCAGTCCTGCAGATGACATGAGCACGCCTCAACTGTTCATTCTACACTTTCTCTCCAGAAAAATACAAGTATTTAACCCCAGGCAGTGAGTCTGGAACTGTGACTGCGAGTCCAGATGGGCAGGGACTCAGCAGCCATCTCTCCAGCCTGCCTGTCTCCAGCCTCAGCTCCCACTGCTCAATCCTCTCCACAGAGGAAGAGGTGCAGCCCCCTTCCTCGGCATGTCACTCCCGGCCCAGGGCCTGACCACTTTAAGGCTCTCAGTAAAGAGCTTGAATGAGGGTGGGAAGGAAGGAAGGAAGATATGGCAGGTAGGTGGGTGAGTGGATGGGTTGGTGGGTAGTTGCGTGGGTGGGTGAATGGATGGGATAGTAGGTGAATGGTTGGCGGACACGTAGGTAGACGGGTAGGTGTGAGGCTAGACAGATGGACGGATGGATGAAGGACATGAGGCTGGATGGGTCAGTGGCTGGATGGCGGATGGATGGACGGATGAAGGACGTGAGGCTGGGTGGGTGAGTGGCTGGATGGGCGGATGGACAGACAGGGGTTCATGAGCAGGTCAGTAGTCAGATGGGTGAATGGAGAGTTGAGTACGTGGGCAGGTCCTAATCATGAAGAACACAGTCTCTGTGGAGAGGGACTGAACTCAGCACCCAGGCTCCAAACCCAGCTCTGATCCTGACTTGGTGTGACCTTGACCATCTCCTTAGTGCCTCGAAGCCTTGTCCCCTTGCAGGCCAAGAGGACCTCAGCCCCTGCCCTGCCCACCTCACTGTCTGCTGGGAAGGAAACACATGCATGGAGATGCTTAAGAGATCCAAGAGGCTATTCAGGCACACCCAGCGCTGCTAGGATCTTCAAGGGCGTTGAGCTGACACCGCCGCACCCCAACCCGGGCTTGGATCACAGTTGGGGTGGGAAGAGCCTGTGATTGGAGCCCAGACGGACCTGGGTTCCAGGTCTGGCTCCACCCTTTTCCAAGTGTGTGACCTTGGGCAGATGACTGTCCTCCTCTGGGAGGTGGACATGATGACCCCTCAGGGCTGTGGGAGGATTCAGGGGGATCGTCCAGGAAGGCACTTAGCACAGCGCCCACCAAGGGCACAGGGATGGATCTGGGGTCCCAAAGAAGAGGCCCAATCCCTCTTCTCAGCAGTTAAGGAGGCCTGGAGACCTGGAGGTGTTCCAGGATAATAACCCAGGGGCTCAAGAAGCCCTGAGGCATGTCTGTGAAGGTGTGTTTTGTAGGCGAGAGGTCCAGAGCTTTGAGCAGAAAAGCGGCCATGACCTGTCGGGGGCTAACCACTCCGATCTGTTTTTAAAGATTTTTTTTTTGAGGTGGACCATTTTTAAAGTCTTCACTGAATTTGTTACAATATTGCTTCTGTTTTCTGTTCTGGTTTTTTTGGCTGCAAGGCTTGTGTGAACTTATCTCCCCAGCCAGGGACTAACCCCACAGCCCCTGCATTGGAAGGCAAAGTCCTAACCACCGGACTGCCAGGGACGTCCCTCCCCTCACTGAGCTAATCCAAGACCCTCACGAAGGAAAAACAGATTCAAAGCTCCCCCAGGAGCCCTCGGTGGGTCAGGAGAGAGCCAAGCCGACAGGCCCTCAGTCCAGCCTGGTAGCCTCCCTGCCCAGGGGCAGGGGCACCCCCGCCCCCCAGGACGAGGGCACGGCAGAAGGACCACAGGAGACCCTGCCTGATTCAGCAGCAGGATTGTGAGGAATTTCAACGTCCTTTTTAAATCTGTCTCTCGAGGTTGTTAGGAGAGGACTTCGCCAGTAACTTAAAAGTTGAACGGACTTCCCAGGTGGCACTCGTGGTAAAGAACCCGCCTGCTGGTTTAGGAGACATAAGAGATGTAGGATCGATCCCTGGGTCAGGAAGACTCCCCTGGGGAAGGGAATGGCAACACACTCCAGTATTCTTGCCTGGGAAGTCTCACGGACGGAGCCTGGCGGGCTACAGTCCACGGGGTTGCACACGACCGAATCGACTTAGCTTCAAGTTGAGAGAGGAAGAGGTGGTGACTGCTGGCAAAACAGCTCACCCACTCTCCCAGGGGACCTGCAGTTCTCTGGTTCGTGAGCAGTGCTAACAAAATTCAACCCAACGAGCAGCCCAAACAGGGGGAAATTGAGTTGATCAAACGCGAGTGTGATCTGGAGGAGATAATCCAGGAAGGGAACTGCCAGGCCCATGACAGGCCTGTGTCCCGTCTCAGGGCTGTCCTGGCAGAGCGGCGCAAGGCGCTCCAAGACCCCCCCGGACTCCAGACCCAGCTGGAGGCAACAGGATGTAGCTGAGTTGCAAGCACTCTGGTGTGAGCCCCACGTCAGGGAGAATCACCTTGTTTGTTTTCTGAGTTCCTCTTAAAATAGACTTTACGGGTCCTGGTCTTTGGTTTTAAAATAACAACTGCTCGCTGTCAACAACATCAAAAGTACAGAGAAACAAACAGGAAAACATGCACCCCAGGTATTTCACCCAGAAGGGCCGCCTCTGATATTGTGATGGGTTGCCTTCTATTTTAATCCTATTATTTTAATTGTAAACTGTGAAAGCCACATCGTAGATAAATTAACGGTGTCTATAAAGTCTACAAAGTAAGGATGACGGCGGTGATGGCTGTACACACTGTGAAGGCTCATTCAAATTGGTGAATTCTAGGGACTCACCTGGAGGCCCAGTGGTTGAGACTATGTTTCCATTCCAGGGGCCGTGGGTTTGATCCCTGGCTGGGGAACTAAGATCCCACCTGCCGTGTGGAGTGGCCCAAAAGAACCCCTTGTAAATGGTGAGCTCTAGGTGATGTGAATTTCCCATGAATTAACTTCACAGGCTCAGAACGCAGCCAGGCCCTCAGGAACCCCAGGTTCATTGTTTCTTTACTTTTCCTCAGAGTTTTATGTCTTCTGTATTTGCCCTTAAACCACCCATGTTTCAACCTCATCTGATTTGGGACTTTGTATAGATTATATAGACTGTGTTTCAGGAAACTTTGCTCAATCTTCTGTAATAATCTAAATGGGACAGAATTTGAAAAAAGAATAGACGCTTGTCTATGCATAGCCAAGTCACTTTGCTATACACCTGAAACTTCAGCTCAGTTGCTCAGTCTGTCCGACCCCGTGGACCGCAACCCGCCAGGCGCCCTGTCCATCACCAACTCCCGGAGCTTGCTCAAACTCACGTCCATCGAGTCGGTGATGCCATCCAGCCATCTCATCCTCTGTCATCCCCTTCTCCTCTTGCCTTCAGTCTTTCCCAGCCTCAGGGTCTTTTCCAAGAGTCAGCTCTTCACATCAGTAGGCCAGAGCACTGGAGTGTCAGCTTCAGCAGCAGCTCTTCCAGCTACTCCCCACACCTGAAGCTAACATGTAGCTAACCCACTATGCTCCACTGTGAAAGACAATTTTTATTTTTAGGGTTAGCCTGTGTGTATTTTCCTTCTCTCAACACTGCGTCTGACGCCCACCCACACTGCCCAGCGCTGCTTTCACTGTGGACGTGGAGGCCCCCTGCCCCAAAGCTGCGTACCCGGCCGGTGACCACCGAGCAGACCTGCCCCCCCAGAGCAGGGCCACAGACACTGGGGCCCAAGGGAGGGGCTTCCCCAGGGCCCGTCACTGTCCATTGTTCCTACTGGTTTTGTTTTCAAAAATGGAGGCAGCTTAATATTTCCCTGATTATAAAAAGAAATACACAGGGTCTTCACAAATAAAACAGGGGAAAAGTATAACGAAGGAAAGTCTCCAGCGCAGCCTGGAGATCACGCTGGGTGTACCTGATGTGTGTCCTCCCAGGCTGGACCTCACATTCCAAGCAGACATCAGAAGGATGAGAGACCGTAGGGGGATAGGTCGGTGATAGACAGCAGACAGACAGACAGACAGATGACAAATTCACAGACAGATGACGGGTGGAGAGATGCTAAGACACCAGTGAGGAGAGAGATGAGGGTAGGCACTGTCCTTTGCCACAGGGCAGCACACCCACACGGTGTGGCTGTCACACTGGGGACCTGCGGCCCTCACCACCCGAGCCGGGCCCTCCGGCCCCGGCGACCCACACAGCAGACGGCCCAGCCCCCAGCCCCAGGCAGGGACCCTCCCCTCAGGGACGGAAGCTCGGACCGTCTAAGGCCTTGAGAGCGAGTCGCAGCCCTGCTTCCGGGAAGACAGCACGAACGGCCGCCTGCCCCGCAGAGCCCAGGAGGACCCCCGGGGCCTAGCGCAGGGCCCGCACGGCCGTGGACAGGGAGGGGCCCAGGACGCTGCGCCCCAGCCTCTCCCACCTGACTCCAGCTCTACTCTGGGGGCGGGCAGAGAGGGGGCCCGAGGCCCCCTCCCAGTTGCTGGGAGCACCCGCCGGGCCTGAACCTGGCCGGGAGCCCCCCTCAGGGTGTCCTCAGACCACCCCCCCACCTCTGGTCGCTCTGTCCCCTGGCGGCAGGGAGCCCCCAGTGAGAAGAGGAAGCTCCAGGCTGTGACCTCGGGCCCGGGCTGTTCTGGGAGTGGGCAGGGAGGTCGCTGGGAGGCCATGAGTGCTGGGGCTGGGGGCTGTGAAGGCACCTCGAGGTCAGCGGGCTGTGGGCCGGGCTCTGTGGGGTCCGCACGGGTGGAGCTGTGCCGAGACACGGGAGGCCCGGTCAGCAGTCCCCAGAGTCAGAGCCGAAGGAAGAAGTTCAGTCCCCTCTGGTTCCTCAGCTTCTGAGGCTGGAGACCTCCAGTCTGGCCTTGATGGGGGCGCGGATTGGAGGGGAGGCCCCCAGCCCCAGGACCTCCAGGAGCAGGACCTGGCCGCCCAGCCCCCCGGCCCTGATCTCAGAGTCTGGGCTCGTCAGGTCCATCGGGGGTCCTGGCTACTCTGTCTGGCTGACTCAGAAGTCAGTGGGGGGCTGGGGGTTACCGAGGAGCCAGGAAGAGGGTCTTAGAGATCGAGGCCCACCCACCCAGCTTCCACAGGAGAAACGGAGGCCCATTGGGCTCAAGGGACTCGCCAGGTCACACCGTGAGCCCAGCTGCTAGACTCAAGGCCCAGGGCTGTCCCCCACCCACGACAGTCACGTGCCCTGGCCCTGAGCACCCCCTCAACTCGGACAGGGTCAAGCCCCCTGACCTAAACCCCCAAGACTGAGTCTTGGCCGTTCTAAGCTGAGGAGCCCTTGGGGTCTGCAGCCAAGGCCACAGGGCCCAGCCCCCGACCCCGTCCAGGCCTCTGGCAAGACTCCTGTCCGCTCAGTGGGCCAGGCACTGGCTGGGTTCCTGCAGGCCTCCCATCTTCTTCCTCTGGGCCTGTGGGGTCCCGCCCGCAGCCCCCGTGTGACAGCCCTCTAGCTGAGTCTCTGGGCCCCCCTGAGCAGGCAGCTCCCACGGGGGCCACAGGCATGGTGTCCAGTGTTTACCCACCATAAATGCCAGGGTATGAGATGCCAGAGAAGAGAGGCCTGCCAGGCCTCTGGGAGCAGAGTGAGCCCCCCAGCCCCAGGTCCGTGCTCACAGGCCGCCGCAGCCCGGCTCCCCCCAGCCGTGGGCCTCGGTCCACACCTGGGGCATAGAGCTGGGCCTGCGGGGAGCTGACCCCAGGGCAGGATGGCTGAGCTCAGCAGCCCAGCCTGACGGTCACTAGGCACCATGTTTGGGGGGGATCACCCACACAGTGGAGCCACGACCCACAGATGCCGGTGCTCGTGGGCCACGAGGAGGTGTCCCCGCAGCGTGCCCACTCCTCCATACACAAACGCGCGCACACACGCTTGCACGCAGGCACACACAGGCCCCAGCGGACAGCGCCCTCCGGCGGCCGCGGTCATCACAAGGCTGGCAGGCCCATCTGCAAGCGGGGAGCGGGGGGGCCGGTGGGACCTGGCCAAGGTCACACAGCAGGTAAGCGGCGCAGCCCTGCCCCCTGACCCTGCGTGCCCATGCGTGGACGGTGAGTCGCTTCAGTCTGTCTGACTCCTTGCCACCCCAGAGACTGTAGCCCACCAGAGTCCTCTGTCCTTGGGGATTCTCCAGGCAAGAATACTGCAGTGGGTTGCCATGCCCTCTCCTCCAGGGGATCTTCCCGACCCAAGGATCGAACCCGCAATCTCTTATGCCTCCTGCATGGGCAGGCGGCATCTTTACCACCAGCACCACCTGGGAAGCCCCCGCTGGCCCAGATTCCAGCTCATTCCAGCTCCCAAGGCCCTGCCAGAGCCCAGAGGCTGGGCCCTCTGGGACAGAAAACCTGGGGGTCTTGTATGCCCACCCTCCTCACACACGGTGCCTGCCCCCACCCCAGGAGGGAGGAGTCACATGGGGAGAGGAATCGCAGGACCAGAGAGTCCCCAAGCCCAGTCTCCTGTGTTGATGGGATGGGGTGTCAAGAGGGGAGGGGGCTTGGTTCACGGAAACCCCGAAATGCCAAGAAGACAGACACAGACAGGACACACCTGCCCACAGAAGCAAGACACGCTAACCTGTGTCCACTCGCTCAGATCCTCTCCGGAGGGAAGGAAGACCGGTCACACCAGGTCCCCTTGCCCCCCAGCCCCAAGTCTCTTTCCCCAGAAGAAGCCAGCACCATCCATTCCACACACATAGTCCCTGATCAGACGCAAAGCCCAGCACTGCTCTGGGCCCTGGGGACACAGCAGGGGCCTCAGAGACAAGACCTGCACCAAAGTCCCAGGGGGTGAAGCGGGCAGACAGCAGCACATTACATTCCAAAGGGAGGTGTGACGAGCTCTTTAGGAAAGGAAGCAGTTGGGGTGACAACCGCCAGCTTAAACTAAGATCATGGCATCCGGTCCCCTCACTTCATAGCAAACAGAAGGGGGAAAAGTGGAAACAATGGCAGATTTTATTTTCTTGGGCTCCAGAAGCACCGTGGCTTGTTACTGCAGCCAGGAAATTAAAAGATGTTTGCCCTTTGGAAGGAAAGCTGTGACAAACCTGGACGGTGTGTTAAAAAGCAGAGCCAAGGAAGGTCCATCTAATCAAAGCTATGGGTTTTCCAGTAGTCATGTACGGATGTGAGAGGTGGGCTATAAAGAAAGCTGAGCGCTGAAGGCACAGATGCTTTCCAGCTGTGGTGCTGGAGAAGACTCTTGAGAGTCCTTTGGACAGGAAGGAGATCAAACCAGTCAATCGTAAGGGAAATCAACCCTGAATATTCACTGGAAGGACTGATGCTGAAGCTCCAATACTTTGGCACCCTGATGCAGAGAGCTGACTCATTGGAAAAAACCCTGATGCTGGGAAAGCTTGAGAGCAGAAGTGGGCAGCAAGGATGAGATGGTTGGATAGCATCACTGACTCAACTGACGTGAGTTTGAGCAAACTCTAGGACATAGAGACGGACAGGGAAGCCTGGCGTGCAGCAGTCCATGGGGTCGCAAAGAGGTAGGCACAACTGAGCGACTAAACAATGACAAGAAGAGAGGCCACCCCCGAATGAAGGAGGGGAACCCCAGCAAGAGCCTGGGGCGGAGCAGTCCTGGCAGAAGGCACAGCGACTGCAAAGGCCCTGGGGTCAGACATGTCTGACGAGCTGCAGGGACAGCAAGGCGGGGGTCCAGGGAGGGGGCCGGCCCTCGGGGGCCCGCAGAGCAGGCTGAGCACCCTGCGATTTGTCCAGGTTCTCATGACCCGGATGGCGTCACGTCACCACACCTGCCCCTTCTAACTTCCCGCACACGCGTCTTGGGTGTATGTCAAGCAAGGGCAGCCGGACGGCTCAGCGTGTGGACACATGGCGCGTGCTGGCCAGTCTGATGGCCCTTCCATCACAGACATGGCTGGGAGGCCCTGTGCCTCCCCGGGCACAGCTCAGTGCTTCTGGGGGGCACAGGCCCACCTGGAGCCACAGAGCGGGGCGTCTCCGGGAAGGTCACTGCGACCCGCTGTCGCCTCTGCCAAGCAGCTGGACTCACGGCCCCAGACAGGCCGAGCCCGGTCTTGCACGGCGCCCCTACTCGGACTGTGGCCCCAGGCCATCGGCCGCAGCGCATCCCCCGCGGTGTTCAGTGAGAATCTGGGGGAGGCCCCGGGAGTCTCTCTCGGAGGTCCCTGACCCCGCCCCCGGGCCCGCCACTGCCCCTGCCTGGGGAGACCCCGGTCCGGGCCTCAGCTCCCGGGGTGTCCCTCGGAGGTCCCTGAGTCCCCCCGTCTGGGACCCTTCCTCCCTGCCGCCGGGCCGGGCCCCTCGGCGCTGCCGGCGGGGGCAGCGACGCCTTGCGGCCGAGGAGGGCGCGACCGGCGCGGGGCCGGCGGGAGGGCCAGGCCGGGGGCGAGGCGGCAACTGGCTGAGGCCGGACGGCGGGGCCGCGGGGCCCCCAGGCCGGCTTCTGAGTCCTTGGGACAGAGAGGGAGGGTTCTGAGTGGGCGACACGGGGAACCAAGGCCTGCTCGCGGCCTTGAAACTGCCCAGTGAGCTGCTCAGGAGGACCTGAGCTTCTTAACGACATCGCGTCCTCGGCTTCACCTTGAACCAGCTCCAGGGGGAATTTACCCATCAGTTTGGGGGAAACCGGCAATTTGACCACACTGAATCCTTCAATCCATGAATACCCTCACGCTCTCCCCCTTTCAGAGGGTTAATACTTCTCAGTGAAGTTGTGTGTGAGTTTTCCTCATAAACAAATGACTTGGGCATCTCTACAGATTCATCCCTAGTAAACTTAAACATTTGAAAGTAAAAATGTTAGTCGCCGGGTTATGTCCAACTCCGCAATCCCAGGGGCTGTAAACCACCGGCTCCTCTATCCATGGAGTCCTCCAGGCGAGACTACTGGAGCGGGCTGCCATCTCCACCTCCAGGAAACATATATTTGGGGGGTGGATTTTATTGAAATACTGACTTACAATGTTAGTTTCTTCTGTACAGCAAAGTGACTCAGACACACACACACACTCACACACACACACATATATACATATATACTTTTTCTCAGTCTTGTCAATTATGGTTTCTCACAAGCTATTGAATATAGTTCCCTGTGCCGTACAGGAGGACCTTGTTGTTCATCCTTTTTATCCATCCTATATATAACAGTTTGCTTCTGCTAATCCCAGACTTCGTTCCATCCCTCCCCTACCCACCCTCTCCCGTGGGAAGAAGTCTATTCTCTACAAGCTGATATATTTTTTATGCAATGGTAAAATATATCCTCTTAAATGTTATTCTCTATTCATTTGCTATTATACTGTGCTGTTGGAGAAGACTCTTGAGAGTCCCTTGGACTGCAAGGAGATCCAACCAGTCCATCCTAAAGGAGATCAGTCCTATTGAGGACTGATGCTGAAGCTGAAACTCCAATACTCTGGCCACCTGATGAGAAGAAGACCCTGATGCTGGGAAGGATTGAAGGCTGGAGGAGAAGAGGACGACAGAGGATGAGATGGTTGGATAGCATCACCAACTCGATGAACATGAGTTTGAGTAAACTCTAGGAGTTAGTGATGGACAGAGAGGCCAGGCGTGCTGCAGTCCATGGGGTCACAAAGAGTCAGACACGACTGAGCGACTGAACTGAACTGAGAGACCCAGTAAGTTTTTATATTTGAAATCACACCTGGTAAATTTGTTACACTATTTTTAGTAGATTATATTAATTTATCTACATTCTGTGGGACTTGCTACATACTTAAACATATCCTCTGTGAAGAATGACAATTTTGTTGCTATCTTCCCAATGCTTATATATTTCATTTCTTTCCCAGTCATTTCAAAAGCCAGTTTGGGAGGGGCGGAGCTCCACTTCAGGAACAGCAGCACGAAGACATCCACAAAAGCATCCCCCAGCCAAAGAGGTGAAAATTATTTTTAAAATGTCTATGTTTATAATAATATTTAAATACATTTATTGTATGTTTATAATTATATATTGATAATACACAAATATGTTTATAAATATATATCTACAATATATAAGTAAATTTATTTATATGTATGCTAGTCACTCTGTCGTGTCCAACTCTTTGAGACCCCCATGGACTGTAACCTTCCAGGCTCCTCTGTCCATGAAATTCTCCAGGTATGCCTGTTGGAGTGGGTTGCCATTCCCTTCTCCAGGGCATTTTCCCGACCCAGGGACTGAACTCGGGTCTCCTGCACTGCAGGAAGATTCTTTACTGTCCGAGCCACTGGGGAAGCCCAAAGTCACTTCTATTTATAATTATGCTTATAATAATACATACTTGCTTATAAATATATTATAAAGTGTTATAAATATAACATACTTGCTTATAATTATGTGTTTATAATATAAATATACAATATGTTTTTAATTGTCTATTTATAATAATATGTGCATGTATTTGTTTTATATATTAACTTTAAATTTATGTGTACATTTTATGAAATAATATTCATATATAAGTATTGAAAGTCTATAAATATATTTTAAAGTCTCTGGAAATAGACCTAAGGGCATACAAAATAGTGAAATATTTATTATAGAAAATCTGAAATCTGGCAAGAGCAGGGACAGTCTGTCTAGAGCATCTCAGTTTTCCTCCCGATATGAGGCACCTCCACTCCAAGCAGTTGCGGAAAGAGCACAGGGCACCCTCTCCACCCAGCTCCGGGTCGAGGTGACAGCGTCCTGGCCTTCTCCCCGGGTGAACTGCGGAGAGGCGGGGTCCCTGAGGCGAGCCTGGGGGCGTCCGAGCCGGACACCGAGGTTTGGCCCGCGGGCGCAGTGCCGAGTGCTGCCGGCAGACGGTGCTAGAGGAACGCGAAACCCAGCGGCCCGCGGGCGCCTTTGCTTTCCCGGCCTCGCCCCCTCCAGCGACGGTGCGGCGGTGGCCCCGCGTCTGCTCAGCAGCCCTGACGGGCGCGTTCAGCAGCACTCGGGGCCACTCTGTCCGCAGGCGACCCCTTCTGCCGTGGAGCAGCCCTGGGCTCCCACACCTTCCGGCCGGTTGGGGCCACTTCTGTGCGCCAGCCCGGGCCGCGCCCTCCGCGCTGTCTACCCGGGGCCACGTAGGTGTTCCCTGCACCCTAGCACCTGGAATCGGCCCCCTGTCCCAAGACTTCACCTGATTTTATGTGTCACCCCAGAGCGCAGTACCAAGGCCCCACCTTTGGCCGGGTAGGCGGGCGTGGGGCGGCCCGAGACCGGGAGCCTGCGGTCCCGGTCAGCCACGTCCATTCCGCCCGCCCGCACTGATCGGGTCTTAAAAGCACTCGCGCGTCCCCGGGTCACGCGGCCAGGACCACAGACCACCCGCCCGGTGCCCTCCGGAAGCCCGGCCCGGCGGCTCCAGCGGGCGCCAGCGGTCAGGACTGGACGGGCCGCTGCCCCTGCCCGCGGCGGGGCCCCGAGGCCGCTCCCTGGAGGCCCCGCCCCGCCCCCAGCGCCGGCCGCCTGGTCTCCGCCGAGCGCCCAGCCCGGTGCCGTGCCCGCAGGGAGGCCGGTCCCAGAGCGCGCCCTGGTCTCCTTGCCCGGTTGCCTGGTGGACGAGCCCGCTCTTTGCTACAAACTTGGCATCTCAGTATCTTGGCCTGCTGTTTGTAGGGGGAAAAAGAATGGTTCTCTAACAATCGTAAAACCATTACATGTAGCACTCGGAACCCCCTCACCGCCGAATCCCCCACAGGTTGCTGACCAGACTCCCTGCGATGGTGAATTTTCTAGATAACTTTGGTCTAGAGCAGGCTTCCATTTCCCAGATCCCTGAAAGAACCCCAAAGCAGCCCCTCTTCCCGGTCACTTCACTGCTGACCCTCAAACCTGGGAGGAGGACAGTGCTGAGATGCCCCAATACATCCTTTAGAGTCGCCCCTACTTCTGCTGAGACCGCTGCACAAGTCCACAGCCAGGAGGGCAGCTCTGGATGCTGACCTGGGAGGGACACGGGGCCAGAGGCCCGGGGAAGCCCATGTCTGGACAGCCAGAGCTGACCCAGCCCGGGGGATGGATGCCTGTGGGTGCGATGCAGGCTGACAGCTCGGCCCCTGAGCCAACACACCCCAAACGTGCCTCCTGGGAAAGGACCAACATCCTCACCTGGTCACTAATAAACACCACCAGCTGCGCGAAACACTCATCTCGCACACTAGCAAAGCAAGGCTCAAGATTCTCCAAGCCAGGCTTCAAGAGTATGTGAACTGTGAACTTCCAGATGTTCAAGCTGGATTTAGAAAAGGCAGAGGAACCAGAGATCAAATTGCCAACATCTACTGGATCATCAAAAAAGCAAGAGAGTGCAAGAAAAACATCTACTTCTGCTTCATTGACTATGCCAAAGCCTTTGACTGTGTGAATCACAACTGTGGAAATTCTTAAAGAGATGGGAATACCAGACCACCTGACCTGCCTCCTGAGTATCTGTATACAGGTCCGCAAGCAACAGTTAGAACTGGACATGGAACAGCAGACTGGTTCCAGAGGAGTATGTCAAGGCTGTGTACTGTCACCCTACTTATTTATATGCAGAGTACATCATGCGAAATGCCAGGCTGGATAAGCACAAGCTGGAATCAACATTGCCAGGAGAAATGTCGATAACCTCACATATGCAGATGACACCACCCTTATGGCACGAAGTGAAGAAGAACTAAAGAGCCTCTTGATGAAAGTGAAAGAGGAGAGTGAAAAAGTTGGCTTAAAGCTTAACATTCAGAAAACTAGGATCATGCCATCACTTCATGGCAAATAGGTGGGGAAACAGTGGCTGACTTTACTTTTTTGGGCTCCAAAATCACTGCAGATGGTGACTGCAGCCATGAAATTAAAAGACATTTGCTCTTTGGAAGAAAAGTTATGACCAACCTAGACAGCATATTAAAAAGCAGAGGTACTACTTTGCCAACAAAGGTCCATCTAGTCAAATCTATGGTTTTTCCAGTAGTCATGTATGGATGTGAGAGTTGGACTATAAAGAAAGCTGAGCACCAAAGAATACATGCTTTTGAACTGTGTTGTTGGAGAAGACTCTTGAGAGGAAATCCAGCCAGTCCATCCTAAAGGAAATCAGTCCTGAATATTCATGGCAAGGACTGATGCTGAAGCTGAAGCTCCAATACTTTGGCCACCTGGCGGAAAGAACTGACTTATTTGAAGAGACCCTGATGCTGGGAAAGATTGAAGGCGGGAGGAGAAGGGGACGACAGAGGATGAGATGGTTGGATGGCATCACCGACTCAATGGACATGAGTTTGGGTAAACTCCGGGAGTTGGTGAGGGACAGGGATGCCTGGCCTGCTGCAGTCCATGGGGTCTGGGTCACAAGGAGTCGGACACGGCGGAGCGAACTGAACGCGAAACACCTTTCAACGCTAGAGGGCGCGGGAGACCGCGGAATCCCGCCCAGGCTCCGGGGCGCCGCACGGAGCCGGCCTGCAGGGGTGCTGGCGCGGTGAGAGCGCGGGCGCGGCCGGCGCTCCCCGGTCCCCGCGTGCGGTGACGGGCAGAGACGGGTCCGGCCCCAGGAGGGCTGTCTGGTGAGCGCTCAGTGTTACGGGTGCTCCTCGCCGCAAAGGGTTCAGAGAATTACAATTCAGAGTGACCAGGGCTTTAGTCTGTAAGCTGTGTGACCTGCAAAGTGAAGTAATGTAAATAAATTTTTTTAGAGGTGGATTATATTTGAATTTCAGAAAAATAGGAGATACTAGTTTCAGAATGAGTATGCCCCGTGTAATGTCTGGGACACACTTATACTAAACACTCACTCACCGGGCACCGTGTGTTTTATCTGCAGCCCTCCTCATGAGCAATGGAGAAGGCAGGACGGCGGGACCTGCGTCTTTCTTCCTCGCCCCTTTTTGCGGGTGTGTTTGCGTTTACTAACCACATTCTCTTCTTCTCAGCGTCATTTTACACACAGTTGTTGGCGGCTAGCACGCTTACTCCGGGGAGCTGCGAGTGGACTCGAGGGGGCGTTAACACAGCTAACTGATCGTGATCACGGTGACTCTTGGAAGCAGGCGTCCTTCCGCTTGGACGGAGGGTGCTACCTCGGGGTCAAGGATGGAGCATCCAAAGTGAAACGGGTTTCTGTGCAGCGGGTGCCACGCCGCGCCCTGCCAGCAGATGGTGAGGGAGGAACGCGCGAGGCCTTCGCGGCCGGAAAGCGCCTTCCCGCTTCCCTTCCTGTTACTGCGCGCAGGGCCCTGACTGCGAGGACGGCCCGGTCCGCTCGGCAGCGCCGACCCGCGGCCTAGCGCACGTGCGCCCGAGCGCAGCACCGAGGCCCCACCTTTGGCCGGGTAGGCGGGCGTGGGGCGGCCCGAGACGGGAGCCTGCGGGTCCCGGTCAGCCACGTCCATTCCGCCCGCCCGCACTGATCGGGTCTTGAAAGCACTCGCGCGTCCCCGGGTCACGCGGCCAGGACCACAGACCACCCGCCCGGTGCCCTCCGGAAGCCCGGCCCGGCGGCTCCAGCGGGCGCCAGCGGTCAGGACTGGACGGGCCGCTGCCCCTGCCCGCGGCGGGGCCCGAGGCCGCTCCCTGGAGGCCCCGCCCCGCCCCCAGCGCCGGCCGCCTGGTCTCCGCCGAGCGCCCAGCCCGGTGCCGTGCCCGCAGGGAGGCTGGTTCCCGAGGGCGCCCTGGTCTCCTTGCCCGGTTGCCTGGTGGACGAGCCCGCTCTTTGCTGCAAACCTCTGATGTCTCAGTGTTTAGGCCTGCTGCCCACGGGGAAAAAAGATAGACCCAGGTTCCGTAACATGTAAAACCGTTATTACAGAGCACTCCTTAATCCCAACCCCCGACAGATTGCTGACCACCAAAGGTTTGTCTCTGAGTCCCTGCAATGGAGAATCTTCTAGAAGTTTCCCTCTAGCTCACACCTCCGTTTTCCAGATCCCTGGCGGGGCATTGAAGGAAGGATTATAATTCAAAGAGAAGTCCCGGATCCAGGTAGAGCCCAATCACCTTTGGCTTCAGGGACAGCAGCTCCGGCTGGTCGTCTGGGGTGGCCTCTATCAAAGGCTTCATGAGGAAACTGCCTTCCGGGGACGCAGCCCAGTATTTCCTCTGGCCCCTCGAGACTCTGGGGCTCACCTCCCCTCTCCACTCCCGTCCTCTGGGCTCTGATGGGCATCCTCTGGGTTCTCCCAGCCAGGGCCCTGCACCTGCAGACAGCCGGCCGCCCGGGGAACAGCAGGAGGCAGGTGGGGACCCCAGGCCGGCCCACGCACCCGGGGTTAGACCGGAGGGGAGGGGCCAGCCGCCCACACAGAGGCCTGGCTCTGGGATGGCCTTGGGGGGAGGGGTAGCAAACGCGGGTGAGTCTCCGGTGCTCGGCCCCACTGGAATCCTGGAGGTTGGGCGCGCGTGTGGCCCGCGGTGTGGGAGACACCCCGCTCGGCCCCAGACCACCTTCTGACTTGGTTTCCTGGTTATCAGACACTGAAGAGGGGGTCCCCTAAAAGGAAGGGGCTGTCTTTCCCCACTCCTTACCCCCCAAAAGTGGGTGCATCAGTCCATGGCGCACACGGCCAGATACCTGTGATCCAGCAAACCTCCCCTCGGCCCCAGGAGCCACGCGAGAGGCTGTTTGGTTTCCACCTGAGCTGAGGTGACTGAACCCCCTTGTTGCCTCTGAGAAGTCCTGGCAGCTGTAGGTGGGGGCCCCTGCCTCCCACTGAACTGTCCCCTGGACCCCGCGGTGGCCAGCAGAGCTGATGGAGACCACTGCATCTGTGGTAAATTCCTGCCCTCGCTTCCCTCCTGCCACAGGAGTGACCAGGGAGACCCCCTTCTCGAGCCTCTGCAGCTGCGATGGTGGCCGGTTCCCACCACAGGAGGGCCCGGGGAGACAGGGGGCGGGTGAGGGGACCATCGTGGGATCCCTGTCTCCCACATGACTGTGTGGGCTCCCTCACGCGGGGGACCTGATCTGTGATGTCTAGCTCTTTGCTGCGTCTCTGTCGTATTTGCTGAAACTCTTCTAAAATGCAATAAAGCACCACGTAACATTCCGGTCATGCTGAATGACCTTTCAAAACGCCAGCAGTGTGATACCACCTGTGCCCTGTCTGTGGGCAGGGGTGCCTTCTTTAGTCCCCAAGCCCCACGGGGCTGAGCAGTGACATCACAGCCCCGTGTCACAGCCAAGGTCACCGAAGCACCAGGCTGTGACGTCAGGAGTGGACTCAGGACAGAGCCGGGCACTGACCAGACCAGGAGGGGCTGGTGTGCCGGATGGCGGATCTCCTGTTGGCCTAGAGGGGATGCTCCACACTCGGACAGTAACTCACAGAGATGGGGAAGGGATGGTTTACTAATAGGAGAACTTCTTATGTAAGAAGAAGTATAGAAAGAATCAGAAAACAAACTCCAATAATTTGCTGTTTATAAGTTACAGATATATAGCAAAAATATATACATAAATTTTAAAAATAAAATGCTGAGCTAAATAAACTCTCATGCAAATGCAAATTTAAAAAAAAAAAGCAAGGGCTTTCCATTATGATGTTTGGAAAAGAGAAGTTGAAGTGTCAAAAGAGGCAAAGATGGCACGCAAAGGCACAGGTTTTCAGCTCATCTCTGCTCAACCACATCTGCTCCAAATACGGTAAGGACTTGATCATGTACAGCCTGCCTATCAAGATAACTGCATGACCAGCAAAGCATAAACAGCATACGTAAAACAGAGACACTAAAGCAAAACAGAAATACATTAAGAACAAACACAAAATCAGACTATGACTCGACCTGGTAAATGAGTGTTCTTAACTACTTTGGGGTCACAAGGCCCTTCAAGGGCTACAGACTTCCTCCCAGAACAGTCCACCCATGCACATACCCACACGGCTTTGCTCGGTCCCTGGGCCCACAACCCCTGAACCCCAGCGTGCTCACAGGCTGCCAGGCACCCTCAGACCCTGAAGGAAAAACAAGTTAGAACACATGCAGACTGGAAAAAAATAACATAAAGGCTGATCTAACGAACTGAACTGATGGAGTAAAAACACGTTTCTTGAGAGTACACAAATGCTGCATAAAAACTGATAATATATTCAGGCTCAGAGAATTTCTATGGACACTTAGAAATACTGACAACACCACGTACAATAAGAAGTAACAGCAATGACCTAAGCAGTCATCACTGGGAATAGGATTAATTAAAAAATACTAATTTTTAAATGTGTTTAAAAATACTAATTAAAATAATAATACTTGGGTCAAAGGGAAATTCCTAAAAGCAAAAAAAATAGTCAACATTATAGAGCAGAAAAAGCTCTAACTTGAAGAAAACAAACATAGGCCAAAGTACCTATGTTTACTACAAATATTAATCTTAGAAATGTCAAAGTATTGAGTAACAAAAAAGATAAAGAAAAGAGCAGAATGCATGTACTTTGACAAGACAATTCGATCAGTAAACAGAACCAAGAACTGGAGCTTTCCAACGCTCAGCAGCATCTGCTAAAAGAAGGGAAGAACAGAAGGCGACAAAACAAAATCAAACAACGAAGCTCAAGGCCGACTCAAACACTCCCAGGCTGGTCTCCTGTGACATCGCACTGTCTAACAGCCTGAGTAAAAGGACTTAAAAACGCACATGAAAACAAGGAAGGAACACGAACTGAGGAACTAGGTGCTGCTCACACTTCTGAAAAAGAAGTGCTTGCCTGGTCTGACCACGGTTCTATGACGCCGTGTTACATAAGTCATCAGAAGAGAAAGGAGACGGGCTGGGGGAGGAAGTGCACATTTAGAAACGGGAGACGAGCCTCGGACCGTGGAGGGCCAACGGCAGGGGGGGCGGGGCCGGGAGGCTTGCTGGGCTTGGGCAGTAACGTGCAGAGGACCCCGGAAGGTTGGTTTTAAGGAGAGTGGTGATGTGTGCAAAGTGATGCTTGGAAAAACATAAAACAATTTGGCTGGGGGCACGGCGCGCGGAGGAGACGGCAAAAGTTGGAAGTGGATGACTGCCCTGCCCAGTAAGGACAGTCCTGGCCAAGGCTGAGGCCGAATGGGGTGCCTGGAGGGCAAGGAGGTAGACCTTCGGGGGGCCCCACCCTCCTGCACAGAGCGGGGGTGTCGGCATTCTCTCTTGGCTCTCACGAGGGACGAGCGACCCTCCAGGCGGGCTGCCATTCAGACGGGCGCACACAAGGGCTGGTTTAGTGCCCCATGGACAGCAGGGAGGGGCTGCCCCGGTCTCCCCAGATCAGCAGACCTGCCCTCTCACCGTCCTGGCTGCCGAGCCCACTGACGGAGTAACAGCTCTGGCTTTCCCCTTTTTATTTAGGACCATCCTGGCTGCCGCACCAAGCCCCATCCGCTGAAATGACTAGCGCGACCCTGATGGGCTCGTGGGACTGCAGCTGCAGACCTGGAAACCTTCAAAAACAGCTCGGCCCACCTCCTCCCCGACTTGTGCTAGGGGAGCCTGCAAGGGTCAGTGCCGAAGACCCCCGCCAACCCCTAGAGGCCTGGGGCAAATGCTTCCGGGACAGTCAGACATGGCCTCGCCCGAGCCCATTCCGGGGCCAGGGGCAGGGGACTGAACTGGGACGGCCACCTTCAAGCCGCGCTGGGTCAGGGCAGGCAGGCCTGCACCCGGGCGATGCCAGGGGGCTGCCTGGGAGCCGGCCCCCCAACTGCTATGGGTGGGAGGAGGGGGACTTCTGGAAACATGGCACCCTCAGAGCCCCACCCTGGGGATTCCCAGCTGAACTGGCCCAGGGAACCGGAAAGCATCACTGTGCAGGGCGCTGTAGCCCCAGGCACCATACCCAGGGCACAAGCTGGAGGAGGAGGGGCCCTGCCATCTCGGGAAGAACCAGACAGGCCTGTCTCCCCTGTGGGGGGGCGGGGGTCACCCTGGGTTTCCGTCCTCAGTCGCCACTTGACAAAGCTCGTGAGTGCCTGGTCCCAGTCTGAATGAGAGCCTTGCACCCCGCCCCCCCCCCAGGGGAATGTGGCATTCCCAACGTCCCCACCTCTCGGAGAGGTAAACGGAGCCTTGGGGCTTCCTCCAGGCAGGCGGGGCCAGAGCTGGAGCCTGAACCAAGACCTTCGGACCAGATCCCCTTCACCCCCCCCCCCCGGACAGAGCCCAGGCTGCCCAGCCCGAAGAACAGAAATACCCCGCTGACTTCCTAGCCTGAGGACCCCGGGTCTGGCAAAGGGCTACCCCTGAGGGCAAGGGCCGGTGCCTGACTGAGCCGGACATCATCGGCCCCCCCTGGCCGCGCCTGCGCCTCCAAGGGAGGGCCGACAGCCAGGCCTGCCCTCAGCCAACCCAGGCAGAGGCCTGAGAGGCGCGGGGGCCTCGCCGTCGCCCCAAGCCCAGGACAAGTCTTCCTGCACCCCCTCTGCCCCGCCACTGAGCGGCCGGCCAGTCCCTGCAGTGGCCGAGGCGGGCGCTGACCCCCGACTTTGGACTCGTGTTCCCTGGGCTGTTTGGACAGCGAGCCTACTTCACTTCTGCAAATGCCTGAGGTTAGAGCTCCCGGATGTCTCCCGGGGGCTTAACCCTGCTTTCTCCCTCTGACATGTATTCATCTCGATTTTGGAAAAAGCGAATAAATAGAGGGCAAAAACAAACCACCAGGGTCACAGCAGTAGACGAGACAGCCAAGCGAGAGCCGGCTCCACCAGGCGCCGGGATCGGGCCCGCAGGCCGGCCCCCCAAGTCCCCCCCTGGGCCGGGGGCGCCAGGGCCGGCGTGGCCTCGCCCTGGGCGGACCCCTAGCACTTGTCGGCCACGTGGACCTTCTGGTGGCGGAGGAGGTGCGAGCTGCCCCGGAAGGCCTTGCCGCAGCGGCCGCACTCGTAGGGCCGCTCGCGCGTGTGCGTCTTGTAGTGCTCGATGAGCGCCGAGCGGTGGCGGAAGGCCTTGCCGCACTCGTTGCACACGTGGGGCTTGCGGCCCGTGTGGATGCGCCGGTGCTGGATGAGCGCCGAGCTGTGGCAGAAGGCCTTGCCGCACTGGCCGCACTCGTAGGGCCGCTCGCCCGTGTGGGTGCGCTGGTGCTCGATGAGCGCCGAGCTCTGGCTGAAGGCCCTGCCGCACCTGTGGCACCCGTAGGGCCGCTCGCCCGTGTGCGTCTTGCGGTGCTCGATGAGGTTGGAGCTCTGGCTGAAGGCCCTGCCGCAGTCCCCACAGGCGTGCGGCCTCTCGCCCGTGTGGACGCGCTGGTGCCGGAGCAGGTGCGAGCGGTGGCAGAAGGCCTTCCCGCACAGCTCGCAGGTGTGCGGCCTCTGCAGCGAGTGGATCTTGCGGTGCTGGCTCAGGCCCGAGCTCTGGTTGAAGGCCTTGCCGCACTCCTGACAGGCGTAGGGCTTCTCCCCAGTGTGGATGCGCTCGTGCTTGCGGAGGCTGGAGCTGCGGCTGAAGTCCTTGCCACACTCGCGGCAGGCATAGGGCCGCCTCCCGGTGTGAGTCTTCCGGTGCTGCGCCAGGGCCGAGCTCTGGCGGAAGGCCTTGCCGCACTCGCCGCACTGGTACGGCTTCTCCCCGGTGTGGATGGCCTGGTGCCGGAGCAGGTGCGAGCTCTGGCTGAAGGCCTTGCCGCACTCACCACACTCGTAGGGCTTCTCGCCGGTGTGAATCACCAGGTGCCGGAGCAGGTGCGAGCTCTGGCTGAAGGCCTTGCCGCACTCCCGACAGGCATACGGCTTGGCGGGCTGCGCGGTCCTGGGCGGCCCCTCGGGCCCCGAGTCCCCCACGACCGCCGCCTCCCTGGTGGGCAGATCGGCGGCTTCCCCGCTGCCCATGAGCCGGTAGGCAGTCAGGTCCGATTTCTGGAGGAAGGTCGGGCCAAACGGCTCATCATCCTGGGCTCTGTCTCCGGGGGGGACACTCTGGGGCCGAAAGGGGCTCGAGCACAGATCGAAGTCCCCCTGGTAGTTGTCCTGCTCCCCACCTTGCTCTCCGAGAGGGATCTCCTTGTAGATGACGGCCATCTGCTCCAGAGCCCTTCCCTGAAGAAAAGGGGCCCCCAGGTCCTCCTCCGGGAACAGGTCTGTCTGCATGTCCAGCCCGTCCGCAAACACGAAAGCCTCACCCAGCTTGGCAGCTGGGGGGATCTCCACGGAGGGCCCAGTCATCCCAGTGGCTAGATCTGTCTGGGACACACTTAACTGCTCTCGGATTCTGAAAAGAAAACAAGAGACACGGCCAAGTCAGCAAGTCGAGCACCGAGCAGGTGCCGAAGCCCAGAGGGGACAAGACGAGAGACACCACCTTGGCCTCGAAGGCGGTCCTCGGTGAGTCAGCCCAGTCAGAGACCGGCCAGAAACAAGTGCGAGGGGGACAGAGAGACAGATGCACGACGCCGCACGCTGGCGTACAGACTCGAGGTTCAGGCGCCAGAGGGATGGGCGAGGACACACAGGGGAGCCATTCTGGGAAGAGGCAGTGCCCGGCCCCCGAGGATGCGGGGCCTGGGGTCCTGCCCGGCCCCCGAGGATGCTGGGGCTGGGGTCTTGCCCAGCCCTGAGGATGCGGGGCCCGGGGTCCTGCCCGGCCCCCGAGGGTGCTGGGGCTGGGGTCTTGCCCAGCCCTGAGGATGCGGGGCCCAGGGTCCTGCCCGGCCCCCGAGGGTGCTGGGGCTGGGGTCTTGCCCGGCCCTGAGGATGCTGGGGCTGGGGTCCTGCTGGGAGAGAGCACTCATTTGCCTTCTCTGCTCAGTGGGCGCACCCTCCAGCCCAGAGCCCCAGCCGGAACCCAGGGGTCAGATCTTCCCAACACCCACCCCGTCCACGTCCTGAGGCTTCACTGAAGGGGTCTCTGCCTCTCTCCAGGCCGACCCCCGGTGGATGCCCGTCTCCAGCTTCCCCCCTCCCTCCCCCATCTGTTCTCTATGTGGACACCAGGGTCAAACGCCTAAACCCAGTCCCAAGGGTGGCATCCCCCTTCTCAGGAGCCTGCAGCAGCCCACACTCCCCACGCCCAGCCCTGCGACCCTGTCCCCCGCCTCTGCCTCCCACACCCTTATGCTTCCAGCTCTACAACTCTATGAGCCGCTCTTTCCTCCTCCGGATTGGTGCCCCTGCCACTGGCCTCTGACGTGGCCACATGCTCATCCTTCCAGACTCAGTCCAAATGCCCCCTCTTCTCTGTACGCTCAGACCCTGACAATCCCGGACAATCTCGGGCACATGGCCCCAGTGACCACGGGTGCAGGACACGCGCCCATCACGGCCCTGGGCACCTGCAGGGCAGGCATCCTGGCAGGACCCTCAGCAGCAGTGCCTGTGAGCTCCCCAAGGGCAAGCGCGGGGCTGCTCTGAATCAGAAGCCCCAGCTCCCAGCACATCCGCTCAATAAATAAATGACTCAACAGAGGAAAAACCATTTTGCTTTTGTGTGAGTACTGCTTGCCATGCTTTTATTTTTTTGCCAGAGAACTTTGAATTCAAATAAGTCAATTATCTCTGAGCTATGTTTTTTCCAGTAGTCATGTATGGATGTGAGGGTCGGATCATAAAGACGGCTGAGTGCCAAAGAATTCATGCTTTCAAACTGTGGTGTTGAAGACTCTTGAGTCCCTTGGACTGCAAGGAGATCCAACCAGTCCATCCTAAGGGAAATCAACCCTGAATATTCATTGGAAGGACTGATACTGAAGCTGAAGCTCCAATACTTTGGCCACCTGATTCGAAGAGCTGACTTACTGGAAAAGACCCTGATGCTGGGAAAGATTGAGGACAGGAAGAGAAGGGGACGACAGAGGACGAGATGGTTGGATGGCATCACCGACTCAATGGACATGAGTTTGAGCGAGGTCTGGAAGATGGTGGAGGCAGAAGGCCTGGTGTGCTGCAGTCCATGGGGTCGAAGAGTTGGACACAACTGAGCGACTGAACAGCAATCTAGGAGATATAAATAAATACAACAGACAAAAACAGAGCTGCTCTGGTTGAAGGGAGTGTTTTCATAGGGACAAGAGAAGGAGGGGAGAACACCCCCACTCAGCCCCCCCACCCCACTGTGGGAGCCCCAAGGGAGGCCCGCAGGACCCCATTCAGAAAATGTGCAAGCTCTTAGGAGACTCTTTAGGTACCAGGATGATAACAACTCAAGGTTACTGAGCACCTACGGTGTGCAAGGCACTGCTGGGTCTTCTACAAGCGCATCTCATTTACTCCTCAGGACTCCATACCAAGGTACCCTTACCCTACACGGAAGTTCAGAGAGGAGTCGCCTCAGGGAGACATGGGAAATTAACCAGGGCAGTCGCGGCGGAACTCACTCCTAGTTGGAATCTTTTCAGTAAAATGTTTATTGGAGTCTAGTTGATTGACAATGTTGTGTTTGGAATTTTTTAGACTTTAATTGGAGAGTAATTACAACACTATGTTGCTTCCTGCCATACATCAACGTGAATCAGCCATAGGCACACATACGCCCCCTCCCTCCCACCGCTCTAGGTTGTCACAGAGCACGGGGGAGTTTTGTTTTCAGTGAATTTTCCGCCAGGTGTGGGAAAAGCACAGACCAGCAGTTTCCTCAGGACGCCTGCGCTCACTCCCATACCTCTTCGCGACCCCCATCTCAACTGCTCCCCGTGCTCAAACCTCACACCCCATTTTCACTAGCGGTCCACCTAGGGGTGTCGTGGCTCCAACCCGCTCGCTGACCAGCCTCACGTTCCCCACCTTCCTGCCCTGCTGGCCACCGACTGCCCACCTCTCCCGCCGGCTCCTCCCAAGACGCTGAACGTCGCCACGGAAAATCATACGACTCGTGGCTGGCACGGAGACAGATCTCAAGTTTCCAGTTTCGGCTGGCGCTCGGCTCCAGCGTCCAGACACCTCCTTGCCGCCGGCCAAGCCCTCTCTTCTGGGTCCTCACTTCCCGCGCCGCCGCCACCACCCCCCGCATTCTGGCAGGCGCCCCAAGACCTCCTTCTCAAACAGCCCTCCGTTTGAGGCCCTGTCACAGACGCGTTGTGCCCGGCTCTCCAAGAGTCGGGCTTTTCCTTACTGACTCCGCTGCCACAGTACGTAAAACTCCGTAGGTTTTCTCGCGAAGAGCTGAGAGGGGCCAGCCTTCGCCCACCGCGGGGCGGGACAGCCGGCCTGCCCACTCCCAAGCCCCGCTTCACTCCCTGGCTTCTGGCCGCTCGTTTCCCCGCCGGCTGAGCCCTCTTCCTCCGGGTCTGGGGAGCCCTGACCTCCACCCACCTGCTCGCTCCTGGTTTTCCCGTGCCCCCTAGGTGCCAGGCACCTGCTGGAGTCTCCGCCGTGCTGACACAGCTGGCGACGCTTTCGTCTGTGCCCGGCAATGTCTCCACCGACGCTTCGGGGCCGAAGTCCTCAGGGTCCGGACCGCGCGCTGCCCACCGCTCCCGGCCTCCCCGGCTCCTCCGGCCTCGGTCACCCCGCGCCCCGGGGCTCCCGGGGCCTGGGCGCCGGGCCCGCCCGCGGGGCCCGTCCTGCGGGCTGGAGGCCGCGAGCGGCCGCGGCCCGCACCGCTCCGGCCGGGGGCCGCCCA
>ML660805.1:196717-266109 GCA_007570785.1 Antilocapra americana | reverse complement strand
CGCCCGGCCCCGCCCCGCGCCCGGCCCCGCCCCCGCCGCGGCGCTTCCGGGGCCGCTCTGGGCCGCGCGGAGGCCCGCGTCTCGCTGGTCCCGCCGCCTGCACGTCGGGGGCCTGGACGCGGGAGTCCCGGCCGGGGAGGCCCGTCCCCTGGGCGCGCGGCTCTCCGGGCGGTCCCCGGCGCGTCCCGGGCGGCTGGGCGGGCGTCGACCGGGCACCTCTTCTGCGGGTGGGGCCGGCCGGAGGCCGAGCAGGGCGCTGGGGTCCCCGGGAGAAGGGCAGGCGTGCCCATCACGCCTGTTGGGATTTTCCACCGCCCCCTTCGTGGGGAGCCCGGGGCCTGCCTGCCCACAAAGACCGATGAGGAGATGGCTGGGCGCCCTGGGCGGGACGCTGTCATCCATCTGAGGGGTGGACCCCTGCTTCAGGTGGCACCTCTTAGAGGAACCGGGGAGAGAAGAGAGCTGTGTTCCTCAACCCCCCACCCCACTCCCAGGGCTAAGTTCTGCTTCTGGTGGCAAAGCTGCCCCTCCACCCCAGGAGGGCTGCTGCCCATGCCGCCCCTGCCCTCTGCCCACCTGCCTTCAGCGCCCTCAGGTGCCTGAGTGCCCACACTCCATGCAGACACTCACACCTGCCCCGTTGCCCCACCCAGGAACAGGCAGGGGCTCCCGAAGTCCCGGGCCTGTTCCCCCCCCCCCCCCGTTGAGTGTTGGACCCCAACCAGCCATGCAGAGTTGGGACCAGCAAAGGCTGGTTCCTTTTTCTCTCACTCCAGCTCCTCCCATCACAGGAAGGCCAGAGCCACCAGTCTGAGCCCCTGGGGGCTGGTGGGGAGGCCGGGCCCCACGCCAAGGGTCTCAGGTGCTTCCTCTTCTGCAGTAATCCCCAGGTCATCCCTATCCCCACACCCCCGGAGGCAGAGATCTCATGACCCTCAGAGCAGTTATTGTTGACATGGTGAGTATTATTAACCCATTTCACAGAGGAGGAAAACCGAGGCTCAGAGAGGGTCCCCAGGTCAGGAGCAGAAGTAGGAGGCAGACAGAAAACATTCATCCCACACCCCTAGAATAAGTCGCCCACAAAGCAGTAATAGTCAGCGTCATCTTCGGGCTGCACGGGGCTGATGGTCAGGATGTAGGTGTTGTGGGCTGCATCCGTAGCTGCGGAGAAGCGGTCTGGGATGCCGGGGGCCCGGTGTTGGTCCTCCTCTGAGCGGTAGTAGAGGAGCAGGCGGGGGGCGCTGCCTGCTCGCTGCTGATACCAGGACACACCAAGTTCCCCGACGATAGCGTAACGGGGGCTGATCATGCAGGACAGTTGGGCCACTTGGCCTGGGAAGACCTGCAGTGCTTCTGGCTGGGCCAGGGCTGGCTGGGAGGCTGAGAGACGCATACACTCAGGTCTGGCCTGGGCCCCTTCCCTCCGGCCCCTGCCCCACAAAACCTGGGTCAGACTCCCCGGGAGAATCTGCTCCCAAAAGCTCACAGCTAGTGCTCTGGAATCAGCCACAGAGCAGGCGACCCTTAAGCCCCATATTCCCAAGGAGTCGGGTGCAGCTAAGGGACCAGAATTCAGAGGGTGGGCTGGTGGCCTCTGGGTCCTCTCACTGCCCACCCTCATCCCTTGCCCTGCATCCGAAACCCGGCTACAGGCTGACCACCCCCAAGAAGCTTCCTGGCCGTTACTATATCCATCGGCTCAGCCCCCCGCCACTGGCTGCTGGAGATCCTCAGGGATAGCTTGTCCCTGAGGCCCTGTGGAGCAGTGACTGGGCCACACCAGCCTCCCCTTTGAAAAACTGAAAAGGTGACCGGTCTCTGAGACCCCCCTAGTCAGAGTCCAAAGGGACCCCAGCCATCTGGTCCCTCACCATTGGGGAAACAGGCCAGCTCTCCTCTCCCCTTCACGGCCCCTTCGGAAACCGTCCCCCCTGCCCACTGTGATTTACTTCCCCACAGGGGTCTTCTAGAGCCCCGTGCTGTCTTACACACACACCCCACCCCCAGGTGAGCCAGGCCTTGGGAGGGCTCACCTGCCAGGAGGGCCCCCATCAGAAGGAGGGCCAGAGGCGGGCAGGCCATGGCCAGAGGCAGGGAGGCAGGCGGGTGTCTGCTGTTCTGCGGGCGGTGCTCCAGGTGCTTCGGGACCGCCACACGAGGGAGGCCGCTGGACCCCGACACAGCATGCAAATCATCAGCCCCCCGACGGGGAGGGCGGTGCGTCAGCAAGTGGGCCTCCTGAGAGCAGGAGCCGGAAATCCACAGGTGCGGTCACAGCAGGTGGCTGCTTTCCACCGAGGTCTCGTGCACACACTCAACGTGCACAGACCTCACACGTGTGGCTCGAGGGTCTCACACACACACACACACACACACACACACACACACCCCTGCGGCCTGTACCCAGACCAAAATTTAGAACATTTCCATCGCCCCAGAAGGCTCCCTCATGTGCCTTCCCGACCTGGAACAGCCCTCCACACCACTGTTATAAAGCTCCCACTGTGGGCCCCTTTATGGCACCACCATGACCCTCCAGACAAAAGACGCCCCTCCTTAGCGGCTTGAAAGACAAAAACCCCTTGGCAAACAGAGGGCTGGTGGCTGGAGCCGAGTGCACAGGCTGGAATCTGGCTGCAGCCGCTCCCGTGCTGCAGGACTAGGGTCCCCAGACACAGCGGCATCCTGGGGAGAAAGCGCTGCCCCCGGGCGGCCTCTGAGTGCCTGCTGCTGTTGGAGCGCGTCCTCCCCTAACCTGCCTGTGGTGGGCTCGGCCATGCTTCTCGCCCTTTTTCCAGCTGTGAACACCGAGGGAAGCAGAGCGATGCTGGCCGGCTGCCCTGGGATCTGGGCCTCCTCCTGCCTCCTGCGCTGAGCTCTGCCCCCAGAAGGGCACAGACGGCTTGACGACCCAGCAGGGAGGGTCGCTGAGGTCTCCTGAGCCCAGAGGCCAGCCACAAGCAGACGCACAGAGGGGCAGTGACACAGTGCAGCAGGTTCTTAGAAACGGAAACATACTCTCCCCGGACAGCCCAGCATCCCCCTCCCAGGATTTGCCCTCGAGAAAGAGGAATAAATGCCTGTTCCAGAGACCTGCAGACGAGTGTCCGCACTTGCCTTCCTCATCATCACCCCACACAGGAAATGACCCAAAGAGCAGCTGGTGAGCAGATTCACAGACTGGGGCACCCTCCTGGGATGAGAGGAAGGACCCACCGACACGGTGACGACCTTGGTGGATCCCACACGCAGGGGTGCAAGGCCCTGCCGTGTCGGCCGCCGCCCTCTGCGTGCCAGCCTGGCTGGAAGTTCGGGGGGGAAAAGGGACATGTTCTGTATCTTGACCGTGGAGAACACTCCGAAGGGTGGCTGTGAACCGTATGCCAGTCATGCCTCAATAAGAACAGGGGACGGAAGCCGAGTGCGCCTGGGAGGGGGGCCTGCAAGGTCGGGGATGCCCCCACCTCGAGGAACCTCCCCTACTCCCTGCCTGGGAGCCCTGTCTCTCCTTGTGAGCAGGGGTTGGGCCAGGCAGTGGTCTCTGGACAGCCCTGGGCCCAAGGCTCCAGACCCCGCTAGAGCCCTGCCCCGGGAATGCCCGAACACTCCGCACACCCCGTTACCCAGATACTGGTGGAAGGCATTTCCCACTCAGACCTCTTGGCAGCTCCCACTGCCATGGAGACCAGCTTGGAAGCTGGCTGGGGGAGTGGGGGTGGGGGGGCCTCAGTCTTCTCTGACCCAGCGAGCGGGAGAAGGAGAAGGCCAAAGGACCCTGGACTAGCCGCAGGGACCCCCTGGGCTGAGCAAGGAGCTCCCCTTGAGCCCACCCACCCATCACCCCCCTGACCCGTACACCTCCCGCAGGACCCCACCCTGCAGTCCAGCTCCACCCCAGCTCCTTTTCCAGGTGGGAAGTTGGGGGTCAGAGGGGTCTGTCCCCACCACAGCCATGTTTATCATGGTGATGTTCAGAGGTAGGTGGGGTCCCCTGTCCTGGCAGACGAGTGGGGATACGTCCCCTCTGCCTTGGGGGCAGGGAGAATGAGGAGGCGGTGTGGGGAAGGGGGTGCCCATGGGATGAGTCTCAGGGAGTCGCTTGAGGGAAACGCCCCCCGCCCAGGCTGGGTCCTGGGCTAAGCAGGCTGGCTCCTCTGGGCCACACAGCTGCCGGGCCGCCGCTGGGGGAGCGTGTGTTCCAACTGCTCCATCTCTTCGCTGGTCAGGGGTCCTGCAGCTCTGGGGGGCACAGGGCACCTGGCCGCCTGGTGGAAGCAGGGGCTGGTGCCGGATGGGGGTGGGGGGCTGCATGGTGGAGGCACGAGTCGTTCAGACACCTCAGGAGATGGAAGGGGGTACTCTCCTGACCCCATAGCCCCCATCCCTGCTCTGTAGGGAAGAGGAGGCGGGGGAGGGCGGGTGCCATGCACCCACCTCCGCCACTCTCCGGCAGCCGGCTGCTGGGAGCTGGTGAACACCTGTGCAGCCTGGGACCCTAACGGCCCACCTGAGGCACGGTGCCCCCTGACGGTGAGGGGCCAGCGAGGGGTGCTGGAGAACCGGCTGAGAGCGCCCCCCCCCGGCAGGGGTGGTACCAGCCCTGCCCTGCCTCCCTCTCTGCCCTCCCAGCGACCATCACCCTGCTGGCTGAGGACAGGTGACTGGTGAACCTCGAGGATGAGCTGGAGGAGGGGCCTCCGTTGCAGGAGCCTATGTCCTGGGGCAGATCATCAGTAAGTGGGGTCCAAGATCCTCCCAACCCCCTGTGGTGACGTCGGGGGTGACAGCATCCACAGGGCACCACGCCCTGCAGAGCCCCCAGCCTGGCGAGGACCCAGCCCTGCTCTTCCCACCCAGTGCCCTGCTTTTCCCACCCAGTGCCCCGTCCTGAGCCCAGGCTGGGGGGTCCAGACTGAGGAGGGGGTAAGGACCACCAGCCAGCCAGTGATCAGACTCCCCCCCTCTGCAGAGGGGGAGGGAGGGGACCCCACCTGCTAGGAGTCCCTCCTGGAGAACATGGATGGGCAGCGTCTGGAGCTGGCCAGTGAGTGTCACAGGAGAGCCTGGGAGCGGGGTTGCCTGCCCACCCGTGCCCTCAAGCAGGGCTTCTTGGGCCTCACAGAGGAGCTGCACAGGCGGTCAGGCCTGCCTCCCCAGGGCGATGGCCAGAGGAGGCGCCTGGGTGCTCCGCGCGGCCACCAGGAGCAAGGCCCTCCTTCATGGCCCCAAAGGGTGGACTCCCTGCTGTCCAGGACCCAGGAGCCGGGGCCTGGAGCCAGGTAAGGAGGAGACACGGACCCCGGCGGGGGCTGCTCACACCCAGCAATGGGACCCCCTCCCCAGGGAACAGATGTGTGTGCTGAGAGGTGGACCCCAATGCCAGCCTCCCTCAGAGACACACGTAAAGCCACATGACAGGACACACTATAGCCAAGGACAGGGCCGCATCAGCCTGCTGGGGGCTCGGTGCCCGGGGAGTGTGGAATAGGGCCCGGTACACAGGGGTGCTCAGTGCAGAGGCACTGAACGAGTTCAGGGGAGGCAGCAGCTCTGAGCGCGAGATGGCGTTTGAAGGGCCTGCTCCTCCGTGCCAGCAGGCCTCGTGACCTAGCACATCACGGCCAAGCGGCCAAGCTGGACTGAGATCCAAGGGCGCTGGCCGTGACCTCTGCTCGTGTGGTCAGGTGCAAAGGCCCGAAGCAGTCTTCCTGCTGAATCTATGATTATGGAGAAATTGCATCAGCAAGAGGGGCAAGGTCACTGACAGAGCTTGAGACCACCATGGGGCCCCCAGAGACGCGAAGGGTGGAGGGGCTGGGGTCCCTGAGAGAAGGCGGCATGCTTCTCCAGGGTCTCCAGCCGGCTTGAGGTCAACAATGAATGCCTCACCACCCAGTCTGCAAATGCCTGTTGGATTACACGGGATTACAAGGTCGCCCTCCCCACCCGGAACAGCAGCTGAAGGGGTGGAACCCCACCCTGCAGTGGGACTGCCATCTCCCACCGTCCCACCCCCCCGCAGACAGTCCAACGAGAGGGGACACAGCAGGCTCGGCTAAAATAAAGGCTTTTAATTGCACATTTTCATCTCAGGTCATCTGTGGGATGAGGGGCCCCTTCCTCACTCCAGGTCCCAGCTCGGTGGGTACAATCTGACATTATGGTCCAGCTGTCAGTGGGAGGAGGGTGGAGGTGGGTGCAGGGCTGGCCACCCAATCTGCTCTGGTCTCTTAGGGCAGGGAGCTCAGACCTGTAGAGGGAGGAAGTCAGGCCAAAAGTACAGGAGCACCCGGGAGTCGTGGGAGCCCCCAGGAGGAGTGGGAGCACTCAGGAGGAGTGGGAGCACCTGGGAGGCATAGGAGCACCCAGGAGGAGCAGGAGCACCTAGGAGGCATAGGAGCACCCAGAAGTGGGAGCATCTCGGAGGCATAGGAGCACCTAGGAAGAGCGGAAGCACCCAGGAGGAGCAGGAGCACCCAGAAGTGGGAGCACGTGGGAGGCATAGGAGCACCTGGGAAGAGCGGGAGCACCCAGGAGGAGCAGGAGCAGTGGACCGACCCTCCCGCCCCGGCAAGGGTCCGGCAGCGGGTACTCACCGTGGTTGTACTTGCACTGCTTCAGGGCCTCGCTGAAGCCCTCGCACAGGGTCAGGTCGCTCTGGGTGGTGGAGCAGTCCAGGAACTGCCTGATCTCATAGGCGCAGGGCCCCGTCGGCAGGGGCTGCGGGGCGGCACGGGCCGGGGCCTGGGGCACAGCGCGGGAGGCAGCCGGGTTAGCTCAGGGTGTGCACTCGAGAGAGGACTCCCCTCCGCAGACCCCTGGCCCTGGTGCCTCAGGGGTCCCTGGTGGGGGCAGTGTGTCCCAAGTTTCACCGGCTCCATCCCTGAAGTCGGTTGAGCCCACAGCCCTCTCTTGAAGCCCCTGCCGCTGCTGGTGAGGTGTGGGAACAGGGGCAGGTGGGGCGGGAGGCGGGACATAGGTCTAGAAAAGCCCAGGGCGCAGCTGATATGAACTCCACGCTGACAAGTTCTAACACCTTCTTGGCTCAGCCATGCTGATCCTTGTGATCCCTGACCCCATCACTAAGCCCAGATGTGGCCCAGGACTGGTGGGGTGCCCAGTGGGGGACAGGTCAGCAGGCCCAAAGTCACTGACTACCAGTCACCCTTGGGTGCAGGAAAGGGCCTACCGGAGGGTGGGAGAGTGGGCACTCAGGAACTCCAGCAGCCCTCCTTCTACTAGGGTTGGGCGACCTTGGGCCTTCTCTGACCCCTAGGGGCCTCAGTTTCCCCATCTTTAAAGAGCTGGTTGGTGTCTGTCCACGGGGTTCTAGGGACCCTGGCCTCGGGGGATGGGAGCCCGCCTGTGAGTGACCTGAGGCCAACAGCCAAGTGACCAGAGGACCCTTCTTGGGGCGGCTCTGGACACTCCTCGCTCAGTGTTCAGGCACCAGCCGCTCCGGGTCCGGCCTCAGTTTCCCCTGAGCCCTTGCTCACCTGCTGGGCGGCAGGCTGGGCGGGCTCCGAGCTCCCCCCACTGAAGGCGCCGGTCAGGGCGCTGCCCACGACGTGGCCCACAGCCGAGCCCACGGCCACTCCCGCGGCGGTGGTCGCCATCTGCGCCATCAGGCCGGGCTGGCCCGACGCGGCGGGGGCCGGGGCCGCGGGCGGCGGGTGCGCAGGCGGGTGGGCGGCAGAGGGCGCGGCGGGGCGGCTGCGGGGTGCGGGGAGAGGCGGGTCAGGCCGGGCCGACCCCAGGCCGGGCGACCGCCGGCCGAGACGCGGCGCCCCCGCCCCGCGCCGCCAAGATGGCGCGCCGTCGCCAAGGTCACGCTGTCGCGTCCTCGCCGGCCCCGCCGCCCGCGCCGCCCCGCCGCCCCGCGCCCGCTCCTACCCGGCTGGCCGCGAGGCCACGCTGCGGCTCCCCCGGGGCATGGCGGCGGCGGCGGCTCTGGGACGGAGGCGGCGGGCCGGACGAGCCGAGTCGGAGACGGCGGCGGCCGCGGCTCTGGGACGGAGGCGGCGGCGGCGCCGGAGCCCGGGGCGGGGCCGCGGGGACACGCCCCCGGCGGGAGGCCCGGCTCGGTCACGCGGCACCCCGGGGGTCCCCGGCTTCTCCCTCGGCAGCTCCGGGGGCCGGCGAGCCTGCGCCCTCCTGGCCGCCGGCCCGAGCTGTGTGCGCCCTTGGGCCCGCGGGCCCGCTGTGGCAGGGCGCAGAGGGAGCGCGCGGGGGCCACGGGACGGTCCTTCAAAGGCCGCGGCGGAGCGCGGCGAGCCGAACCGGGGGCGGTCCGGCGACCGGCCGAGCCCTGCTCCTCCCTCTACCGTGGGGCCGGGATCCCTGGCTCCCGCGTGGCCCCAGGGTCTCGGGTGGACTGGGGCGGGTACAAAGCACTCACCCCCATCCTGCCCGAGCAAGCCTCGCTCGAATGCTCACAGAGCACCCGCCAGGAGGCGTCCCGGTCCCTCCCCGCGCCTCGGTTCAGGCCAGTCGTTCAGTCGTGTCCAACTCTGCGACCCCATGGACTGCAGCATGCCAGGCCTCCCTGTCCATCACCAACTCCCAGAGTTTAGTCAAACTCATGTCCGTTGACTCGGTGATGCCATCCAGCCATCTCATCCTCTGTCATCCCCTTCTCCTCCTGCCTTCAATCTTTTCCAGCGTCAGGGTCTTTTCTAATGAGTCAGTTCTTCGCATCAGGAGGCCAGAGTATTGGAGTTTCAGCTTCAGCATCAGTCCTTCCCATGAACACTCAGGACTGATTTCCTTTAGGATGGACTGGTTGGATGCAGCGCCAGACTCCCGATTGCGTTTACTCCGCGTGACCTTTCCAAAGGCCATCCGCTGCGGGCCTAGGGGTATTGGTGTGGGTTTGAGTCCTGTGGCCTCGAATTTTACCCCTTGGTTCCAGGTCCAGGGCAGGGCCATCCGGATTCAGGACCCTTCCCAGCCCTTCAGGAACGGCAGGTTTTCACGGTCCTTCCTGAATGAGTTCCGAGTGTCATATTGGTGCGCTTGGCGGGGATGGCTCCTGACTTTCCTATCCTCACATCACTGCCCCCTACCCCCAAGGGAGGCCTCCTGGCCCCAGGACTGCAGGGAGGATGAAGTCAAGAGCAGAAGCATGGGGTGGGGCGCTCAGGTGGGGAGAGGAGGCCCCTCTGTGAGGAGGGGACAGCAGGCAAGGAGGGAACAGGGGCACCGACAGTGCCTGGCAGGCTGGGTGATGTCATGACTGTGTCCCAACCACACAGTCCTCTCAGCCAGCCCGGGAGTTTTCTCCTCTCTGCAACGGGCTGACCTTCTGCCTCCAGGAGAGGGGAGCGTGTAAAGGTGGCCACTCTCTTCTCACAGACACGCCAGGCCTGGGCCAGCCTCCACCCCTTTGCTCCTGCAAGCCCTGCTGACCTGCTCTTGTTTGCCAAACCAGTCCCTCCTGGGCTGACCAGGGCACCCCTTCTGCAGGAGGCCCTCTGGGACCAGCCCAGCTTGCTATAAGTGTGGTTCTCCACTGTGGCCTGCAACGTGGGAGGTTGTTACTTAAAACTCCCATGACTGGTGGGTTGCCGGTCCCCAAATCAAGGCCACGCATCCCTGGACACACTCGAGACCACTTAAGGTAGTTAAACATTTTTACTTTATGCATTTTCATGTGTATCAGAAAGAAAAAAAAAATGTATCATCAGTTCATCAAATCCATGATTTCTTGACCAATATTGCTAAAATGAGGCTGAAGTAGGCATTTCCATTTTTTAAAAAGTGAATCACTCTGAAGAAACACATGGCAGGACTTCCCTGGCGGTCCAGGGGTTCAGAGTCCACGCTTCCAATGCAGGGGCATGGATTCAATGCCGGGTCAGGGAACTAAGAGCTCACAGGCCTTGCAGCCCGGCCAAAAAATTTTAAAAAGGAAGAAAAAGAAAAAGATGGCAAACGGCCTAGGGAGTGAGAAATCGCGGCTGTCTTCCCTCTTCTCGCCCTTTAGGGGTCTCTGTGGAGCCTCCCTGGAGAGGTCGCGGCGGCTCCGGGGACTGGAGCCGGAGAGGGGGTTGAGTCAGCCGGTGGCCCTCCCCTCGCTGCCCATCTCCTCCCTTTTTAGGCACAGGCTGGGCGCCCACAGCCTCACCCTGCGGCGGCTCAGGAGCCGGCCTGCCAGGACGGGGGCCACTGCCCGAGTTTCGGCTCCCCGGAGATGAAGCAGGCTGCCTGCGCCCCGGGTCATCACGAGGACTGTAGGACCGACCCTTTCCCAGTGTGGTCACCACCCCTCCCTCTGGTTCTCATAGACGCGTCCTCACCTCAGGAGGCTGGTCCTGAGGGCCTCTGAGGAGCCTGCTCGTCCCAGGCCAAGGGGCGGCCTGGGGCCCCCAGGGTCCCGCACAGACACTGCCTTCTGACTGCCTCCCCCCAACAGCTGACCCCCGAAGAAGGCCTCCTGACCCCTCAGCCTGCCCGGTGGTTTGGAAAAAGCCTCATCTGGCCCCTCCCTTTGGGGGCCTCAGTTTCCTCCTCTGTGAATTGGCGGATCCCGCCAAGCTGACGTCCTGGCCAGCCGCCTCCTCGTGCCTCAGTGTCCCCCGGGGACACAGCTGAATGTCCCTGCTTGGGATACGCCTTCCCAAGTTGGGCTGTCAGGAGGCGGGGGCGAGGAGGGAAACCCGACTCCTCTCAGAAGGCCCATCGCGTTGGGGAAACTGAGGCCTGGAGCAGCGGCACCCCCTGGCCAGGGTCACCCTCCCGTGCCCCCCGCCCCGTCCCTCCAGGCCTCCGAGACCGCAGCCCGGCCCGCCCCGGGAAGGGCCGGATCTGCGGGCCGGGCCACCCCCCTCCCTGGCCGCGGGCGCGGGGCGAGTGCAGAACAAAAGCGGGGGGCGGGGCCGGGCGGGGGCGGGGCGGAGGCTATAAGGGGCGGCGGCCGGCGGCGGCCCAGCAGGCCCTGCAGCCCCGGGGCGGATGGCTCGGGCCCCCGGCATCCGCGGCGCGGCCCCGCGCGCCCTCCTGCTCCCGCTGCTGCTGCTGCTCCCGCCGCCGCCGCTGCTGGCCCGGGCCCCGCGGCCGCCGGTGAGTGCCCGCCGCCCGCCGGCCGGCAGCTCCCCCCCCACCCCGCCTCGCCCCGCCCTCCACTCCGAGGGGCGCCGGGCACTCGGGCTGGGCCGGCTCGCCTAGCTGGACCCACAGGAGTGGTCCGGCACAGCCCGTTACCCCGGAACAATGTCTGGGTGCCCCGGGGGCCTGGTGGATAGTGAGCTTCCCGTCCCTGGAGGTATGCAAGTGGAGTTGGAGACGGGATCGCTCGGACTGGCCGGTGAGCGGGACTCGGTCCGGGGCTAGACGGACGTCCCCCCACTCCCAGCTCTCGGACCTGCCCCCTCTGCGCCGGCCGTGATCCCAGGGGTGTGTGTGTGTTGCGGGGGAGGAACAGCGGGAGTGGCTACAGAGCTCCCGACTCACCGCAGCCGGCTGGCGTCAGCTGCCAGGTGTGTGGCCTCCGTAAGCACACTTCCAGGCTGGAGGGTTGAGGGAACCTCTGTGGGGAGGGCATGCGGGGTCTGAGCCTGGAGGAGACAGATGCCACCGCCTGGGAGCTGTGAGTGGCGGGATCAGGAGGCCGTGGAGCCTGGAGGCAGCCTGAGTGTGAGAGCCCCCTGTGCCCTGGCAGGGAGGCAGAGGGGGGTAGTGGGAAGAGAGAAGGGGCGGGAGCAGGGTGGAGACCCTCAGGGAGGAGGGCCGCCCCTGTGTGTACCAGCTTGTGTGTGTCCTGAAGGCTGGGGCTTCGGGGGACCAGTCACAGCCTGAGCTACTGCAGGCACATAGCTCCCCAAGTGCCCGGCCCACTCCGGCATGCTGCTGAGCGGGCAGGGATGGGGTCTTTAGCGGGGATGGGGGCGGGGGCAGAGGCAGACTCTCTGGGGACAGCTCCAGTGACAAGGGAGGTCTAGCCAGCCTGGGCCCCTCTGTCCAGCCACGCCAGCTCTGCTCTGGCCAGTCTTGCCCCCTGGCAGTGCTGGGGATGGAAGGGGTGGTGAGTACGTCAGTCCCGTCCAGGGGCCCTGCCTCCTCCCCAGCCCCGCCCGGCCCCCTAGGCCTGGGGGCAGAGTCTAGGGGTCACCCTGGGGAGCTGCTGAATCTGCGGGTTTAGGAACCGGAGGGACCTGGGCTTTTGAACCACGTGGCCCTAGGTGAGCCCTCCGGTGCCTCGGTAGCCCTTACCCCCAGCCTTGTCCAGGGGAGCGGGTGGGAGGCGACAGTGCCCGCTGCCGGCCAAAGAGCGTCTGCAGGGAGGCCAGGGGAACTGGGCACACAGACGCTTCGTCACCTGGAGCTGCCGCTGTGTGGCTCGTGCGGGGTCAGGCAGGGTCTGCGCGGGGCTGTCGTCTGTCACGCTGCAGATATGCAGGGGGCACTCAGGGTCGCCTCGGACGTGCTTATCCCTGGATGGCTGTTGGCAGGGCCAGGAAGGCTCTGTAAATATTTATCCATCCCAGCTCACAGCTTTCAGGGTTGATGAAAGCCCCACCGCCTGCCCATTCCCTGTGGGGGACCCCGCCTTCCCTTCTGGAGCCAGCAAGGGAGATGGTGGTGGTGGCGGGGGGAGAGATGGATCTGTCAGGAGCGAGCAGTGTGACTTGGGCAGGTCACTTGACCTCTCTGAGCCTCAGAGAGGCCCGGGATGGTGTGCAGATGCTCCCTGCCTTCCTCCCAGCCTGAGCAGTGTTCTCCCCTCAGGGTCGCCTCCTGCCCACCACAGAGGTGATGGCTATGAGGACCTGGGCCAGTGGCAGGCAGGCCAGAGAGGGCACGCCTGGCCCAACCGTGCCCAGCACTTCCCAGTCCGGGGGCCTCCTCCACTCCCGGCAGCTGGCTGCCTCCCATTTTCCCCATTGCAGGTTGACCCTGAGGCTGACCGGAGCCTCTGGCTCAGCTGGGAGACTGAATTCCCCAAGCGATTCCTCGAGGATGTGTGAGGCTGTGGTGTGATGCCCATCGGGGAGAGGTGGGGTGAGCGGGCTGGGCATCCCCGCCCAGGGCAGGCCCAGGGAGACACTGGCCCACGAGCAGGAATGTGGATTTTGGAGACAGGCCACTGCTGGGGGGTTGGGAGGGTGGCCATGGGTGGGGAGGCCTGGACCCTAGGCCTAGGTCCAGCTCTGGGCTCCCTCGCTGTGTGACCCTGGGCCAAGACCTGGACCTCTCTGGGCCGTGTCTCTTCCCCTGGGAGGTGGGGCAGTGCCTGCTCCCCAGTCCCCCAGGGCTGTGGGTGAGGCAGGCGTGGTGTGTGCTCACCCCTACTTCACTGCCTCCCAGCAGCCCTGGGTGGGGTTCGGGGGGACTGGCACGCCCAGGTGAGGGATCAGGCCTCACAGCTAGGGAGGGCCCCCAGCCCCAGGCCAGTGCAGGTCGGCAGGGCAGGGGCATGTGTCCCGCCCCAGCAGTGGGGAAACAGGCCAAGAGCCTGTGGACAGTGGGCTCCAGGAAAGGACCTCGCTGCCCTGGGGCCCTGATCCTAGGGCGGGGCACTGACCACCACATGGGGGAGGGTGGGAATTTGGCAGAGCAGCCTCCCAGTGTGGGAGAAGAAGGCCCAGAGTGGGAGAAGCCAGCTCAGGGAGCTGCTGGCCCAAAGGGCATTACAGAGAGAGGTCAGTTACCCCTTCACCGCGGCCCAGTTCCCATTGGACAGATAGGAAAGTGGAGGCTGAGAGACAGAGCTGACTTGCCCAGGGTCTCCGTGGTATGGAACTAGGCCTTCTGAATCTCAGGCCAGGGATCTTGCCACGGCACTGAGGGTGCCATGATGCAGGGGTCTGGGCCTGGACCTAGCGCCTCATGGGGGCAGGAGAGGAAGGCACGGTGGGCATGCCTGTCATCCCCCCGCGCCCCTGAGGCTTGCTGCTCAGGCCTCCCTGGGGGGCAGAGGAGAGGGGAGATTTTTGCTCACTGGCAGGCTGGGCCCTGGGCTCTCTGGGGCTCTGGGGGAACAACGCAGTCCTGGCCTTTCTGGGGAGGGTCCTGGGACCCCAGCCAGGGTTGAGGAAAGGATTTCTGTTCCTCCTAGAGGTCAGAGAGCCAGTGTGGGGAGGAGTAGGGGCAGGCCTGGGGCCTACGTCCTCAGTGTGAGACCTGGACGTGTGTCCTCCTGCCTGACGCTGGTGGGGCGTCGGGGGGCGTCCAGTGAACCCTGCCCCCAAAGTGTCTGGAAAACAGCGCGTACTTGGTCATTTCCCCTTCCTCCTGTTCCATTGCCCTGGTGGGGCCAGTCCCTCCCCTGGGGAAGGGGGACCCCAGCCTGAAAGACAGAGCAGAGCTGGGATCAGGGGTGTGCTGGGAGCGCAGAGAGCCTTCCGCCCTGCCTGCTGGTCGTTCCTGGTAGCCCTGGAGTCGGCAGCTGCGGGGGGTGGTGCTTGGATGCTCGTCCGAGCCCTGGGGTGCCCGGGGCCTGGGAGAGTCGCCAGAGGCTGAGGCCGAGGGTGGGGCCCAGGCTGCCCGGCTCCTGCCCCAAATATGGTTTGGGAAGGCCACAGCGGCGCTGAGCAGACAGGCCTGGGCCGGATAGGCGCTGAGGCTCCCCCAGCTCTGTTGTGACCCACGCCGGGCCCTCACCTGCGGCCCTGGGTGCCAGGGCCCCCGCTTGGCTCCACTGTGTCCTTGCAGGCTGATCCCATGGGCTCTCCCTGCCTGAGCTTCCGCTTTTTCCAGGCAGGAGAACCGTGACCTCCAGGCTAGGGCGCAGGGAGGGTGAGCGTACCAGGTCAGAGTCACGCCTGCCCCCACCGTGCGTGCATGGTCCAGGGGCCCTGGCAGGGTGGGGCTGAGCGGGAACTGCCAGCACCCCACTCCCGCCTGTGTGGAGAGGACACGCAGAGGCCGTGCCTCCGCTGGCAGCAACCGGAGAAAACCCAGCCACAGCCAAACATAAATAACGAAACCATAAAACTTTTAAAGATCGTTACTTAAAAAACCCAAGCGCGCCCCAGTGATAGGACCCCAGTTCCCGGTGCCCTAAGTGGTGCCAGCCCCACGCTGAGTGCGGCCTGGTTGGTTCACCCCCAGATCCACACTGGAGGGAGGGGTCACCCCCACTCGTCAGGTGAGCAGATGCAGGCGGGGCGGGGCGGCAGCCCCTCTGTGCTGGTGGGTGGCCGCGATGGGCGTCCTGGGCAGGGGCCTGCTCATGGAGCTGGAGAGGACAGTCCTGGGCACTGGGGGCACCCAGGAAGAAACGGGGGAGAGGCGTCTGCTGGGCGTCCCTTCGAGGCTGTGTGTGAAGCGGGCAGGCGGGCCTGCAGCTCCACCCACCCCTCCCCGGCCCAAACGGAGGGAGTAAGTGACCCTGGGCGCCTGAGACCTTCCAGGAGGGGGCAGGAGGCCTTGGGATCAGCATCTGGACGCCAGTCAGCCCGTGCCAGAGTGCCGTGCTCCCTGCCAGCCTCCGCTGGGCCAGCTGCGCTGGACTGAGGGTACGCTGACATCCATATCTCTGACCCGGGGCCTCTCTCCGGCTCAGGACGCCCCCCGCCGCCACCCCATGAGCAGAGGGCCGCAGCCCTGGCTGGATGCCCCTCATGACAGCGATACCCACGCCCTGGCCACCCAGGAGGCCCTCCTGCCTGCTGGCCGCCCCAGACCTCCCCGCTGTGGCGTGCCCGACCCGCCCGACGGGCCAAGTGCCCGAAACCGACAGAAGCGGTTCGTGCTGTCCGGCGGGCGCTGGGAGAAGACGGACCTCACCTACAGGTAGGCCGGCGGCCACGAGCTGGCCTTTGACTCCCCCTGCTGTGAGACACACGGGGGGCCAGACCCAGTGGCCAACAGGCTGGAGTGTCCCCCGACGCCCGAGCCCACTGGTCAACGCCCCAAACCCACACGCAGATGCGCTCCCAAGCCCCCCCTCGGGGGCGTGGTCTCCACACCCCCCTGGCCGCCCCGCAGACCCGTGGGGCACAGCCGTCGGTCACCCATGCAACCTCTGCGGGCACCGTGCTGAGGGCCAGGCCCTGGGACTCTCGGTGAGTGAGGCAGACACAGCCCGTCCTCCGCGGAAGCGAGGTGTTCCCCACGCCCGGTTCAGATCTAGCACCGCACCTCGGGATCCGCACAGGGAGGGACCACCCAGGGCAGGCCAGGTGACGGCTCCGGTGACCTTGGCCCGTGGTGCTGAGACTTTTACACATCCTGCAGCGGGGCAGGGTCAGGGGGCGTGAAGACAGGCATGGTGTCCCATGTCATTGCAGCTGGGACTCCTGGGGTCCCAGAAGTGTCCTGCGTGGGGAGCCTGGGGACCCAGGAGGGGCAGGTCCCGGGGCCCAACGTCTCCCCACGGTCAGTGGCATGGACAGGTCTAAGAGGGGGCCTCGGGGCTCCTGGGTCCTTCCCACCCAGTGCAGACCCTCGCGGGGACCTAAGGGCACGCAGACCACACAAAGGTGTGCCCACGTGGCGCAGGGGGCAGTGCCCAACCTCGGTGCACACCGGGCCTGCATCCTGCACGCCTGCTTCCCCTCTCTGTGCATCCGGGGCAACTCTTGGCCCCGAAAGCCAGTGGGGGCTGACGCTACCCCATGAGCCAGACCCAGGCCCTCCGCACCCCCGTCCTCCCCAGGATCCTCCGGTTCCCGTGGCAGCTGCTGCGAGAACAGGTGCGGCAGACGGTGGCAGAGGCCCTCCAGGTGTGGAGCGACGTCACGCCGCTCACCTTCACCGAGGTGCACGAGGGCCACGCCGACATCGTGATCGACTTCACCAGGTGAGCCGGGGGCCTGGGGACCCTCCCAACTCTGGGAAGGAAACCCACCTGCTGGCAGCCACTGACTCTGCCCCTACCCACCCCACCCCTGACAGGTACTGGCATGGGGACAACCTGCCCTTTGATGGACCGGGGGGCATCCTGGCCCACGCCTTCTTCCCTAAGACCCATCGAGAAGGGGATGTCCACTTCGACTATGATGAGACCTGGACCATCGGGGACAACCAGGGTAGGGGCTGGGGCTGCCTGGAGGGGCCCTGCCGAGGCCCAGAGCCCGGCCCGGGCTCACCTCCCATTGCGGGAGCTCATGCGTCGCCGGGCTGTCTCCCTCTTCCAGGCACAGACCTCCTGCAGGTGGCAGCCCACGAGTTTGGCCACGTGCTCGGGCTGCAGCACACGACAGCGGCGAAGGCCCTGATGTCCCCCTTCTACACCTTCCGCTACCCCCTGAGCCTCAGCCCAGATGACCGCAGGGGCATCCAGCAGCTGTACGGCCGGCCTCGGCTAGCTCCCACATCCAGGCCCCCGGACCTGGGCCCTGGGACCGGGGTGGACACCAACGAAATCGCGCCTCTGGAGGTGAAGCCCTGCTCCCTCTCCCACAGCTGCCTCTGTGGCTCCAACGTGGGCTCCTTCTGACCCTTCGCTCTTACCACAGCCGGACGCCCCGCCGGATGCCTGCCAGGTCTCCTTTGACGCGGCCGCCACCATCCGCGGTGAGCTCTTCTTCTTCAAGGCAGGCTTTGTGTGGCGGCTGCGTGGGGGCCGGCTCCAGCCCGGCTACCCTGCGCTGGCCTCTCGCCACTGGCAGGGGCTGCCCAGCCCTGTGGACGCAGCCTTTGAGGATGCCCAGGGCCACATCTGGTTCTTCCAAGGTGAGTGGGGGCCAGGTCACACTCAGGAGACTGCTGGGAGCCAGGAATGTCATAGCCAAGGGTAGGGATGGACAGACGTGATGAGTGGATGGACAGAGGGTCCCCAGAGTCTTGGGGCTCAGGAAAAGTGTGGCTCATTCCTTTGAGCACAGCTGGGAGGCTTCCTGGAGGAGGTGGTTCTCGAGGCTGGAGTAGGATGGAAGGTATTACACCCCATGGAGCACGTGTGATCCTTGCCCCTGGTCTAGAGACGAGGCTCCGGAGCTTAGAGGTGGTGAAGTGACCCACATGAGGGCACAGCCTGAAGAAGGTCGGGAGGGATGTGAGCTCAGTGTGCCAGGGACAGGAGCCTGGAGCATGCCAGGGGGCAGAGCCTGCTGCATGAGGGCTGGCACCGGGGTGGGCAGCCAAGTGCAGAAAGGGAGTGGACGCCCAGGTGGCCTCTTTGCTGCTCAGAACGACCTTTCCCACGTGTGCCTCCCAGCACTGCTGGCATTGCCCAGTGTCCTTCTTGGGAGTAGGGGTGCCAAGCAGGCATTACTACCGGCCTTTTGTGTTTTATGGACAAGGAAATTGAGGCTGGGAAGGTCCGAGGTGGTGCTGGTGGCGGAACGTGGCTTCTGGGCAGCCCTGTTGCAGCACACGCCCCCCAACCCCCCGTTTCTCCAACAGGAGCTGAGTACTGGGTGTATGACGGCGAGAAGCCGGTCCTGGGCCCTGCACCCCTCTCTGAGCTGGGCCTGCGGGTGTCCCCGATCCACGCCGCCCTGGTGTGGGGCTCTGAGAAGAACAAGATCTACTTCTTCCGGGGCGGGGACTACTGGCGCTTCCAGCCCAGCGCCCGCCGCGTGGACAGCCCCGTGCCGCGCCGAGCCACCGACTGGCGAGGGGTGCCCTCAGAGATCGATGCTGCCTTCCAGGATGCTGAAGGTGCGCGGGGGGGCGGGGCCTCTGCCCGGCCCCCTCCCTCTCCGCCCCTCCTCCTGCCAAGGACCATGCTAACCCTCTGTGCTCCATTTTTGTGGCCGTGGGCACCAGGCGTGGCATGGAGACTGAGGCCCATGCCCAAGTCCCTCGGGTTTAGCTGGTGAAATCACCACCACTACGCGCTGAGGGCGTCCAAGGCTCCGGTCTCTGTCAGGCTGGGTGGTAGCTCAGACCAGACCCTGGGGCCAGGCAGAAGGGCTCGCCCAAGGTAGGAAGACCCTGGGGCTTCCCTGGTGGCTCAGATGGTAAAGCATCTGCCTGCAATGCGGGATACCCAGGTTCAATCCCTGTGTCGGGAAGATCCCCTGGAGAAGGAAATGGCAATGCCCTCCAGTACTCCTGCCAGGAAAATACCACAGACGGAGGAGCCTGGTAGGCTACCATCCATGGGGTCGGAAAGAGTCTGACACCACTGAGCGACTTCACTTTCTTAAGGGCCACCTGAGGTCCTCGGGTTTCAAGGAACCCAGCAATGCCCAAGTCTGTGCCCATCCGTGTCCACATACCAGGCCCTGACCCTCCTGTCTCCTCAGGCTTCGCCTACTTCCTGCGTGGCCTCCTCTACTGGAAGTTTGACCCTGTGAAGGTGAAAGCCCTGGAGGGCTTCCCCCGTCTCGTGGGGCCCGACTTCTTCAGCTGTACTGAGGCTGCCAACACTTTCCGCTGATCACCACCTGGCTGTCCTCAGGCGCAACACCTCCACACTGGAGACCGTGGCCGTGTCTGTGGCTGTAGGCACCAGGACATGGAGCCGTGTCTGCTGGGGGTGAGAGGGCAGGGCAGGGTGCTGCCACGCGGGTCGTGGCCACTGCCAGCGACTGTCTGAGCCTGGGCAGGGAGGCTCTGGCATGGAGGCTGAGGGTGGTCTTGGGCTGGCTCCACCCAGCCTGTGCAGGTCATATGGAACCCAGCTGCCCACAGTCTCCGTCCACACCCCTCAGGGTCGGGCCTCAGCTGGAGCCCTCACCATCCTCGCTCTGGGGCCCCATAGGGGGCTAGCATGTGGGCGTCAGGGTCCTGCACCTCCTGCCTCCCACAGGGGTTGCTCTGGGTAGATGCTGCCTTCCAGTTTGGTGGTTCTGGAGACCTGTTCCCCAGAATCCAGGCCAAAAGGCCCAGTCAGCTGGTTCGGAGGTGGGGGTGCTTCCTGCTGGAGACCCTACGCCCTGTTGCCCCAGCATACCTCAGTCCTATCACGGGTCAGATCCTCCAAAGCCATGTAAATGTGTACAGTGTGTATAAAGCTGTTTTCTTTTGTTTTTTTACTGTCATTAAACACGGTCATTTTCTACTTGCCTGTCTGGGGTGTCTCTGTGACTACAAGGCCAGGATAGGGGTGGAACTGGACCAGAGAGTTGGGAGGCTTGGCTGGGGACCCACTCGGTCACAATTGTCCCCACCCTCAAGCCCCTGGTCCTCGGGGCCGGGTGTCATGTTTAGGGCTCCCCCTGCTCCATCTTGTCCTGCTTGAATGCCTACCTACAGTGGCTTTAGAGGCTGCCCCCCACTTCCCCAGCGGTCTCTCATACCATCATGCCCCAAGTGCTGCTCACGTTTTCCAATCCTGCCACTGTCAGGACATATAACCAAACTCAAGGTTACCATGGCTGACTCCTCACCCTCTGGGGTCCACTTGCCTGCCACCCTCAGAGAGCCAAGGATCCGCCTGCGATGCAGGAGTGAGTGAATCCGCTCAGTTGTATCCGACTCTTTGCAACCCCATGGACTGCAGCCTACCAGGCTCCTCTGTCCAAGCGATTTTTCAGGCAAGAGTACTGGAGTGGGTTGCCATTTCCTTCTCCAGGGGATCTTCCCAACCCAGGTCTCCAGCATAGCAGGCAGACTCGACCGTCTGAGCCACCAGGCAATGCAGGAGACATAGGTTCAGTCTCTGGGTGGGGAAGATCCCCTGGAGAAGGGAATGACAACCCGCTCCAGTATTCTTGCTTGGGGAATCCCAAGGACAGAGGAGCCTGGCGGGCTACAGCCCATAGGGTGCAGAGAGACAGGCCTGAGGAACTCACACACACACACACACACACACACACACACACACACACAGAGCCCTCCCTGGATGCTCATAGCGGCACCTCTCAGCTGCCATCTATCAGATGTTGGCGTAGACAGCGGTAAGCAGCGGGCCGTTTCCGACCTCCTGCGTTGTTCCATCGGATACACGGGCGCCTTCCTGTGTGTCGGCCCCGCTCGGCTGTCAGCGCCACAGGGCAGGGCTGTGGCAGGCTACGGAGGGGATGGGGACGTTCGCTGGTCCCCAGCTCTCAGCGGATGCTTCAGGCAAAGCAAACACCGGCTGGGCCCAGGAATGGGGGGCGGGGGTGGCCCGGAGCTGGGACACTGGTCCCTGGGCCCGCCCGTGTGCTCGGCCGCACAGCGTCCTCCGGGCGGGGAAACCGAGGCACGGGCGCCTCCGGCTCCCTCCCGGCCTTCCGGGCCTCGCCTCGTTCCTCCTCCCCGGGGCAGCGTTCCAGCCCCGGCTGAGAGACGGGGAAGGGCGCCGCCGAGTCAGGGCCGCGGCCACTGCTTCTGCCCGAGAGCGGCGCCCCGTACCTCCGCTTGGGAGGCGGCCGCGAAGGCCGGGACGCGGGCAGAGGCTCCTTTAAGGGGCCCGCGGGGGCGCGCGCGGCCCTTTGTCCGGGCGGCGGCGGCGGCGGCGGCGGCGCGCGCGTCAGCGTCAGCGTCAGCGTCAGCGCCCGCGCCTGCGCACTGAGGGCGGCCTGCTCGTCGTCTGCGGCGGCGGCGGCGGCGAAGCCCAGCGGCGGCGCGAGCGCCCCGGCCCGGCCCGCCCTTCGCCTCCCGCGTCGGCCCCCCGGGCCAGGAGCGCCCCCGGCCCCGCCTCGGCCCTCCCGCTCCTCGCAGCCCGGCCGTGGCCGCCCGCCTCTGCCGCCGCAATGATGATGATGGCGCTGAGCAAGACCTTCGGGCAGAAGCCCGTCAAGTTCCAGCTGGAAGACGATGGCGAGTTCTACATGATCGGCTCTGAGGTAGCCCGCGGCGCGTCCCTGCCCTCCGGGCCTCCCGGCCGGCCCGGTTCCCGCGGGAGCCTCGGGGCGGGCCTGCGCGCCGGGAACGCGCGTCTCCATTCATCGCGGAGGGCCCGCGCGCGCGTGCGCGGCCGGGGCGCCGGGGCGTGGCCGTCGGGGCGTGGCCGAGCAGGCCCCGCCCCGCGCCCGCCGTCGGGGCACGCCCACCCGGGGCCCGGGGCGGGGCCTGTCGGGGGCGGGGCCGAGCACGCGAGGCGAGGTGTTGGACCCCTCGCGCGCTCCCTCCCTCCCTGATTGCGGCAGCCGGAATCCTGAAACCGCTGATTGGAAACACGGAGCTTGGGGGCTCACCCGCTTGGTGTTCTTTGACTTTGGGGTGGGCGGGTGGGCGTTCTGATCTCCCATTATCAGTGGGAAGACAGGTTGGGAGGACGATGCTTGCTTTTGGACGGCAAACGAGAGGCAGCTGACGCTTCGGATCGCTTGGGTTAACTCTGAGTTAGCGCAAGGGAACGAGCCTAAAACCCCTTCATCCTTGCCTAAAAGGCGACCTTTCAGCACTCTGTTGAATCAGCTGGGTGACTGACCCTCACTGGTAGTGTGCACCAAGTATATTAAGTTCTTCCAGTGTCCCTCAACCTTTGGCAGTCTCCAGCTTGTGCGTGTGTATCCACACGCACACATTTTTAAATTACAGATCCGCAGTTCAGATGTACAAGTACCGAGCAGTAGTGCCTCCCTCCTGTATGGAGGCGAGTGCGGGTCTCGGGGAGTTAAAGCAGTTAAACGCCAATGCTTGCTTCTTCCAGCAGCCTTTTTCAGTATTACGCATTTCACTTTTTTTTTTTTTTTTTTACAATTTTTTTGCCCTCCTCACAGTTGAATACACTGAATGAATTAAGCCTCATGACGGTTACACTTGATGAGGCTTTCGGGGTTCCCTGTGGCTCGTCTGACTTGTATTGAGTTATGAGACCCGTACTGTCAGTAGCATCAGAACTTTTCTGTACTTCCTTTCCTCACTAGTTTGTATAAAACAAGAGGGGCTGGATGCAATGTATTTTCACATCATCACAGAAACGCTCCTCTTGACAGCTGGCCATACTGAGGAGAGGCGCCACTGCCTGCCACGTGCCATAGCTCAGAAAGGTCTTTGCCAGCCTGTGGGCACAGAGAAGGCATGTGGTGACCAGCAAGTGATTAAAGAAACCTTCACCCGATCTAATGGGCAGGAAGAGCAGTCGGTTTGGCGTTGGCTATGAGTTGGTGATACTTTTGAAAATCGAGCTTGCATTTATGGGTCAAGCCCGGTGCCAGGTGGGCAGAGCATCAGGAGTCCCGGCTCCAGCTTGGCGTCCACAGTACCTGTCTCGGGCACCTAATGAGACGCCGGACAGTTTCTGCGACTTTCCCTGTAGCACATCTTAGGTTCGAGAAAGAGGACTGTCTTCTGTCTCAGCCCTGGTGCGGGAGAGGATTTGTACTGAGATGCAGTTTATAGGGACCAGACGGCTGGAGGGAGAGGCAGCTGCCGTCTGGGGCCTGCCTTTAGGATATCCAGACCTCAGGAGGCCTGGGCAGGGTTCAGGGCTAGAGTGGTGTCTACTCACAGCCAGCAGCTCCTCTGACAGCAGTGGTGGTCAGCCCCCAGGCCGGTTGTCCTGGGCAAACGGCAGGCACTGATTTCCAAGAGGTGGGCCGGGCAGAGCAGTGCCCACAGCGTCCCATACCGCTCGGGGGTAGCAGCCTTGGGAGGGTGTCTGCAGCTGCCCCAGTCCTGCCCCTCCACTGGCAGCCGTCATCACCACGCAGAGGCACAGCTGAGAGGAGCCCGGGAAGCCTCCATACCCATACCTTCGTTTTCCATTTGGGAAACCCGGGTCCAGAGGGGGCAAAGGCTGGTTCCGGGAAAACCCAGGGGAGCAGACCGAGTCTGCTAAGTTCCAAAGGGACTTTGGGAAGGGCCTAGGAGGCTGGGAGGTCTGCAGGGCCTGCACGGTGGTCCTGGGGGCATTAGGGTCAGTGTCTTGTCAAAAACCTACTGGAAACTCCGTGTTTACCCCCAGATGGTAACCACACTCAAGCCAGATAACTCGCAAGGGCCTGTGCCTGCACTGGGGAGCAGGAGGGAACCTGTCGCCACCTTCTGTCACGCTGTTCAGCAGGCCTGGTTGTGTAAATCTCTAAATTCATGAAAAATGGAGAAACTATAAAAAAGAAAAATACTATAATGGAGTAGGTACGTGGGAAAATAGCAGAAGTGGGTCCTTCGTGGGATGAACTTTACAGTTGATGAACATTTGACAAGAGGAGTAGGGAGACCAAGAAGAGGGAAATGATATCCTGTTGCAGAAGGAGCCAGCACCCCGTCCAGCGACTGTCCCCCGCCACGTGATTGAGTGGTGGTTTCTGAAAAGTCAGGGAAGCAATGGAGTTTCTTTGTAAAACCGTTAGGACTAGATTTGTTTTTGTCAAGAAAGTTGTACTTTGAGTATCTGGCACAGGCAAACTATTGTTTGGGGCAGTGAGGATGTATACAGCAATGTAGTGATTGCTGATAAGCACTTTTGAAACTCTTTGGAAAATTCCTTTGGTATTTCTGGTTTGAGTTTTGTTACTAAACAAAGCAGCAAAGGCCACGGGGGAAATTATCCTGCATCTGTCTAAAATTAAAAGCCCTTTTTGGTCTTTATTACGTCGTAAAAATATCAAAGTCTTAAGATAAAAGGGAAGAGAGGCCTTACATTTCTGGACCGTGCCAGAGATCTTTAGTGCAAAGTCAGAGCCTCTTGGGGCGCTCCGGGGGGGCTGTGTCTCACCAGAGTCTGCTTGGCCCTTCCTGAATTCGATACAGTCGCTGGGAGGCAGAGCTTACCCCCTGCCAGCGGGCCAGCTGCTGCGGAACCCCTGATGTCAGCGGATCGGGCTTGGCCTGCTCCTCAGGGCCCGCTGCCTGTGCTGTGCCTCTGCTCCCGGGCCCTGCCTTCCCGGAGGAGCCCTGGCCCTCGTAACGAGCCTTCTCGCTTTACCCTAGGTGGGAAACTACCTCCGTATGTTCCGAGGTTCTCTGTACAAGAGATACCCCTCGCTCTGGAGGCGACTAGCTACTGTGGAAGAGAGGAAGAAAATAGTGGCATCGTCACATGGTAAAAAAACAAAACCTAACGCTAAGGGTGCGTCTTCACAGGGTTTGTAGACCTGTTTCAAAACCACTCGCTTATGTCATGAAGATGGAACGTTTTCACGCCGGCGCGTCTTCACGGCAGCCCTGACCTTAGTGTGGCGGAGCGTCCCCGGGGTGCGGTGGGGGGCTCCCCGGTGCGGTGGTGGGCCTCGGTCAGGGTAGTCGGGGTCAGGGGGTGCCCGGCGGGCAGAGGGCCTGGCGGAGCGCGGGCGCGGTGAAGACGCACCGGTCTGAAAACGTTTTAGGATTGCTGTGATGCTGTGCCATCTGCGGGCGTGCGCCATCCTCACCCTCCATGCGCCCGGGCGGTGGGGCGGCCCCGCCCCGCCCCGCCCCCTCCGGGCTGTCACCGCTTCGCTCCCCGCCCCCCGCCCTTCCCCCATCCATCGCGTGTCCCCTGGCCTGGCAGCCGCCCGCTAGCGGTCGCTCGTGTGCATGTTTGCTCCGTGCTGTGTGCCCCTGGGGCCTCGGGGCGCAGCCTGCGGGCGCGGGTACCGAGGCACCCTGGTGGAACCGGCCCGCGCCCCGTGCGTGTGTGCGCATGTGCCTGCGTGTGTGCGCGTGCTCGGCAGTCCGTCCGGTGTGGGTGTGTCCGTGGCGCTGCCGTGGTCTGTCCACCGAGTTCTTTTAACGCAGGAGCCGGAGCCTCTTGTCCACGCACTGCTGTGACCTCTCAGCCCCTCCCTGGCCCTCCTGTGTCGGGGGGCAGCGCCGGTCACTAACCCTGCGCCCCCAGCTGCGCTTGCCCCTGGCGAGCCTTGGCGACCCTGGGCCTCGCGCTCGCTGGGGAGCTGCCTTCCCCTAACCCCCGTCTCCACCCGGCTCCCTAGGCAAGCTGTGGTCGGATTGTGGAGAACTCTGGCTCCCAGGGCTGCCCGTGGCCGCTGGCGCCGGGGCCAGTTCGTGTTGCGTGTGCAGCAGCTTTTTCCAGCACTCTGGGCTCTTGTTTTAAAAGAAAAGTGTTTCTCATCCCTCATCCCATCTCCACCTCGCTTCGTGTCGTGGACTGCAGCAGTGTCAGACCTCCCGCCGGCCGGCTCACTCTGGAGCCCTCCTGTCTCCAGAGGCCCCGTGGCTGGAGCCCGTGGGGGCGGCCCGGCAGGGCCTCTGGAGAAAGCCAGGGTCCAGACCGCCCTTTGGAGGAGGCCAGCACTGGGCAGGCGTGAGGGCCACCGCCGCTTCCCCACCTCCTGCATGTGAGGACCTCGGTGTGCCGCATCTCCTGGCTGCTCCCGCCTGCTGCCCGCCCGCGGGCTGACCGCTGCCCCATCTCTGGTTGCAGATCATGGATACACAACCCTGGCCACCAGCGTGACCCTGCTGAAAGCCTCCGAGGTGGAGGAGATCCTGGACGGCAACGATGAGAAGTACAAGGCCGTGTCCATCAGCACCGAGCCCCCCACCTACCTCAGGTACCCGCTGGCCCCGGGCGCCTCCTGCTCAGGGCCGAAATCCCCGCACCTATCTTAGTGCCCGCTGTCCCTGGGCGCCTCCGGCTCGGGGCCAGTCCTTGCCCACCGTCCCCGTGCTGTGCTCACAGGTCATCTTCGCCAAGTTTCCAAGTGTTTGTCTTTGGAGTTTCTAAGAAATGTAAGCCAAGCCCTGGGTTCTGGAGAGTTGTTAAGAATGCTTTGAAAGGCAGAACAATCAGTGGCCTAGGTCCACTTCCAAAAGAAACTACAGTTTTGAATATATAAACTCCGGTCCTTTGAAAGAATACTGACATCCTGGTTAAACAGGCGAGGGTCATGGGGACGCTGCTGCTTGTGGTCAGTGTTCGTGTTTTCAGACTTATCAGCAAAACTTGGACACCCTGATAAATAAGTAGGTAAAGGGTGTAGAGTAGACACAGGGGGAACGGTGTTTGTCCTTGGGTATCTTTTCTGAAATACAGAGTAAAAACAGACGCAGCCAGCAGCATAAAGAAGCGGGGAGGGAAGGAGGGAGCTCGGCACCCTAGCTGCCCTGCGCCAGGTTCTGCAGCGGCCCGTTCGTCTCAGCCTTTACACATCAATGAGGGCCATCCTGAACCCAGAGACTCTCATGGTGGTGTGGGAGAGGCCTGCCTGCTGGAGGCGGGTGGCAGCAGCCAGCTGGGGCTGCGTCTGTATGCAGGGCTGGCAGGCCGGCAGTGAGCCCGGGCCACGCGAGTGAGGCGGGCAGCGGGCCTGCTGGCACCTTCAGCTCTCTGGGCATGCGAGTCGGGCACTGGTGGTAGGAGAGGAGGGGGTGGGGGCGGCTGTGTGGACAAACCCCCCCACCGTCCGCAACCCCCTGAAGAAGGTGGTGTGCTCACGGCCTGGCCCCTGGTAGACGTGAGCACTGCAGATTGCTTTTCTCACCCTGGTGGTGCAGTGAGGACAGAGGGTTAGCTGGGCTTCCCTAGAGTAGTTGCTGGAGATTACGTGCACGTGGATGGGACTTTGAGCTCCGCAGGCACCAGCCAGGAACCTCGTGTGGGGCAGTGAACACTCCTGGTTGAGTCCATCACTCGAGGGAGAGAGCTAGGCCAGTAGCCTGTCACTGGGCAGTGAGAACCGCTGGGTGGCGGTGGGGCTGGAGGAAAGCCACTTGTGGGGTCCACTGTCAGGAGGCCCCTGCCCAGCACCCAGCCAGCCCCGCAGGAGGGGTGGCACGCCCCCTCCCCCACACCGGCCGGTCAGGCAGGGGCTGGATGGCCCCCTGGGGCTCTTGGACAGACCTCTCTACTGCATAAGGGAGGCTGAGTGGTGGGACTCTGGACCCTGCGTGCCGCTGCGTCGTCTGGCTCGCATGTGCTGTGTGACTCGCCGTGTCCACTCGAGGCCATCAGGCAGGAGGAGTCAGCCAGGCAGCCTGGGCCCGGATACGAGAGGCTGCTGCGAGGGTGGGGCTGGCTTGGGGTGGGCCTGGGGAACAGCTCTGGCTGGAGATCAGTCGGGAAAGGTGCGCTGTCTGCGCTCACGCTTCCCACACAGGACTTACAAAGGACCCGTCCTCGCAGGCCCTCCCCGGGGACGGGAGGCCCCTGATCTGAGTGGGGCACCTTTTCCTTCTTAGCCTGTGGGCCCAGAGTCGAAACCGCCAGCCAAATGGCCTGTGGCGGGGACCCCTGTCTTGCCGCCTGAGCCCTTGGTCCTGCCCGCGTTAGCCCCGGCCCCCCGTTTCCCCAGGTCTCTGGTGTCAGGGCAGGGCAGATTTGAGGGGGTCCTGGCCCCCTTGGTGTGTGGATCCCTCCCCGCCCCACCCCAAGGGGCGCTCCTGGGCCAAGGCTGGTGTGTGAGGGGCCCCAGTTGCAGAAGAGGAGGGCAAGGGCCACCGCCTCTCCCTCTGCCCCCCATCGTGGAAGGGCGCTGTCTTAGTGGGAAGCCAAGCGGACGTCCCCGACGGTGACACGCTGTGGGGCAGGGGCTGCAGAGGCGAGCCGTGCAGCCACCGTGCTGAGTGCCCCCCGGGTCACTGGGGACGCGGCCCAGGGGTGACGCGCGCTCTCACAGTCGGCAGCCCGGCCCAGGAGCCACAGCTCAAAACAGCCTTTGGTGTTGTCCCTGTAGCAAACGCCCCTTGTGAGCCGGAGAGAAGGGCTCCCCTTGTGGCACACGAGTTCCTTCAGTTACTTCGAGTCCCACTTTCTTGAGTATCTCCCCATCCCTGAAGGCCCGGAGGCCAGAGGCGTCACCCAGCCTGTCTCAGGCTGGACCGAGCGTCTGAGATAACAGCGTGGTCGAGAGTGTGCAAACCCCCAGGGACTCCCAGCCGCCTGCTGAGTGCAGGACCCCCCTAACCAAGTCGGGGCCCTCTCTTGTCTCCAGCCCTGGCTCCCTGCCCAACCATTGACCCGAGCCTCCTGTCTGCTGCCCTCGGGGCTCTTCTGGAAATCTGCCCTCCACATACCCCCCGCCCCGTGAGCCCTGACTCTTTCCTGAGTGCCCAGCCCAGCACATAGCACAGGGTGGCAGCTCACAGACTCGACTGGGGCCCCCTGCCTGCTCCTGCCCCCCCAACCCCGGTGACCCTGAGCAGGAGCCGCTGGGAGCTTGGGGAACAGCCATCCGCAGAGCTGGGCCACAGAGGTCCCCACAGAGGACTGGGCCCAGCAGGGGCACAGCGGGCGTCCACTGGCCACAGCCTGGCGGCTGGGGGAGCGGCTTTTGGCCCGTAGGCTGAGCAGAGGGGTGTATGTGTCTCCCAGGGAACAGAAGGCCAAGAGGAACAGCCAGTGGGTGCCCACCCTGCCCAACAGCTCGCACCACCTGGACGCTGTGCCCTGCTCCACCACCATCAACAGGAACCGCATGGGCCGCGACAAGAAGCGGACCTTCCCGCTCTGGTGAGGGGCCTCGGCCATGCGGTCCTCCCGCACGCAGGCTGTTCCCTGTTGTTTGTCATCGGCACCCCTGCGTTCTCGGAAGGTTGTTCTCCACGCTGAGTCTAAGGGGGGACACACTTGGTTCCCTTGCGCCCCCCGCTGCCGTCTCTTCCCTCTTCCCCATCCTAAAGTGCGGGCGTGAGCATGGAGCCGCCTTGCTCTCTGTCCTCTGGGGCTCCCTCGGGGTCCAGGACACAGGTGGAGAGCCCTGGGCCCCTGGCCACCGAGGCTCCCCAGCATCCCCCCGCCCCCGCCAGGTCAGCACCCCTCTGCTGCTCCCCCAGCGGCTCCTTGACCCTCCGCCCCTTGGGCTTGGTTCAGGGTTTCCTCTTCTGGACACACCCTTTCTTCCCCAAAGCTGCTGGGAGAATCCTGCCTGCTGTGGGGCTTAAACCTCCCTACCTGCAGGGAACATCTCAGCTTGTCCCGCTGCCTGAGCCAACAGCTCCCGCCGCGCATGGGCGTGGGCCCCCACTGGCCCTGTCTCTGCCGGCTCAGCCCGTAGTGGACAGGTCCTCTCTGGGCAGGTCTCAGTGACCAGTGGTGCAGACAGGGAGGCCCTGGGCACAGGGACCCAGCCACTTTGCTGAGCACGCAGCCACTTCCCTTCCAGCTTTGATGACCACGACCCAGCCGTGATCCACGAGAACGCGTCCCAGCCCGAGGTGCTGGTCCCCATCCGACTAGACATGGAGATCGATGGGCAGAAGCTGCGGGACGCCTTCACCTGGAACATGAATGGTGCGTCCGCTGCCCTGGCTGGCGCGCACTCAGTCCTGTCTGCGTGGTGTTGGGGGGTCCTATCGTCCCCCGAGGGGTTGGCAGAAGAGGAAGGGCTGGGGGAGGCCAGGGCTGAGCGTGCTGACCTAGGCCCTGCAGTCCACCAGCAGCTCCCCACTCCGTCTTCGTTTTAGAGAAGCTGATGACCCCAGAGATGTTCTCAGAGATTCTCTGTGACGACCTGGATCTGAACCCGCTGACGTTCGTGCCGGCCATCGCCTCCGCCATCAGACAGCAGATCGAGTCCTACCCCACGGACAGCATCCTGGAAGACCAGTCAGACCAGCGCGTCATTATCAAGGTAGGCGGCTCCTCGCCCGTAGCGGGCCTGCCTTGCCCTTGTGGGTGGCAAGGTGTGGAGGTCCATGGAGGCCTCCACACGAACCTGTCTGGGGTCCGTGTTGTGGGGCAGAGCTCTGGAAAGCTGTCTCTTGGGCAGCTTATCCCAGGAAGGGCACGGGCTGACTTCTGAGGAGGGCATCATGTTCTGGGCATGCCTGGGTACTGCTGTGGCCTTGCCAGGCATGGAGCGGAAGTTGGGTGGTACCAGGGGTGACCCAGCTAACGGGCAGAGCAGGGAAGGGCCCAGTGAGGCAGGCACGCTGCCACTCTTGCCATGAGCAGGCTGGGCCCAGCACATCCCATGCTGTCTTAGCAACCCCCACAGTCCTGGGGGATGTTACGAGAGAAGAGGGGGCCACATGCCCCGAGCCCCCCTCAAGAAGGCCTGCCTGGTGGTAAACAGTATCTCACTGTGGTTTTGATGTATATTCCCCTGTTGATTTGTTATTGTTCAGTTGCTCAGTCCAACTATCTGGGACGCATGGACTGTAGCACGCCAGGCTTCCCTGTCCTTCACTCTCTCTTGGAGTTCACTTAAACTCATGTCCATCGAGTCGGTGATGCCATCCAGCCATCTCATCCTCTGTCGTCCCCTTCTCCTCCTGCCCCCAATCCTTCCCAGCATCAGGGTCTTTTCACATGAGTCAGCTCTCCACATCAGGTGGCCAAAGTATTGGAGTTTCAGCTTCAGCATCAGTCCTTCCAATGAACACCCAGGACTGATCTCCTTTAGGATGGACTGGCTGGATCTCCTTGCAGTCCACGGGGCTCTCAGGAGTCTTCTCCAACACCACAGTCCAAAAGCATCAGTTCTTGGCGCTCGGCTTTCTCTGTGGTCCAACTCTCACATCCGTACACGACCACTGGAAGAGCCATAGCCTTGGATATGGGCCTGTGTGGGCCTTTCCTTGCTGACCAGTGGCCCTGGGGGCCATTTGTTTATCTTCCGTGTCTGCTGAAGGCCTTCCAGTTTTGAGTCCGGGTGTCGCTGTGTCGTCGGCTCCCTGTATCGTGTAGACAGCGATGTGTTTTCAGACACTGTGATTCGCAGATGCTTTCTGCCTTTCCATGGGTTGCCTTTTTATGTGGTTGATACTGCCCTTTGATGCATAGGAGTTTTTTATTCTGGTGAAGTCCAATTTGTTTTTTCGCTGATCACCTATGCCTTTGACGTCATATCTGAGAAGTCACCGCCAAATCCAGCGTCATGACGCTTCACTCTGTGTTTCTGAGAGTTCTGTAGACCGAGCTCTGTGTTTGTAAGTTGCGTCTGTTCTGAGCTCGTTTCTGTGCGCAGGGTCGGGTAAGGGTCCCACTTCGTCGTTCTGCATGCGTATGTTCTTTTTCCCAAAACCACTGGTTGCAAAGACTATCCTTCATTGAATGGTCTTGGCATCTTTGTTGAAAATCATTTGACCACTTATTTGAGAGTTTACTTCTGGGCTGTCTCATTGGTCCATGTGTCTGTTTTTATGCTGGTCCCACCGTGTTTTCATTATTGTATTTTTTGCAGTAAGTTGTGGAATCAGGAAGTGTGACTCTTCCGGCTTTGTTGTTCTTTTCGTCATTGTTTTGACCAGACATCCTTTGCTTTTCCTTAGATTCCATATGAATTTTAAGTTGGTTTTTTTTTTTCTGTTTCTGCTGAAATCCTATCAGAATTGTGATAGGGATTTCATTGGCTTTGCAGATTGCTTTTGGTTTTCATGACAGCTTAACAATTTTAAGTCTTCCAGTCTATGGATGTGGGCTGTTTTTCCATTTATTTATATCTTTAATTTCTTTGAACGTGCTTTATATTGTTCATTGTACAAGTCTTTCATCTCCTTGGTTAAGTTAACTTCTAAGTCTTTTATTCTTTTTGATGTCATTGTCATTTCTTCGTACTCTCCTCTTCAGGCTGCTCAGTGTAGCGTCTAGAAACGCGGCTGGGTTTTGCATGCTGACTTTGTGTCCTGCTACCTTGTGAATTCATTCATTAGTTCTGATAGTGTTTTGTTAGCATCTTAAATTCTGCATATAAGATCATAACATCTGGGAACAGAGAGAGTTTTATTTATTCCTTTCCAGGTGGATACCTTTTGTTTACTTTTCTTGCCTAATTGCACTGAGTAGAAATTCCAAAGCTGTACTGAATAAAAGTGGCAAGAGTGGGTATCCTTGGCTAGTTCCTGTTCTCAGAGGAAAAATTATCAGCCTTCTACCATTGTGGGTGATACTAGGCAGTGATTTTTCTGACTGAATTAATCTTGTTGACGTAGTTCCCATCTGTTCTTTGTTCATTGAGCGCTTTTCTCCTGAGAGCGTGCGGAATGTCATCTGACGCTCTCTTCTGCGCTCACTGAGATGACTGTGGCTTTTGTCCTCCATTCTGTTCAGGTGGTTCATTGCATTGGCCAGTTTTCTTACTGTGAGCCATCCTTGCGCTGCCAGAATAAGCCCCCTCTTTCCTTAATTTGTGTGTGTCATTGTCACCTTGTTTATAATGGTGTGATGCTTCTGGTGTGCTGTTGGATGTAGTTTTGCTCGTGTCTGTTGAGGTTTCATATTTTCCTTCCTTGTAGTATCTTTGTCTGGCTTTGGTATCAAGGCACTGAGTTATGAAGTGTTCCTTCCTTTCCAGTTTTTTGGCAGGATTTGATACGGACTGGTGTTAGTTCTTGAATTCACCAATAAAGCCGTCAGATCCAAGCTTTCTTTGTAGGGAGTTATCCAATTACCAACACATCTTTCTTGGTAGTTAATCCCTTTTCAAAGAGATGCGGGTTATTTTCCTTACCCCATTTCAGTTTCACGGCGGGGCCAACTAGCAGCACCAAGGCGTGGCCGAGAATGAAGGGGGACGTTCCGGAGAGAAGGGGCAGGGTGGGTGCGGCCTGGCCCCAGGGGGGCCGCCCCAGCTCATGTCTGTGCTCCCACCCAGCTGAACATCCACGTGGGGAACATCTCCCTGGTGGACCAGTTCGAGTGGGACATGTCGGAGAAGGAGAACTCACCCGAGAAGTTTGCCCTGAAGCTGTGCTCCGAGCTGGGGCTGGGTGGGGAGTTCGTCACCACCATCGCCTACAGCATCCGGGGACAGCTGAGCTGGCATCAGAAGACCTACGCCTTCAGGTAGGGCTCTGGCCCCCGCCACCCGTGTGCGGTGACGCCTTTGGGGCTTCCTGGGGCCTCGGTGCCGGCTGACTGAGGGCTGTCCTGCGCACTCGGCAGCCTCTGTCACCTCCTCCCGTCCCCTGTCAGGTGGGGACATTACTGAGACCCTTGCTCATCCGCTGGACTTGTGCTCGGTCTCGGACAGGCCCCCCGCTGCCGCTGTTCAGTCAGCGAGCAGGCAGCGGACGCCCCGTGGGAGAGGAGGTGGCATCCAGGCCACCCACAGAGCAGGGAGGGGATCTGGTCCCGTGTCTGGGCTCCTCGCAACCCTGGCGTGCCTTCCCGTTGCCGGTGGCCCTGGACCCAGCGGAGCTCGCCCCAGGCAGCCCTGTCCCCGGGGCCCTCTTCCCCCACGGGAGGCTCCAAACTGGATGGTAAGCTTTGCACAGCTGCTCAGGCTGTCACCCCCCGACCGGGAGGCCATGACCGAGGGACCAGCCCTGACGGGGACAGCTGCGGGGCGCGAGGCCTGTTTGTGTTTCAGCTGCTCCTCCCAGACACCCCGGGAGGCAGCACCCACCATGTTCCTGGGGCTCCGAGCAGGAGAGGGAATGGCCGCCACGCGGGGCCCGCAGCACCCTCAGGGCCCCAGGCCGCAGACGGGGGTCCAGGCCTCGCCCTGAGGTCCTGGGAGTGACGTCGACACCAAGTCCCTCATCCCCGGAGGCTGACTCGACACACCCCTCACTGGTGTGCGGTAGGGGACCCAGTCCCCTCACAGGCCTGGGCTGAGTCCCTCCTGCTCTGACATTCAGGGGGCCTGGGGACTTTTCTACCCAGGTGGCGCTACTGGTAAAGAACCCGCCAGGTAGTGCAGGAGAGACATAGGCCCGATCCCCCGGTAGGGCAGAGCCCCTGGAGGAGGGCAGGGCACCCCACTGCAGTGCTCTTGCGTGGAGAACCCTGTGGACAGAGGAACCTGGGGGGCTACAGTCCGTGGGGTCGCAAAGAGCTGGATCTGACCGACCGACACTTTGACTTTTCAAGAGTTATCCACTCCAGATACAGGTCCCTTACCACGTACCTGAAGGTACCCAGGCATGCATCTTCTCCCTTTTTGTGAGTTTGCAGTTCACTTCCGGGACAGTGTCCTTTGAGGCACGGAAGTTTCTAACTTTGACGACATCCAGTTTATCTGTTTTTCTCGGGTTGCTTGTGCTGTCGGTAACATAGCTGAGAAACCGTGGCCTGCCGGGTCCTGTCCCAGCACCGCTCATTGGAAGGACTGCCCTTCCCCATCGAGTGGGCCGGGCCCCGTGTCCAGAGTTGGTTTTGTCCCCTCCTCCTGGTTGGGGAGGTGTGGGCAGGTCGCCCCCACCAGTCTTGCTCTCGTCCACCAGGTGGACTCAGCCGTGCCTCCCAGCTGGCCTGTCGGGCCTGGGAGGTTGTGAAAGTGAGGTCACGTCGAAGACGACCCTCCAGGCCCTCTGCCTCCTCCGCACGGCCTCCCTGCTTGCCCCTGGCGGGTGGTGGGAATGCAGGGTCCCAGGCGGCCGTGAGGCCCAGGAAGCCAAACGCCCGGGAGGGTGGGCGGCTGTCTGCCCGCCTGTCCCCACACTGTGAGCTCCTGGCTTCAGGTCTGGCCGGAGCAGCCCTTGGTTTAGACCAAACCCCCTGGGATGGAATCTTCCCGGAGCTTCAGGGAGGTAAACACAGGGCCTCCGGGACCCACGCTTGTTTAAGTTAAAAGGAAGACGTGTTTGCTCCCGTTGGCCTGGGCTTGATGACTTTTCGTGTCTGCTGCCCCCAAGGAAGGCAGCTGGGAGCCCACATGAGGAGTGACGTTTGGGTCCACGATGCGGGCTTCTGGATTGCTGCAGCGCCGCCCAGCTGGGGGGCAGGGGCGGCCGGGGCGGCCCAGCTACCGGCCTGGGACTCAGGGGTACCGGCTCAGGCCCCAGCCCCCACGCAGTGGGTGTGTGCTGGATGTTACTGGTAGCGGTCCTCTGAAGCCCCTCACAGCAAGGACACGCCCCATTGTCCAGATGAGGAGTCAAAACCAAGGCCGGGGGGCCTGTTTGTTCCTGTGCTGTCGCCCCAGGACCCCCACCCACCCTCCTCCAGGGCTGACTCCGCAGGCTCCCGGCAGGCCGACTCGGGGCCGAGCCTTGGGGACTGGGCACCAGTGGCCCCGCGGGAGGACAGAGGAGAGGGTCCCAGAGGCCAGCGTGGCGACCACGGGCAAGGCAGGCAAGAGCGCCCCTGAGGCTCCCCGGGCGGGCTGGGCCTGGCTCTCCTGGCAGAGGCAGCGGCTTGGCCAGGTGTCCCCAGCCTTTGCAGCCTCTCCAAGGCTGACCCCCCGGCCCTGAGTCCACCTCGCCAGAGGATGTGCCGGTGGCTCTCTGGTGGAGTCTTGGCACATCTTTGAGGGGCCCCAGGGTGGAGCGGTCAGGACTTATGGGTTCTGTGCCCCTATGACATGGGACGAGGGGCCCCCTGCAGGCTGGTCAGGCCAGGGGCCCTGGGACGCCACTCCTGGGTGGATGGACTCCTTTGCTCCCCTTTCTCCTGGACACTGAGCGGGGCAGATGACCCTCCTCCCCACAGGTCCACTGGGAATGGCTGGGCCCACAGCGCTGTCCTGTGGAGCCCTCCCCACGTGCACACCCCGAGATGCCGTATTGGCAGCATGCCCGGCTGCCCTGTCTCGGGAGCCGGGCGCAGAAACCCAGGCTCCACGTTCTATCTGCCCACAGGGTGGGGGGTGGACACTGCTTTCTGGAGCCCTCTCCTGCAGCTGCTCTGTGAACCGTCTACCTCTCCCGTCTTCCACAGCGAGAACCCCCTGCCCACAGTGGAGATCGCCATCCGGAACACAGGTGACGCAGATCAGTGGTGCCCGCTGTTGGAGACCCTGACGGACGCGGAGATGGAGAAGAAGATCCGGGACCAGGACCGGAACACTAGGTGCTGCCCCCGCCCCCGCCCCAGCAGGACAGGCCCCGGGCATGGGGTCCCCGGCTTCCCTCCGGCCGGTCTGACCACAGCCCAGGCCAGGCTCACTATCCCTGGGGATGGGGGGCGGGACAGAGGGCGGCTTCAGGGCCCCACGCCGCAGAGTGGCCGAGGGAGGGGCGGGGGGTTCCCAGCCTCTTACTTGGTTGCCTGAGAGACCCCGGGGGTCGCTGCCCTCCCCCTCCCGCAGGCGGATGAGGCGTCTGGCCAACACGGCCCCAGCCTGGTGACCACCCCGCGGCGCTTGGCTCCCAGGGAGCGTCTGGAGATCGGCCCGCCTCTCCTCTGTCTTCTAACTCTGAGGGGACCAGGAGGGGGCACCTCGGCCATCCTGAGGAGCGGGGCCAGGACCTCCTGGTCCCCCGCCGCCTGGGGACACATCCCGTCTGCTGAGCCCCAGTCCCCACCGCCCATCTCTGGTTGGGAGAGGCCGTGTTGAGCTGTGTTTGTTTTTTGTATAGGAGCCCCAGGCAGGGCGAGCAACACTTTCTAAATAAAAAGGCTACAGGTTCTGTTCTGTTTCTTCAAAGTAGTGGCACGGAGCTGAGAACAGGAGACAGCATGGCACGGGCTGGCCCCTCACCCTCCTGTGCCTCACGTCCCAGCTGGGCTTGAGCAGGGCCAGGGCTCCACTCAGCCCCATGGGCCGCCCCTCCTGCCCCCACGAGCAGTTTGACTGCCCTCTGCCTCCCACTTGCCCAGCTCAGCAAGTCCTTGGAGTCCGAGGTGGGTGGAAGGTGATGGGGCTCAGAGGGCAGGGCCGCCTGTCAGTCCCAGCCGGCCCCCAGCCAGGAGCATGGCTTCTCTGGCCCTTGCAAGAGCCCCGTCCTGCCTGGGCGCTGTTGGTGGGCCCGCGCCCACCTGTTCAGCTGCAGCCGGTGGGCACCCCTCCGGCCACACTTGCCAGCACCACACGCCTGACAGGAGGGCTGGGGCCCATCTCCACCCGCGGCCAGTGCTCTGGTGGGCCAGCCCCTCCTTCCCCGCCAGCTGCGGGGAGTACGAGGGCACGCGGGGCCCAGTGCCAGCTCACCGGGTGACACAGCCCTGCGTCCTCCTCTGTGACGTGACGTGGCACCCAGGAGGTGGCATGTGGGGGCTTCCTCCCAGGCCCGGCTGCATGAAGCCCGTGGGCGCAGGCCCTGCACCTCCCGTAGCTGCCGGGCTGAGGGTCAGGGCTGCTCTGCCCCCGCCAGCACGGCGGGGCCTCACGCCGGGAGGAGCAGAGCTCTGAGGGTTTCCGGTTGTGGGGCTGGGCTGAGATTGGCCTCACTTCTGGGCTCGGGGCTTCTCGAGGGCACAGCCTAGGAATTTGTACTCCAGCCACTGCCCTCCATCCAGGGCAAGGGGACAGACGGTGGGGCTTCCCCAGAAGGCCCTGGACGAAGGGGAAGATTCCAGGCCCAGCCGGCCTCCGCCACTGGGGGGGTGGTCCAGCCACAGCAGGAGGTGGCCTGAGCCCTAGTCGGTGGGGGAATGACGCTGCCTCCCTCACCTGCCGCCCACCTACCCACCGCGGGGCCTGAGGCTGGGCCAGACACTTCATGACAACATTAAGGCCCGACCACAGCGAGTACTTTCATCATCTGTAAACATGACAGCCGGCAGTGGCTGGTGCTGCTGCCATCCCAGGAATAAACCACCGTGCGACTGGTCCTCTGATGCACGTGAGCTGGGGGCCAGGTAAGGCTCCCGTGGGCCTCAGCTGCAAACGGCAGGGACAGAGCTTCCCAGAGGCCTCTGCCTCAGCCACTGGACTCTGCGAACGTGACACTCGAGACTACGAGGTCACAGAAAGGGCCTGGCCCGTCCTTCAGTGGCCTGGCTGGGAAATGAAGTGGAGGTCCCCTTGCGGGTTGCTAGTCCATGATAGGAGGTCCCTAGGGAGGCATCAATGGAGAGCCCCCAAGGCCAGAGCTCAGCGCGACCCAGCATCCCAGCCCTGCCCCCGAGGTCTGAGCCCCATCACTGGAAGCCGAATTAAGGCACAGGCAGGGCAGGGATGAGAACCCCGGCGGGGCTGCCCTCTGAGCTCAGAGCTCTGCTGGCAACTGGGCAGGCTCTAGACTCTCTGGGCCTCCAGCCTTGCCACCTGTGCTGGGTCGGAGAGCAGGTCAGGCTGGGTGGCCTTGGCTCTCGGCCAGCAGCACCTGCCCTGCATGGAGAGGCCGGCCGAGGCAGGAGAGCCAGTGCTGTGGGCAACAGGCTGCAGGTCACTTGTTTATTCAGGGCGGGGACCCTGGGCCCAGGCCGGCCTCCAGGACCGGGAGCTGCGTTGTAGGCCAGGGTTGGGGGTGGGGTCGTCCTCACTGCTGCAGGGGTCCTGGCTGCTCCTCAGGGAGGGGCAGGTAATTGGGGTCCTCCTCTGGGGCATCCAGTAGCAGCTTCCTGTGGGGAGGGGCCCACGCTGAGCTGCAGCCGACAGGGTCCCCCCCATGGGGTGGACAGCCATCTGGTGAGGGAGTGGGGAAGGCTGTCAGCACTCACAGGAAACTGGGTGTCAGCAGCAGCCTCTTGCCTCCAGGCTGGTTGGGGAAAACGTCCTCCAGGAAGTAGTAGATGTGGCCCACCACGATCCCTGTGGGAGAGCCGCCCATGCCGAGGCCACCCTCCACAGCCCCAAAGGCCCCAGAGCATGGGCGTCCAATGCCCTGCACGGCCAGCCAGCCCAGCGTGGGGCCAAGCTTGGCCCAGAAGTAGACAGAACCTGGGAGGAGGTCAGGCCTGAGGACGTCGGAGGACCTGGAGCTGTGGAGCAGGTGCCCTGAGCCACCCATCCCCACCGGGTTGGGCCCCACCCAAGTGTCAGCGAGGGGGTCAGGCTCAAAGAAGTGAAACTGATAGGCTGGCTTGTTGGAGGGGTGGAAGGATGGGGGCGCCAGGAGAGAGGAAGAGGGGTGGGGGACAGTGAGAGGACCAGGGCTCTGGCCCAGCACACCCAGCTTGGGGCGGGCTCCGTGGACAGCAGCTCACCCAGCAAGTCCACCAGGATGGAGTTGCCCAGCAGCATTGAGAAGCCCATGAGCGCCCAGGGCAGGAACGGCGCCTGGAAGGTGAGGAGGCCGAAGAAGTTGACTCTCACTCCAGGGCTGCGGCGGCTCCACACGTACACCAGCATGGCCGTGAGGGCCTGGCCCAGGAAGAAGAGGCTGCCCAGGAGCCCCAGCAGCTGGGCCAGAGTCAAGGTCTCGTGCCCTGCCCAGGGCCCCTCTGACTTCCTAACCCCTGGAACCTTCAAGCTGGTTGGTTTCACTTCCCAATCTAAGGTCAAATTGTGGCCTCCAGGGGCCCCCTGGTCTGCCCTGCCTCTCCACCTCACCCCAGCTCTGGGCTTCAGCCCTATATCCTCCCAGCTACCTGCATTCAGGACTCAGCCCCTGAGCACCCTGCCTTGTGGTATTTTGGGTGTAGCCCTGGAGTTTGCCAGGGGCACCTGGAGCTGAGCACGTGATGCACGCTCAAAAACATCCTCAGCTCGGGGCGCAACTCTCTCTCTGCGGCCCGCGCTAAAGCAGGGCCCCAGGGCCGGCACAGGCCCGGACCCACAGGTTCCCAAGCCCTGGAAGGATACAGTCATCAGGACGCCCCCGAAGAGAAACATGAAGACGAAGTCAGCCGTGCGGCCGCGGAAGGAGCCCTCCTCCAGCATGCGGCAGTAGCGAAACCTGCGGCTTTGGTATAGGAAGTGTGCCCCTTGGAGGGGCTCAGCTTCCCCGGGCCAGCTGCCTCCCACCCCGTCCCCGCCCCAGCTCCCGCCTCCACCACGGCGCAGGATACACGAAGAGCATGTTGAAGAAGAAGCTGAATCCCAAGGGCCCGAAGAAGAGGAAGCTGGTGATGAGCCTCCAGACCTGCGTGGTGTGCGGCGGGGTGGGGGGCGGTCAGGCCAGCGCCGGGCGGGAGGGGCTGGGCCAGCAGGTGCAAGGGGCGGGGCGGCCTCACCTGGAACTTCCGGAACACGAGGTGCGGGTTGAAGTAGAGCTGGAAGGGACTGAGGAGTTCCAGCTGCTGCGGAACCAGGGGGTCTTAGAAACTGCCCCCCGACCCACCCACCCCGGGAGAGCGGGGGTGGGGGGTCCAATCGCAACCTTGGCAACCCCCGGGGGCGGTAACCACAGCGGCGCTCCCCCACTCGCCCTCCCGGCTCACCACGGCGGCTGTGGTGAGGACGCAGGCCGCGGTGTAGGTCCGCGTCACCGCCGGCACCTGCAGGAACCCGGTCGCCAGCCCCTGCCAGGCCATGGACGCGTCCCAGGCACGCGTGGGCAGGCCGCCGAGCTCTCTTAACCCGCCTCCAAGCCCCGCCCACCCGCCTTCAGCCAGTCCGCATCTGCGATGGAGCGCGCCCGCGGCTGGAGGGCGGGGCCCTGGGACAGGTAGCCAATAGTAAGAGAGAGCGGGGGGCGGGGGGCGGGCCGGGGCGTGGGCGGGGTGGGACTCGGAGCCAATGAGCAGGCCCCACGCTGGAGCACGTGGCGCGTGTTGTGGTGCCCGCGGCACCAGCGCGGGAGAAGATGTGGCCAATGAGGGACTGAGACCTTAGGGGCGGGCGGGCAGCGGGGACACCTGCAGGCGAGGCTACGAGCACTTGGTAGAGGGGGGCCCCCCTCCCCGAGAGACTGAGGGGTGCGGCCTCGCAGCCTCCAGCCCGGCCCCCCACCCCAGGTCCCTCCGGCTCCAGGCCCTGATCCCGGGCCTCCACCCAAGCAGCGTGGGTGGGGCATGGGCAGGGCGGAGCCCGGAGTTTGACCGCCCTGCTCAGCCAACCAACCTGGGCTGGCTGGGGTCCCAGGCTGTCCTCTCTGAGAACCAGAGCAGCAAAAGAGACCCTTGACGGCTGCGTATCCAAATCTCCCTGCAAGCCCAGGCCTGGCTCAAACTGCAGGTTCCTTTGGGAAGCCCCAAGGAGGGCTGCCAGAGGAGGGACAGGCTGGGGACATGCAGCACTGGTGGGACAAGAGGGTGCCGATACTGGCTGGCACAAGTGGACAGGGTGGAGAGAGCCTCATTACTTGGGTCGAAAAGAGAAACTCCATGTATTCCTTCTAATGAGTACAGTGAAGTTGCTCAGTCGTGTCCGACTCTTTGTGACCCCATGGACTGTAGCCTACCAGGCTCCTCCGTCCATGGAATTTTCTGGGCAAGAGTACTGGAGTGGGTTGCCATTTCCTTCTCCAGGGGATCTTCCCGACCCAGGGATCAAAACTGGGTCTCCTGCATTGCAGACAGATGCTTTACCATCTGAGCCATCAGGGAAGCCTAATGAGCACAGTCCATAGTTTATTGAGCATGGACTGTGTGCCAGGCACTGTTCTGGATGCCTGGAGACATGGTGGCTAACAAAAAATGCTATCTCTCCTGGTGTAGCCAAGGAGAGGGGGTGTGGTGGGGGCGGGGGTGGGGGGTCAGGGGCTTCTGCTAAGATGAGAATCAGTGTCTGCAGGACAGCGCACTGATGGAGCTAAGAGCCAAGCGGAGGCTGGAGGGTTGGGTAGCAGGCCACCTGCCAGATGGGACGATCTGGGAAGGCTCTGTGAAGAAGTGATGCTTGATTGTCACTTTAAAAAGATGCCTGTGGCTGCTCTGAGGACAGCAGATGGCCAGAGGAATCCGGGAGCAGGTGGACGATGCCAGGGATGCTGGTGGCTTGGGCAGGGCTGAACCTGGAGGACCAGGAGGGCCAGGATGTGGGTTTTGCCAGCAGACTAGATGGAGCTGTGATACAGGAGTCAAGGGTGACTTCAGGGACTGAGCCATAGGGGAGATGGAAGGCGGTGGCCTTTCCTGAACTGGAGAATGCTTGGGGGAAGGGCAGGCGGATGGAGTGTCCTGTCCTGGCCTCACTGAGTCCAGGGGATCTATGTGACATCCGTGTGAAAAAATCCAAGCTGGGGAGATGCCAGGCAGGCGGCTCAAGTGTGAATAACGGTCTTCAGTAGACTAATGGCCTTTGTAGCCTTGGGCCTGCATGAGATGCCCCAGGCGCAAGGCCAGGCCCGGCCAGCTCTACCGTCATGAGTTAGAGAGAGAACATGGACAAACAGGGAGGCTGCAGCAGAGCCAGGACAGGGCTGCAGGGGCCAGGCGGTGGGAAGCCCTGGGACACGTGGCCTGGGAAGGCTCTGAGATGCGCAGCCGCGCCAAGAGAGAGGAAGTGCCCAGACCTTTACCAAATAGGAGCTCAACCTCGGACTCCAGTGTGACAGGTGAGGGAAGCCCTGGGAGGGGCCCTGAGTCCCCAGAGGAGAGGAGACCAGAGTGGAGACAACCAGCCAAGATGGTTATCTCTGACGGATCACGGGAGGGCTAGGAGGAGACCCTGGGGAGTGCTCTTGGAGGTCCACTTGGGAAGGGGGGGCGGGGAGGAAGAGGCCCTGATGAAGGGGGGTGTGCATTTGTTTCAGGCCTGAGGAAAGGTCAGTCTGATACAGCAGAAGTCGGATCAAGGCATTGGGAGGCTGGGCAGTGGGAGCAGGCTGAAAAACCCCTCCCTCAGGCAGTCTCCCTTTCCCAGCCGAGCAGACCTAGGTCAGGCTGGAGGTGAACCCAGAGGAGCAGAGCCCACCCAGCTGGAGGTGCGGCTGCAGGCCAGGGATCCAGGGCCTCAGACACCCTGGCAGGGTGCCCACCAGGCTTGAAGGAGCTGGCGAGAGGGGTTGGGTTTCCTGTGTGCGTGGGGAAGGGGAGGCATTCCGGCCTGTGGGCCCTCTGCTGGGGTCAGGCCGGGCTAATGTAGGGGCCATCATGGGACAGAGGGCCTGTCTCTCCCCTTCGACGGGGCCGATCAGGCAGGAGCCTGGTTTGGGGCTGAGGAAGCACACACCTGGGAGGCTGGGAGCCCCGGGTGGGGGCAGGACGTGCCAGGGACAGTGCAGGCTCTACTCAAACCGCCCTTCCCGCCTGGAGGGTCCTCTCCCGGAGAGCCCGGGGTCCCCAGGCACCTCCAGATGGTTCATTACAGAAGGACGCCCTGGGCTCCACACATTCCCGGGAGCCAGGCTGACCCAGGAAGGTGGTGTGCTGGATGCTGATGGCTTTTACTCCGTCTGTCTGTCCTGAGCAGCAGGGCTGCCTCCTCTCTCCTGGACTGAGGACTATGATGGGAGGGGCTATGGTCCCTTGCTGGCCTGGGACCCCTGCCTGATGCAGAGCAAGGAGCTCGGTGTGCCCAGGTCCGGAGACCCCAGAGGACCCCTTCCTCCCCTGTCCTACAGGCAGGACAGCACCCTCTGCCTGCCCACGGAGCCCACCTTCCTCTCAGGGCTCTCACACCAGGAGAGAAAACCCCAAAACCTGGGGCCATCCCTGCCCACTCCTCCCCCACACAGGGAACCCTCCATCCCTCCCCCCACCCTTAGTCTGCATTTCTCTCCTGGAACGGCCTAGATCTGACTCCTTCCCTCACTCACTTCCTTCCCTACCAGCCTCAGTGTTCTGTTGAAAGAGAGAGAGGGAGGGTGCTGGAAATGCCCCCCACTCCAGGAAGCCTCCCTGAAGGGATCAGAGCTTACCTACCTTCTCTTAGGGTCCCCTGCACTCAATTTTTAAATGTTATTCTATTCCGAAGGCAGCACAGGCCTGAAGCAGAAACGCGGTGAGTACTGGGGGTGCTGTGTCTTCCTATGGATGACATGGGGCGCCCTCACGAGGCCTTCCTCCCACCCCCACTGCTGTGGGTGGGCCTCACCTCAGCTCCAGCCCGAGCCCCAGGAGCAGCTGGGTCCTGGTGGCCCTTCCTGTCTGGGTCACAGGATATTTTTAGCACTGATTCCAGAACTCACTCGGCAGCAGCTGCTCATGGCCGGAGGGTAAGAAGGACACACAATCCAGGTGGGCTCCATCAGGGCTGCCTGGCAGAGGGGGCGACTGGGGCCTGGCCTTCCGAGCCTGGTAGCAGAATCGACCTTCCAGGCATTTGCGGGTCTCCAAGTGGGCTGGGGAAGGCAGGGGGGCCGTGAGGGTGGAGGAGGAGGCCAGACAGCTCGTGCAAAGGTCCCGAGGTGGCCGGAGGAATGGAGGCAGGGAGGGGGCTGCGTGTGCTTGGAGGCTGGCCCCAGGGCCCTGCAGGCTGTGGTCTCCATTCCGTGGGCAGCAAGGAGCCCATCAGGTGAGGTCAGGTAGCAGCTGGCTCTTTGGAGGGAGCCGGGGGTCCGAGAAGATGGCCACAGCCTGCAGTGCCAGGCACTGGACAGAGAGCAGGGAAGGGTCTGGGAGGCAGAAAGCACAGACCTCAGTAAGCGCCTGGCCAGGTGAGGGAGCTGAGACAGGCAAGGCCAGGTCCGGTTCAGACTGAGCCACCCTGCCAAACCTCCTGGAGTCCTGACAGGCGGCTCTACGCCCAGCCTGCTCCCTGGCTGAGCAGTGGGGCCTGGGGCTCCCCGCCCTGCCCTCGGTTGGCTGGACCGCGCTGTCGGGCCAGCCTGACCATCAGTGCCCAGCTGTCATGACCCTCGGCAAGTACCCCTGGTTCCTGTTTGCCGCCCTGGCCCCCGCCGATTGTCAGAGCTGCCTCCAGCTGGCGCCCAGAGCAGCTGATGGGGCCTCCCCCTCCTCCGCCCAGGCTATTTTTGGGCTCAGTGTGGCTGCAGGGCCGTGTTTTGAAGATATTTGCTTGGCCAAGTGGCAGGGCTGGGGATGCGAGTTCATGGAGATACGTGTGTCCTCGCGTGGGTCTGCCGCCCTGCTGCACGTGGATCCGGTCCAGGGGAATCCTAAGGCCACGCTGTCCCATGGCCTTCCTTAGCCGTTGCCGGCCGGCCAGGTCATCAGGCAGTTCCGGCCTGTGGTCTGGCAGCGACCTGGAAGGCCTGGGCCACCACTCTGGGAGCCTTCGCCCAGAACCAGTGACTCAGCACTCAGAGAGGCTCCACACCTCCCTCCTGGCTTGTCCCACTGCCAGCCCTGGGGAGAGGGAGCCCCAGGCAGGGTGCAGAGACAGGAACCCCACGCCCTCAGGCCCCCTGCAGACAGCAGCGCAAGCCCTCGGCCAGTTTACTCAGGACCTTCTCCCAGCCTCAGTGCCCTTCGCGTGTGTGAGGTATCGGAGCCTCTTTAAAAAAAAAAAAATGCAAAATTACAGATCTAAGATTAGGTGTAAAAGTACCTCGTTTGCTTAGTATAGGGAGAAACAAAACAAGCGACAAGTTCGTTAAAGGTAATAAATAGCACTTCATATCAAAGCCAGACAAAATCCCCTCCCTGGTCAGAAGCCGCGCCCAGGTCAAGCAGGGGCTGGTGAGAGAAGGAGCCCCAGTTAACCAGGCCACCGGAAACAGGCTGGGGTGTGGGGGAGGCATGGGGGAGGGTGGGCCCAGGAAGGAGTGGGCTCCCTGTGCAGCTCCGTCCCAGACCTGCCCAGGTCACCGGGCCGCAGAGGACTGGCTGCCTTGGTGTGCTCCCCTCTCCCCCACTCCACGGGCCCTGCTGGGAGGGGGCCTCCCCCAGCAAGGAATGCGGGTGTCAGCCCTCCAGACGCTGGTCTAACCGCCAGCCCCACTGCCCCTATCCTTTGCCTCCAGATGTGGGCACAGCTGTATTTTTAGAGCAGCCAACCGCGAGAACATTCTTTCCTTCTAATTAAAATGGCTTTAAATCTCTGGTCCACAATCTCGATAGGCTCCGCTGCTCAGTCCTCGAATATCAAAGGGTGGCCGGGAGGGGCTGCTCACCCCGCTGGTTGCTTGAGGTTTTCCTTTCTCTCTTTCTTCTGAATTGTTAAGTTGGAAACGTGACCCAGAACTGGAGTGGATGCCAGCTCGGAGGAGGAGGGTGGAGCTGGATCTTGGGGTAGAGCCTGCAGGGGCTGCCCCTGGACCATGCCCTCCACACTCAGCCAGGTCCACAGGTGGCCAGGTGTGTCTGGAGATAAAGAGAGGATGGGGTACCTGCCCTCAGGATGCTAGGTGCAGGCAGTCAATAGACACACGTGGGGCCTGAGGAACCCAGCGCCTGTGCAGGGGGGCAGGTCGGTTATTATGATGTCCCCGTGAGCTGACGGAGGCTGGGAGACAGGAAGTACCTGCTGGGATTGGGATCGGCCACAACCAGGCCCGTTGCCAGCCTGCTGAGCTTGGCAGTGGCTCACTGCCCACCTTGGCAGCCTGGTGGCCAAGGTCAGCTGGCCTCTGACTCAGCCCAGTGCCCACTCTGGAGGCTCCTGGTGTGGAGTACAGATGCCAGCCCAAGTGGGAAGGCTGCAAGAAGGAGGGGCATTCGAGCAGCCCAGAATGGCTCCTGAGCCCTTTTGGGAAAGCACCGCTGACCGAGAAGGACACTAAGGTCAGAGAGGGGGCAGTCAGGTCAAAACCGTTGGGCCCACCAGTGGTCAGGGGTGGTAGGGGCCCAGCCACCGCTCCACCCAAAGATGGGCACCCTGCTGATGGGCTGGAAGACAGACCAGGGCCTCTGGGGTCCAGCCTGGGCCCTGGCTCCAGGGCTTACGCCTCTGCCGATTCCTGTCCCACGACCTCATGGATCAGAGAGGGAAGGCATGCAGCGAGGCAGAGGCAGGGTGGGCTGGTCACCTGAGGCCCTGGGTCACTGGCTGTGCGCGGGCTGGGTGCACGGGACAGAGGAAGCAAAATCACAGGGGGCTCCTGGAATCGGGGATGCCCAGACTTGGCCAGGAGCCGGGAACAGCTCCCACTGGAGGGCCCTGCACCTGGCAGGGCGCCGGCTCAAGCCTCTTTGTCTCGGCCACGGAGCCCCGGAAGGTCCCGCCGCGCCGACGCCGGCAGCGCGGGCTTTGTCGGCCCCTCGCGGCCGGAGCGAGTCTCCGCGGTGCGGGCAGGTCCCTGGGAGCTGGCGCCTGGGGCGGGCTGGACGGGGTCACCCGCGGGTCTGGAGGCCGCATCTCTGGGGAGGTCCCCCAGCCCGGATAGTGATGGAGGCGTCATCTGGGGGCAGGCTCGGATGGACAAGGCGGCCCCGCCGCTTCTTCGGGGCTAGGAGTAGCCAGCGGCTTTTGGGCGCGGTCCCGGTGGAGCCCTCCAGTCGGCTTTGCGGTATCGATCACCTGCGGTGCGAGCCGTTGCTGCTCCCGCCTCCCTCTGAATGCTGGGCGCGGGCCTCCCTGACCTCCACCCTCCCCGCCGCTCTGGGTCTCAGTTTCCCGGCGTGTAGGAGCGAGCGCGGGGCCTGGCTCCCAGGGCTGGGAAGGGGCGCCACCACCCACGCTGGCCGCTGGCGCGGAGGTCCTGAGCACGGTGGCCGTGGGTAGGCCGCCCCTCCTCCCCTGCTGCCTTCTCTGCCTTCCCACCCGGGAAACCGAGGCTGGAGAGAATCCACGCAGGAAGGCTCCCGCGACTCCGGCGTGGTCTGGCCGCACTTGAGGTCTGACAGCCCAGCCTGGACTTCCAGCACGGCTGCGGGGTACAGGCTGCGGGCTCCACCTCGTGGCGTCTCAGGGACTCCTCCGTAAGGGAGGCTGAAGCTACCTGCGTGGGATTGAGAGGATTCGGCATCAGCCTCGGGCGGCCACAAACACTCACAGCCTTGACGTTCACATGCTGAAGGTTAAACTCCCGGTTAATGTTTGCCAAGAGAAACCTCAAGCTTCCTTGCTCAAGAGTAATAATTAGTGTCTGGGGAGCCCACGCACTGGGGGGAGGGCTCGGTAGCTGACTCCAACGGGGTGTCCGGGCAGCATCTGGAGGGGGTGGGAGGGAGGCAGAGAGGGTGCCATTACAGCAGTGGGTCATCTCAAGAGATGCAGAAAGGCGAGCACTTAGCAATTGCTAATATTTTATCTTGTGTCTTTTTCCTTAAAAATGCATGATGCTTCAAAAGTTCAGAGCAATGAAAATAAAACCCGAGCAAGAGGAATACTGCATCATCCCTTGCGGTGTGTGTCCTGTCACCGTTTTCGCTCAGATGACCTCCTAGGGTGACTTTCGGGTCTATGTTTCCATGACCACAAATAGCATCTTTGGCAGGTCTGGTTTCGGTTTGACCTGAATCGACCTCCTGGATTCACGCAGGACCTGAGAAGCCCTAAGAAATGAAAGATTAATCCGGCCCAGCGGACCCGGTAGTTGCACCTCACAAAGTCCACTGGACTAGGCTCATCTTGTTTCCGGGCCGGCGCGGCCTCGCACACAGTGTTTGCCTGGGCTGCCACCCGAGACCCGTTCTCCCATCCGGGTTCCTAGTCCGCGGCTCTGCCGGAGCCGGAAAGATGAGAGCGCTCCGGAGACTGGTGGGTCGGCCTTTCGTCTCTCCGAATCCGGCCCCTCCTCCGGGGAAAGGGCGGGGACACCTGGGCCTGCAGGAGCGTGGAGATGTCCGCGCAGAATCAAGGGCTCGGCCTCAGAGTGCCCGGGGACGGAGGCCTCCCGGGGACGGGGCCCTCCTGGGGACAGGGGTCTCCCGGAACCTGGCAGAGGGCGGGGGCGCCAGATGGAGGTGAGAGGCGGCGCTGAAGAGGGGCCGGAAGGGGCGGCGGCGGAGGTCCAAAGAGGGGTGCGGCAGGGACCGGCAGAGAGTTGGGCCTGAGGCCGCAGCGGGGCAGGGCACGGGGAACCAGGGCCGGGATTTCGGGCGAGTCCCGAGCGCGCAGATGGGAGCCGCGCTCCAAGACCTGCGGGGGACGGAGGCAGGCTGTTTGTTGGGGGAGATGTCCCCGGGTCGGAGCTCCCTTCGGTGTGCAGAGGTGGGCCCGGGCTGGTCCTCGGAGCTGTAGAAACGGGGACAGGGAGGATGCGCGCGAGCCGCCTCGCCCCCGATACAGCCTCGGACCCTGGAGACCCGCTTGCGGGCCCCCCGCCCCTCACGCCCCGCGCGCCTGCGCGCGCGGTAAGGTGCGCGCCGCTCCAGCCTTCGCGAACGCCCGCCGCCCGGGCGCCTCGCCTTCCCCTCGGGTCCGCTTCGGGAGAAGGTCTGTACTTGCCGGTCCAGCTTCTCGGACGAGGGACTGCGGGCCGGCGTGCACTCCGGAAGGCTCCGCGAGGGCGTCCAGTGTACGGAAATATCGGGTCCTTATTTGCACAGTGGGGCGAGGTGCTGGGCCCAGACGAGCGAGCGCCGGTGTTAAGGTACCGCGCCAGGCTCCCCACCAGCATCCCGTAGGTACTCGTAAGGGGCCGGACAGCGCCCCCAGACGCAGGACCCCCTGGCCACTGCACCCCGGCCTCGTGCCGTCCGGGGCCTGTTTCCCACCTGCATCTCCTCCACGCTTCCCTAAACTCCGTCTCCATTCACCTCCTGCTTCACCCAGGGAGCCCCGCATCCGAAAGAGCACGTCCACACCGCCCACCACCCCACCCCTGGGGGTTCCCCCCCCAGCGCCAACCCGCGCTGAATTCCTCCAGACTCTTGCACGGCGCCTCCCCTCCCCTCATCTCCTCGGTCTTCGTGCGGGTGCCCCACCCCCGCCTCCGGGCGCCTTCCCCGACCACGCCCCAGGACACAGATACACACACCCCCCGCCGCCCCTTCCTCTCTGTGTTTCTGCACCAGCTGACACACTGCGTATTTTCTGCGTTCATTTGTTACTGCCTTCACTCCCCCGCTGGAAGGAAAGTTCCATGAGATCCCAGATTCCGGCTCTTTGGTTCACTGCTGTATCCCCAGCTCCTAGAACTGTAGATTTATTGTCCAGCGTGGGAAGGCTCGCCGTCTTTACTCACTGAATGAATCCTCCCCTCCATAGCTAATGTTTGAAGGCTTTTCATGACCAGTCGCTGCAGGCCTAGGCAGTCTCCTTGCACGATCTCAGGGAATTAAGTAATTTATGCTGCTTTGGAGACCTGCCAGCCTCCTCCCTGCCACATGGGCTCAGTTCTCATCGGGTGACTTGCCGCTTCCTGCCATCTGATCTGCGCTCCCAGGGAGCCTGTCACAGCAGGCAGCCCAGCAGGGAGCTTCCAGGAGACTCCAGCGGGATCGGACTCCCAGATGCCCACCTGGCTTCCCTCTGTGGCTTCCCGCTTGGGAGGAAGTCATTTAGCCATATAGGAGCTTGGCAGCCGGCCAGGGTGCCTGGCGCAGACCTGCCTGCAGATTCATGGCAACACCTTTGGCAGTTTCTCACCATCCGGTGAAAGCAGGTCTGTTTCCACCACTCCATCTCCCCCCCAACCCCGTATCTGCCCCCTAGCTCAGTTCCTGGCTGGGTCAGGTACTTGGTATTCGATGGGTAAATGAGTAAAAAGCCTTCAGGTTCTGGAAATTTTTCACAAATTCCTGAGCCAAACATCCTTCTGCCATGAAACTTGTATTTAAGTATTAAAAAAGTAATAAATATGACAGTACTTTATACTTGGGGGACATTTTGCCAGAACAAGAAAGGATGTATAGAGTTACTGGGAAAAGATCAACAATCCGATTTTTGTACAGGTAACCACTTTGTGTCTCGTGAAATATCTGAGGGAAGCAGGTCACTGCTCTTTGGGAGAGCGGGAGAACCTTCAGTGTGTACTGAGCTTTCAAAAGATTTAATGATCATGTGTGTCCGTGTGTGCATGCTAGGTTGCTTCAGTCGTGTCTGACTCTCTGCAACCCAACGGACTGTAGCCCACCAGGCTCCTCTGCCCATGGGGTTCTCCAAGCAAGAATACTGAAGTGGGTTGCCCTGCCCTCCTCCAGGGAATCTTCCTAACCCAGAGATCGAACCCAGGTCTCCTGCATCTCCTGCAGTACATGGAGATTCTTTACTGCTGGGCCACCAGGGAAGCCCCTTAATGAGCATACTATTTTGTAATCAAAAATGACAAAACAGGGACGTCCTTGGTGGTCCAGTGGTTAGGACTTCACCTTCCAAAGCAAGGTTTGATCCCTGGTCCTGGGAATTAAGATCCCGCATGCCTCTCGGCCAAAAAAAACAAAACATAAAACAGGCAAACTCTAAATAGATGGTGAATCTCTAGGAAAGCTTACCAACCTAATGAGGGGGCATCAGGGGACTGAGCTTCCTGGGGGTGCCTTGGGAGTCGCCCGCCCGTCTAGGGGTGCTGCTCTAGGAGGAGAAGCTGCCCTCTTGTTGTACCAGGTGTGAGAGCGCCGGCTGCCCCCCAGCCTGAAGGTTGCCATCAGCTTCAGCAGGGCTCCGGCTGCTCTCTGCGGCTCAACGTGCCTCCCAGGTCCCCACACATGTAGGTCCACGTGGCCCCTTCTCTCAAGGGGGGGGTGCCCAGCCAGTCTGTGGAGACAGCTTCACTGAGCTCAGGGGCTCCTGGCCTACCAGCGGCAGAGCTTCACTCCCCTGGGGCCCCAGCTCAGGGTGTTGTCCCCTGAGCCACAGCGAGTATGCCCCGGGGGCAGCCGGGCAAGGAATGAGGGCCGGGGAATGGCTGTCCATCTAGGGAAAATGCTGTCAGGGCCGAGGGGAGTGGGATCCCAGGCTCAGAGCAGAAGGCAAGGGGCACCTCTGCTGCCTGCCCCGTGCTGTGTGACCTAGGCAATTACTCCTCTCTGCCTCCGTTCCTTCATCTGCAAAGTGGGGATGTCACCACCACGCGCCTCAGACAGATCGCCTTACTGGGACTGGTGGGCTCCAGGCCCGCAGGAGGGAGGTGGAGGCTGCCATTGGTCACTGGGTCCTCTCCTTTCTCCTCAGGTTCAGGGCAGGGTCCTGCTCCTGACCATCTGTGCGGCTGGTATTGGTGGAACTTTCCAGTTTGGCTACAACCTCTCCATTATCAATGCCCCGACCTTGGTACGTACCCTGCAGGCCCTCTGTTACCATCCCAGCATCAACAGCGGCCCACGTCGCATCAGCAGGCCGCCATCCCCTTGGTGGAGCTTCCTCCCACACCTCCACCTCCACTGGGCTGTTCCCCAGGCCCTGCGAGTTTAAATCCAGCTCTGAACTTTCCCCTGAAACTCACACATGCTCCTGTGTCTCTGATGTCAGCAGATGACTCCCGCCATCCCCCCAGTGGTGAGGGTCTGCCCTGACTCTGCCCTCTCTCCTGAAAAAACACCAAGTCCTTCCTGACTGTCTCTGGCTTGCAGCCATCTTTCCTTAGGTCTCTGCCATGATCCCAGTTCAGACTCATCTTTCCTGCCTGGATTGCTTGCCCAGCCTCCCCACTGGCCTCCCCGCCTTCAGCCTCTCCCCTTGTAGGACCTCTCAAGTCTGATCAAACCACTGCTCTGCTCAGAAACCTTCAGTGACTCCCAGTTCCTGTAGGAGTAAGGACAGACTCATCTACCTGAGGGCTTCCCTGGAGTTCAGATGATAAAGAATCTGTCTGCACTACAGGAGACCTGGGTTCAATCCCTGAGTCAGGAAGATCTCCCGGAGAGGGGAATGCCAGCACACTCCAGTCTTAGCTGGAGAATTCCATGGACAGAGGAGCCTGGCGGGCTACAGTCCATGTGGTCGCAGAGTCAGATATGACTGAGAAACTAATACACACACACACACATCTACCTGAAGTCCAAGGCCTCCTGGGGTCCGAACCAGTCCATCTGTCTCCCACCTTGATTCCCCCAACTCCATGCCCAGAGCAGTTAAACACAGACCCCCCAGTGGGCCAAGCCCTCCCTGCCCCTTCTGCAGAAGCCGCTCAAGAGCCACCCAGATGCCATCACCTGCCTGAAGCCTTCCTTCAGCTCCCAGGCGGACTCAGCCTCCTGCTGGTCCCCTCTCAGTGTCCCATCGTCTCTGAGTCCCCAGCAAGCTCACTGGCCCTTTGCCCCTGCTCAGTGAGTTCCCATGGAAAGGCAGGATCTCTCAGCCCAGTGACAGAAGCCGCCTCTGACCCACCTGACTGAGAAGGTCACGTGTCCCATCACATCGCTGGGGCTGCAGGAAAAACAGGTCCCAGGACGGAACTGGGGCCCTCCTGTCCCTTCAGGGTTAGGGTTAGGGTGCAAGAGAGCAGCTCTCAGTGGACTTACTTCCCGGCCAGGGACAGAGCCCAGGGGTGGCCTCCTCTGATACCCTGCTGATGCTCACCTACGGCCAAGTCGATCAGAAAGCTGGCCTGCGGGGGAGCCTGCTGATGTGGCCCAGGTGGGGTTGGAGGAGAGATGGGGCTGATCCTGGGCTCAGAGGGGCCACATAGACACTGGCTGGCCCTGAGCTCCAGGACACACTGCGACAAAGATGGCACAGCGCCCCGCACTCGGGAGTTCCGTCCCCCTGACAGCGGGCAGGGTGGCCGGGGAGGCTTGCTTGCCCTGCGGAGGCACGGCCTGGGGGAGAAGGCCTGTTGTGGGGAGCCCCCACCCCGGGGTGGGGGGGGTCGCTGACCGGCATCTGTGTCCACAGCACATTCAGGAATTCACCAGTGAGACGTGGCTGATGCGAACCGGCCAGCCGCTGCCCGACCACCTGGTCCTGCTCGTGTGGTCCCTCATCGTGTCCCTGTACCCTCTCGGGGGCCTCCTGGGAGCGCTGCTCGCTGGGCCCCTGGCCGTCATGCTGGGAAGGTGAGTGCTTCCTGTGGACCCTGAGTGCCTCTTGATGCGGAGCACTCTGGTCTACAGGCTGAGGGGTGGGGGCAGGACACTCAGCAGGCCCAGGCCAAGGTCAGCTCTGCTCCGACCCCCGGCTCTGCCTGCCGTGTCACCAAGAACCCCACATTTCCTGGGGACGTGGTAGAGGGAAGAGTTCGCACTGGGAGGGAGGGAGGACCCACGGCTGACAGCACGGCACAGCACAACACTCGCTCGGTCGTGTCCAGGCCTCCCTGTCCGTCACCAACTCCCAGAGCTCGCTCAAACTCATGTCCATCGAGTCGGTGATGCCATCCAATCATCTCATCTTCTATCGTCCCCTTCACCTCCTGCACTCAATCTTTCCCAGCATCAGGGTCTTTTCCAGTTAATCAGTTCTTCGCATCAGGTGGCCAAACTATTGGAGTTTCAGCTTCAGTATCAGTCCTTCCAATGAATATTCAGGACTGATCTCCTTTAGGCTGGACTGGTTGGATCTCCTTGCAGTCCAAGGGACTCAAGAGTCTTCTCCAACACCACAGTTCAGAAGCATCAGTTCTTTGGCGCCCAGCCTTCTTCATGGTAGAACTCTCACGTCCATACATGACCACTGGGGAGACCATGGCTTTGACTAGACGTGACCGTGAACAGGTGCCTTCTCCCCAAGACCCCCACTTTGTACCCACCTGAGGCAGTTCTTGGGTCGCAAGCAAGAGACAGACTCTGAGGAATGGAGCGCTGTGAGAGTGAGGAGGGCCCAGAGGCGGCTCACTGGACGCAAGGAGGTGCTCAGACGCAAGGCAGCCTGGCCTGGGGAGGGCTGGCTGAGGCCCCGCACGCAGCCTGGGCTCTCATGAGGGGGTTGGAGGGGGTCGCCTTGAGCGCGTCAGCTCTGGCCACACTGCGACTCCAGCGTCTGCGCTTGGGCTCAGAGTCCTGGGAGACAGCGGGAGAGAAGGCAGGCCAGGCTCCCACCACCCCCTTGGCTGGCCCCCCAGCACATGTCAGCACCGTTCTCCTGGATCCTCAGCTCCCCACAAGAGCCCCCTCACGGGACCCAGGCCCGCCCTTCCTGAGCCCGCCCAGGGCACTGCCTCGCCACGGCCACCAGCGCCAACATAACCGAGCTGACCTGCCCGTGCGCGGGGTTTCCACGTGGCGGTCAGCCTGCCAGCCCTGCGGGTCACCTCTCAATAACCTGCCGTCTACACGCTGATGGTAAACTTCACTGCCCTAAAGACCTCTCACGGGAAGAGAGAAGAAGAAAGAGTAGAGACAGACTAATCAAGGGAAAGGAAACTAGTGGGTGAATTTAGTTTAGAGCACAGGACTCCGAGCCTTCGAAGCACAGGGAGGGGGTCTGCTCCGGGGCTTGGGAGCTGCTCACGCTGTCGCCCGCCTCGCTGACGTCCATCCTCCGGTTTCCCAGTCCGGTATTGGGTCAGCACTTCCACGGGCTGTGGCTCTTTGCCCGTCGGGGTGACCCCAGTCTTTACCCGCTGGCGTGGGTCCTTTAGCAGGCTGTACCCTCCGCGGTCACCAGCCTCTGCATGACAAGGCTCCTGAGATGCTGAGCGCCATGGGCTCTTGTCCATCATCACTGAGGTAACCTCCACTGTCAGAAGCAGAAGTGCACAAGACGTCACATTTGCGTATTTAACAGAAGTATCAACTGCAAGTAACAGAAAACTGGGACTCAGCTGGCTAAAATAACAGCCAGACACCTCAGTCTGATGTTTCTCCTCTACCAGGGCATAGCGACCAACCAGGAGTTATTTCAGGTTAAGAAGATAATAATTCACTGAAGTTGTGGCTTTGCTCCCAAGCCCAAGGTCTTGCATTCTGATTCTCCCTGGAAGCACTTTGAGCACTAAAAGTCTTCCCAGTCTGCAGGGTCGAAGGGCACGGCATCTGGCAGTTGGTCTGGACCCAGTAGAAAACACCCCTCACAGCACCCGGGTTTGCAAATCACCCGGGGTTTGCAGATCACCCAGGTTTACAGATCACCCAGGTTTGCAGATCACCCAGGGTAGTGTCAGGTCATGACACTCACCATGGGACAGGCCGCCTCCAAAGTGGAAAGAAGCCATCTGCGATTTTTCCATCCTTTTCTTTTTTTAATTACAAGCCGCCTCTGGCTTGTTTTCCCATCAGGACCTGAGCTGCAGGATGTGCTGTGAGCTCTCCTGGTGACCTCAGGACGGCGCCTCCGAGTGCAGTGTCAGGGGCCCAGAGCTGACGCCTCGTATTGGAGGAGCCGCCAACATGTCCAGGGCCCCCTTCCCAGTTTGCCAGTCTGTCCCGCTGAACCAACTGGGCAGGGGCCATCCAGATGTCCTGTTCTGGGCAGGGACTGTAATGAATGGCGGACACAGGAGGGGACTTGGCTTCCCTTCCTTTCCTCCCCAGGGTTTCACTGGGTCTGAGAAGTCAGGTATTAGGCGTTTGGCTTTACAAAGGACTTTGAGGAGAGTGGTGTTCAGTCTGTAGGAATAAACCCATAAAATGTGAGTTCTGTCCATTCATGCTGTGGTGGAGGCAGAAAGGACAGTAATCTGGGGTATACTAGGGACGGGGGGCTTCTCTGGTGGCTCAGATGGTAAAGAATCTGCCTGCAGTGCGGGAGACCAGGGTTGGGAAGATGCCCTGGAGGAGGGCATGGCAACCCACTCCAGTATCCTTGCCTGGAGAATCCCATGGACAGAGGAGCCTGGCGGGCTATAGTCCATGGGGTCGACACGAATGAAGTGACTTAGCAGGCACCCAGTGGGGATGGGAGTTGGCCCCTGGGGGCATCCTTTGGGTAACTCCAGCTGCAGTGGCCGGCATCACTTCCGTGCAGGCAGCTCACACTCCCCCACCCCCCCAACACACAGGGGCGTGATCAGGGCTGGCTGCAGCTTAGGGAAGGGTCCTGGGGGAGCGGTCATCCTTGGCACTGACCCTGAGCCTGCCCTGCCTGCACTCCGCTTCCCTAAGGAAGAAGTCCCTGCTGGTGAACAATGTCTTCGTGCTGGCCGCCGCGGCCCTGTTTGGCTTCAGCCGCAGAGCAGGCTCCTTCGAGATGATCATGCTGGGAAGACTGCTCGTGGGCATCAGTGCAGGTACGGGGTGGGCATGGGGGTCCCCTTTCCTTCCCGTTGCCCCTTATTCCTTTCATTCATTGATTTCTTTTCCGGCGTGCTCACCATTTTTTTTTTTCAGGATGACTTAGTCATGATTTATCTTAAAAGGCTCATACAATTAGACACTTAAAGTGAATCTAGAAAAACTGAAAACGCTCTACAGGGCTGGGAGGACAAACATCCCCAGAAGGCTGAGCCAGGAGCTTCCTGGAGGTCAAAGTGTAGAGGCATGTAGGAGGAGATCTCTGGTCATCCCTACAGAAGCCGTGGAGCCTGCCAGGGACCTGGGGCTCATGCAGGGGTGGGAGATGGGGCAGAGTTTTGAGCGTGTCCACCTGGGCTTTTAGGGGCGCCATCATCGGTCCCCTTGACGCCCTACTGTGGACACAGCCGGGTGCTCATGTCTTTATTAGTTGTCTGTTCCTGGACACAAAGCACTCCATGATTCAATGGCCTAAAGCCAGTCAGCAACGCTGATTCACTCACGGTTCCTACGGGTGAGGAACCCAGAGTGTCTTGGCTGGGGGTCCTGGCTCGGGGCCGCTCGGCAGGCTATAACGCGTCAGGCGGGGCCGAGGTCGGCTGAGGTTTGGCTGAGGTTTGGCTGTGGCTGGTGGGCCTGCTGCTGAGATGCTGCTGCACTTGTGTGCGGTTTCCAGGGGGCCCACGCCCCCAGCCTGTGCAGGCCTCCCAGCAGGGCTGCTTGAGTGTCCTCAGAGCAGGATGGCTGGCTTCCTCCAGGGAAAGTGATGGGCGGCAGAGAGCCCGCGCGTGCACGCGTGTGTGTGTGTGTGTGAGTGTGTGTGTATGTGTGTGCGCCCACGAGGAGGGAGTCCCAGGGAGGCTTATGGCCTGATCTCAGGAGTCACACACCATCGGCTTTGCCACGAAGCGAGTCACTAAAACAGCCCAAGCTCAGGGATGGAGGGACCAGGTTAGATGGTGCCTTTGTGTCCCGAGTTCCTGGCGCAGAAGGAACCCCCTCTCAGTGTCTGCAGGAAGAGTGGGGGTACCTCTGAGAACTCTAGCCATCAGCACAACCCCACCCAGTGCTCAAAGAGGCAGGACCTTGCTGAGGGTTTCCTGATCGGAGGTCAGGGAGGGATGGCAGGAGCATTCCAGCTGTGTTCCCGGGCAGACAAATGGGGCCCCGGTACTGCCAGCTGTCACCCTCTGGGGGGGGGCGGGGGGGGGCGCCTGCCCATCCCAGAGCCCCACTGGGTGCTTGGGTGCCGGGTGCCTCCCTGGGGCAGGTGGGAGGGGGACAGCCCACAGCTGATGGGCACCGGCTCCCTCCTGCCCCTCCCAGTCTCCAAGGGTGACCAGGCGTTCTCTCCCAGGAGTCCTGGGAGAGGACTGGAGTCCTGCCTGCCCAAAGGCGGGGGCAGGGGGAGGAACCTCCCAGAGCACTCAGGCTGAGGGAGCAGCACTTGGGGCCCGTGGATGGGGGTGGGGGTCAGGGGTGGGGGAGGCCGGCCTCTGGCTGACTGTCACCCTGCACGGCCAGGTGTAGGCATGAACGTCCAGCCCATGTACCTTGGTGAGAGCGCCCCCAAGGAGCTCCGAGGGGCCGTGGCCATGACCTCTGCCATCTTCACCGCCCTGGGGCTTGTGATGGGTCAGGTGGTTGGACTCAGGTACATGCACCCCTCCCCCTACCCGCGCACTGAGGGTTAGAGGGCAGCCTAAACGTCCCCCCACCCCGGAGGAGATTCAGACATGGCTTCCTTGGACGAAGGCGTTGAAAGCCTCCATGGGCTTCTGGCCAGCGTGGTGTCTGTCAGCCTCTTCCAGCCCCGAAGGACCAGGCAGCCGGGACAAGTGTGGACAGAAGACAGGGGGCAGGTCTGGGCTTTGAAAGGGAGCATGTACTGTTTGTCTCAGAAAAGAGAGGCGAGGGCAGAACCTGGCGCCCGGGGAGAGCCCTGGAGAGAGGAGCCGCCAGGGATGAGGGGAGGCCATGGCACTGCCCTGCCCTGAGTCCCTAGCTGGGTGTCCGGCCCGGAGCTGGCTAGGAGGGGGAGAGGGTAGCGCCGACGCTTCCCTCGGGAGAGGACAGCGCTCTGGCCAGGTGGCACTGGCCCAGCCTCTCCTGTCTCCCCAGGGAGCTCCTGGGTGGCCCGCAGGCCTGGCCCCTGCTGCTGGCCAGCTGCCTGGTGCCTGGGGCACTCCAGCTGGCCTCCTTGCCCCTGCTCCCCGAAAGCCCACGCTACCTGCTCATTGACCGTGGAGACCCTGTGGCCTGTCGGGCAGGTGAGCCTCTGGCCTGGGCCCCCGGACCACCCTTGACCATGGGGCACACGTGGCCAGAGTGCGCGGGTCCTCCTTTCTCGTGTGGGAAAAGCTGATGCTCTCCTTGCACCTTAATTTCACGATCCATCCGTCCCTTCAACACTCTTTATCAGGGGCCTGTCCTGAGTGGCAAGTGGGAGGGAACAGACCCAGCCCCTGCCATCCGGGAAGCCCCAGGGGTTGTGAAGAAAGAGCCCACCGCCCCCACCACAGGCAAGATGATGAACCCCGAGCAAGGGCTCAAGGGCCCAATGCCAGCTGGGCTGGCAGTCTCACCTGCTAGCCGAGGCCGCAGTAAGGACGCCAAAGGAACAATCCCCAAACCTCCGGCTTCAAACAGCAGTCCTTTAAGGCCCCCTCTACTCATTCATTGGCTGGGCTGCGCAACCCTGCTGATTTCAGCTGGGCTGGCCCAGAGTGCCAGGGTCAGCGGGGGGCTAGCCAGTCCAGCCTGCTTTTTCTGGAGGGTTTGCTCATCTTGGTCACTCTCGAGGGTCAGCGGGGCATCGGCTGACCTAGGACCGTCCCAGCTGGGCTAACCCGGCAGGCCAGAGCAAGTCACAGGGCAGAGCCAAGGGGCGGCGCGCGTATGCCTGCTTAGTGGGAGCAGCTGCCAAATCCCGCGACCACGGGGTGGGGCGGCGTGGGCACCGGGACCCCCGGAGAGCCAGGGCGGCAGTGGCGACCAGCCACAGCTGTGTCCTGTATGAAGCACCCGCAGACTGCCAGGGTTCTTAAAGACTTTCTGGTCCGTGGGGCTGTGAAGTGACCCAACGAGGAAGATCACCCCAGCCAGAACCTGGGGCCCTGGGAAGGAGACAGGCGGGGAGTGTGAGGAGCTCCTATGGGGGCCACCGAGAAGCTGGGGCCGCAGCTCAGTGCCCTCTGCCCCTCCCCCTCCCTCCCCTCCCCCTCCCCATCCTTCCCTCCCCCTTGCCCTCCCCCATCTTTCCCCCCTCCCCTCCCCCTTCCTCCCTCTTCCCCCAGCGCTGCAGCGGCTGCGGGGCCCCGCGGACCTGGCCGGGGAGCTGGCCGAGCTGGAGCAGGAGCGCGCCGTCTGCCGGGGCGGGCGTGCGCGGCGCCCGTGGGAGCTGTTCCGGGAGCGCGCGCTGCGGCGGCAGGCGGCCAGCCTGGTGGTGCTGGGCGGGGCCATGGAGCTGTGCGGGAACGACGCGGTGAGCCGGCCGCGCGGGCCCGGGGCGGGCAGCCGGGGAGCGGGGCAGCCGCGGCCGGGCAGGGCGGGAGCCGACGCGCCGCCGCCCCTCCCGGCAGATGTACGCCTACGCGTCGGCCGTGTTCAGCCAGGCGGGGATCCCGCAGGACAAGATCCAGTACGCGGCCATCGGGACCGGGGGCTGCGAGCTGCTGGCGACGCTGCTCAGCGTGAGATGCCGGGGGCTGAGCCCCCGCGCCCAGCCCTGCCGCGGACCCTCGGGGTGCTCACCTTGGGGGTGCAGACCGTTGGGGTGACTCTCGGGTGCGAAGGCTCCAGGCACCACACATTCCTCCAAGCTAAGGCACTTCCACTTGGGGTCACTTTGCTAAAATGCAGGGAGTGAGCACTTATTTATCACCTGCTGTTTGCCAGGTGCTCACACCCCCATTCTGAGATAGAGAAAGTGAATGGGGGTTGAGTGACCGAGGCCCTCTGCAAAATTAATCATGTTTTAAACCAGGAAGTGGCAAAGCGCCCCCACCCCCATCCCCAGCTTCTGCATGGTGCCCCTGCCTGCTGAGCCCGCGGCCTAGGGGACCTTGACCGGGGCTGCCCTGGTAAGTCAGCCAGGGCTCCCCTCTTTGCAGTGCCTGGTGATTGAGAGGGCAGGCCGGCGGGTGCTGCTGATGGGAGGCTATGGCCTGATGACCTGCTGGGGGAGCCTCTTCACGGTGGCCCTGTGCCTCCAGGTAGCTGGGCCCTTCCCCGGTCCTGGGGGGGGGGGGAGGCTCGGCCCCACCCACTTTCCCTTCACCTCTCCCCTGCCCCTGCCGCAGGGCTCCTTCTCCTGGATGCCCTACCTTGCCATGGCCTGCATCTTCGCCTTCATCCTCAGCTTTGGCATCGGCCCTGGTGAGTTGGGGACTGGGGGACCCCCTCCTCTGGGCCTGGCTGAAGGACCAGGGGTGTCTGGGTGAAGGATGGCTGGGTGTGCCTAATCCTAACCCTGACACCCTCACCCCGCCTGGTACAGGCTTCTGGGAGGGCGTGGCTGGAGGAAAGCTGGGGGGGGGACGCCCACTTTCTTGTCCGTTGCAAGGTAGGGGGAGGCAGGCCAGGGAGCCCGGACTGGCAGCCTCCCACCCCCGTCCCCACTCCCCCTTCCAGCCGGGGTGACCGGGATCCTGGCCACGGAGCTGTTTGACCAGATGGCCCGGCCTGCTGCCTACATGGTCTGCGGGGCGCTCATGTGGACCATGCTCTTCCTGGTGGGGCTGGTGTTCCCCTTCATCATGGTAGGCCTGCCTGCCCTGCCCCCCTGGGGGGCCTGCCTTTCTTTCCTCCCTGTCGGTGTGAGAACCACCCCCAACCCCGGGGAGGCTCCATCCAACCAGGGAGTGTGAGACTGAAGGGGGATGGGGCTCAGCTGAGCCAGGAGGGTGGAGGCCCTCGCCGGGGCCTGTGCTGGGGCCTCCCAGGTGGCGGGGGCTCCATGGACACTGCAGGCCTTGGGTCTCTTGCAACCCCCAGGAGGGCTTGTCCCACTTCATCTATGTGCCTTTCCTCTGTGTCTGCGTCTGCGCGGCCGTGTACTCGGGCTTCTTCTTGCCCGAGACCAGAGGCAAGAGCTTCGTGGAGATCTCGGAGGAGCTGCACAGACTCAACTTCCCAGGGAGGAGCCGAGGCCCGGTGTGGGCTGGCCCCGAGGTCATCCGGTCCACGGAGCTGTAGCATGGCGGGCATGGCGGGGCCAGTCCCCCGCCCTCCCCCTCCTGTGGAGCCCCTCCGTGTGCAGGCCTGGTGCTCAGCCTCAGGGAGATGGTTTCGGGGGCCTCCCGGCGCCTCGTCTGGAGGCCATTTGGCAGGAAACCAACAAAAACACAACCTCAGAGAAAAACAGGGGAAGAAATACAGCTTGTTAAACCTTTGGGAGGGGCGTGAACAGATTTTCATGAAAAGATTTTCTGAGGAATTGATTTATTTTTTTTAAATCAACTTCTTTGAGGTGTAATTTGTGTATAATAAGATGCATCCACAGTAAGTGTGCATTTGATGAGCTTTGGCAGTGAGCAGACCTGTGGCTCACCCCAGGACCCAGGGAGCCTGTTCACTCATCCCTCCTGCCTCTCTGTGATCAGAACCCCGCCCCCTGCCCCACCCCACCCCCCCACAACCCCCTGCCCCGCCCCCACCCTGCCCCGGCAGCCTTGGACCTGCCTTCTGTCACTGGAGGTCCGATTTCTTTTTCAGACAGTTTGGCAAAATCCCACGCTGTGTGCATACGTCTGTGTGTGGGTTTGCTCCAGAGAAAGCCTTTGCGATGCAGGCACGTTGCTGCACGTATTAGCACGCGTCCCTTTGTGCAGCTGAGCAGTATTTCACTGTATGCATGTACCATGATCTGGTAACCCACTTCCCTGTCTATGGACATTTGGACCGTTTTTAATTGTTGGCCATGATGAATAAACCTGCTGTGAACATCCCTGCACGAGTTGTATAGACATGCGCCTTTATTTCTTTCGGGTAAGTGAATCGCTGAGTTTACTAACGAATGCATGTTTGCCTGTAGAAGAAGCTTTTCCAGAGTGATTGTTTTACATTCCCACTAGCCATCCACAAGCCTTCTACAACCTCCAAGTCCTCCTCAGCACTTGGCATCGTCAGTCTCGTCAGTCCAGCCATTCTGCTGAGTGTGGCGGCACCTCGTGGTGTTCTGTACTAAGACAAATAGCACGCCGTTCACAGATCTCCTCTGGTGAAGAATCAGTTCAAATCTTTTGCCCATTATTTAAAAAAAAAAATTTTTTTTTGAGCAGTTTTAATTTGACAGCAAAATGGAGAGGAAAGTACAGAGACTTCCTGTGTGCCCCTCAGGTCCCATACACACCCTCCGGGCCCCAAGCATGCCCCCCAGACCCCACGCATGCCCTCCAGGCCCCACGCACATTCCCCCAGGCCCCATGCACCCCCCAGGCCCCATACACGTTCCCCAGGTCCCATGCATGCACACCCCCGGGCCCCACGCACCCCCCAGGCCCCATGCACCCCCCAAACCCCAGCATGCCCCCCCGGGCCCTAGCATGCACAGCCTCTCATTGGCAGTGTCCCCCACCAGAGCAGATGTCTGCCACAATCCACTACCCTACGCTGATACATTGTTATCCAAAGTCCCTGCTTTACACTAGGATTTTCTTCTCTGTATTTTGCATGCTAATGTTTAGCTACTTTTCCATGCTAATATTTTCCATGTAATTTTCTCTCCTGTACATGCTGTGGGTCTACACAGATGTGGGGACGTGTGTCCACTCTCTGCTCTTCGTGGTCATACCTTTCCTGCCTTGCACACCCCGTCTGTCACTGATCTTTAGACAGTCTACAATTGTCCTTTCTCCGGAATGTCGAATAGTTGGAATCCTACAGTACACAGCCTTCTCAGATTGGGTTCTTTCACTTAGTAATGTGCATTTAAGTTTCTTTCCTGTCTTTTTATAGCTTTTAAAAGTTCATTTCTTTTAGCACTGACTAAAATCCCATTGTCCGGATGTCCCACAGTTTGTTTTTGGTTGCTTTTGGAAATTATGAGTAAAGTAGCTATCTGCATCCATGTGCAGGTTTTTGTCACCTCGTTTGGGTAAACACTGAGAAGCACAATCGCTGGATCGAGAGCAGGAGTCTGTCTGGTTTTGTAGCGGGTTTTGTAGGCGCTCTCTTCTAAAGTGACTGTGCCACCCCAGTCCCCAGCAGCAGCAGCAGCAGCAGCAGCGAGCGTGCCCTTGCTCCACACCCTCACCAACGGTGGGAGGTGTTGGTGTTCCGGAGTTTGGTCATTCTGTCAACGATGGGTGCGCAGCCGCATTTTGTTGCAGTTTGCTCAAACCTGGAGCATCTTTTCCTATGCTAGTTTTCCATCTGTGTGTATCTTCTTTGGTGAGTATCCCTTTACAGTGACCCATTTTTTTAAAAAGTATTTTCTTTTTAAAACAACCCCTTGTTTTCGGCTGTGCTGGGTCTCTGTCGCTGCGCGGGCCTTTCTCGGGGTGCGGTGCTCGGGCCTCTCACCACACTGGCTTCTCCGGTTGCCGGGCTCTGGCTCCAGGCCGAGCAGCCTTCGGTGCTGTGGGCCACGGACTTGGTCGTTGCGGTCCCCCGAGCACAGGCTCAGCAGCTGTGACGCACGGGCTTAGTCGCCGGGCCGCGTGTGGGATCTTCCTGGACCAGAGATCAGACCCATGTCTCCTGCATTGACAGACGGATTTTTTTTTTTTTTAAACCAGTGAGCCACCAGGGAAGCCCCTGTTTGGCCAGTTTTAAAAAATCAAGTCGTTTGTTTTCTTATTGTTGAGTTTTAAGACTTCTTGGTATGTTTTGGGTAACAGCCTTCGATCAGATGCGTCTTTTGCAAGTATTTTCTCCCAGTCTGTGGCCTGCCCTTTCATTTTCTGGACAGTGCCTTCCACAGAGCAGATGTTTTTAATTCTAAAAAAGTTGAGCCTATCGATTCTTTCATGGGTCATGTGGTATCTAAAAATCGTCACCAAATCCACAGTCATCTAGATTTTCTCCTAGCGTCCACCAATGTTTTTAGCTGCGCCCCACAGCTTGCAGGATCTCTGTTCCCCAACCAGGGGTTGAACCCCGGGCCTTTGGCAGGGAAAAGGACCAAGTCCCAACCACTGGGCCAGGAGGGAACTCTTATTTTTCATTTATTGGTAACGGATGTGCAGTGGTGCTGGCACTGTTCACTGAAAAGACCGTTTTCCCCTGTTGGATCACCTTGGCACCTAGGTACAAGAGTGTCATAAAGCCTTTGTTGGCTTCCCCAGGGAGCAGTGAGCGCCAGGTCAGGCGGTGGGCTCTTCGGGGAGTGAGAACTCGCTGAGCCGGGTTCAGGGGAGGCCTCTCCGAGAAGTCACCTGGGGCTGGCTTCCTGTGGACAGGCCCAGCTGCGGTTCCCTCGGAGGCAGGAGTGTTGGAGGACGGGAATGAAGGCCTCTGGGTCCCGTCACCATAGTGCTTTCTGGAAGGCAGGAGTCAGCGCTCCGGGAGCCCTCCGTGGGGTCTCCCAGCTCCTCTCTGCTGTCCATCCTCCCAGCTTTGCCTCTGCTGACCGGCCTCCCCGGATCCTCCACGGGCTCCAGCGGGCACTACTGGCCTTGAGACCCCAAGGTGTACGGGCTAGGAGCAGGCCAGGCGTCCGGCTGTGTGTCGGGTCTGGGGCTCCATTGGTCACGCTGCAGTGTGCTGGTCCCCAGCGTGGGCCTCAGAGATGCGCCCGGCCCAGGCCCAGCCCTTGGGCCATGTCCCGCTTGCCATCCACCCAGCTAAATTGGCTGTGGGAGTGTGGGGTGGGCGTTGGGAGTTCTGGTTGCCCAGGGAACACCCCCAGAGGGGCAAGGACACAGGGATAGGACCCCACAGATAGGAAAGGCTGTGTCAGGGGAGGTGGACGAGACACGGCCTGGCCTTGGCTTTGATGGGATGAGGGTGGGGCGGGGTGGGGAAGGGACTGGGCCACCAGGGAGGGAAAGCCCAAGGCCACCATCGGGGCCAGGCCGTTAGTCCACCTGCGATCCAGGACACTCGCCGACGGTACAGTCAGATTGGGCAGCATTTACTGAGCACCTACCGCACGCAGGTGCTTTGTGCCTGTCTTTTCATCGCTCATATCTTCAGCCACGTCTGCAGGAGAGGAATTCCCCTATTTTGAAGTTTTCCAGCTGAGACTCAGAGAGTTCGTTCACAAGGTTCAGCCCAGATCGCCCCCTCTGAACCGTGTCCTGTCCTGTGGGGGACCTGGCCAGGCCTGCTAGGGCCCCACCAAGCCTCAGTCCTGCTTTGGCAGCGTGGTGGTCTCCTGGTGGACACTCCTCTTAAAACCCTGTCCCCTCAGTGGGGATGGTGGTCCCCACGTCTCCCTCTGCTGTGTCTAGAGGGCAGGGGGTTGACTGGGCTTGTCTTTGCCGTGCCTTTCACCGCACTCAGCAAATGAGCACAGGGGCCTGCTGAGGGCTCTGTGCCAGCTGGATCCTTCTGCGAGAGGTGAACAGTGAGTGCCTGGGGGAGAGACACCAGGGAATGAGGCTGGCAAAGGGGCCCTGGGAGCCGCTGGGCAGTGGACCGTCCATGGATGGGGGCTACTGGCCAAGAGGACAGCAGTAGCCCTCCCCCGGCACCCCTCCCAGCCTGGATAACTCTGGTCCTGCCCTTCCCCATGGCTGTTTTCCACATCCTGAGGTTTCCTCCCCTCCCGGACTCTGCCTGCAGCATGAGAGATGTCATTTGTGGGGGCACGGCCCCTGGTGGTCCCATCTGACTGCCCATTGGGCAGTCCGGTGCAGGTTCCAAGCAGGGCAAGAGGAAGGGCGCAGGGAGGTGGTGCCATCTGCAGGCAGCTGCTCCCTGAGGAGTCTGCATATCACATGGACACAGCGGCCTGGTGCTGGGGGTGGGGCCCACGCCCGGTTGCCAGTGGCTCTGGTGGTGAAGGTTGTAAGCAAACGGAGCCCGGATGCTGTCGGTGAGGAGGGAGAGGACCGTGTGGGTCCAAGGCCTCCTGGTGCACAGGCGCCATTGTTGTTGGGTGGCTAATTACAGAGCCCCTAGGGACGTGGGGGTGATGCTGCTCCACTGCTCCTAGAACAAATTACCGCTAATTGAGCAGCTGGAAACAACACACATTTATTATCTCACAGTTTCTGCAAGTCATCTGTTGAGTACAAAGTGACTGGCCTTCAGCTTCAGGCAAGTCAAGGCATCTCAGGATCAACTAGGGAGGAGCCCACTTCTGAGGTCATTCAGGATGCCGGCAGAATTCAGTGTTGGCAGAATTCAGCTCCGGATGACTGAAGCCCCTTCATCTTCAAAGCCAGTAACAGCACTACTGAGTCCTTCTGCTTCGAGGCTTTCTCACGGCCCCTTCCATCTCATCTGTGATTTGAGCTGGAGAAAATTCTCTGCTCTTAAGGGTTCACGTGATTACGTCGGCCCCACCCAGATAATCCAGATCATATCCCTACTGTAAGGTCTGTAACCTTAATTACATCTGCGAAGTCCTTTTTGCCACATAATGTAACATATTCACAGGTTCCAGAGATTAGGGTGAGGTTGACACACGTTTAGTCCTGTGTCAGAAGTCAGGTGACCCAGAAGTCATGGGCCACTCAGTGGCCCAAAAGAGACAGCGCCCCACCGCATGGAGCCTAGGAAGGAAGCAGCACGGTAACTCACAGAAGCAGGGTGACAGCCTTGAAGGAGGGGGCTCCCCCAAGGAACGGAGCCCGAGGCGGACGAGGGAGCGTGCAGGCCAGCAGCGTTCCAAGAGCAAGGCCCAAGCCAGGGCCCAGGAGCATGGCATCGAGGGCAGCACACAAGATTCAGAGAGCCGAGGAGGGCAGTGCAAGACGCTGGGTGGGGACCAGGCCACCCAGGGCCCTGCGACAGCACTGCCCCGAGGACCAGAAGGGACCATCGCCAGAAGTTAGGCTACTTGATCCCTACCACGGCCCTCTGTAAAGGGGGCGCTACCGTCATGTCCGAGTTACCCATGGGAAAACAGGCTCAGAGAGGTGAGCCAGGTGCCCACGCTAGGAAGAAGTGGGACTGGGAGCCTGTCATCTCCTCCGATGCCCTTCTACAGAGAAAGTACTGACACTCCTGGGAAGGTCAGGGGTGAACAGAGACGGTGCTGACCAGGGAAGGCTCCCGGTGCCACAGCAACCGCCTGAGGACCACAGGGGCTCACCCACCCATCATCGGCAGCTCACTAAGACCAGGCAGGGTGAGCGGGAGGGGTGACGACCCAAGCACAGTGGAGGAAGGTCCATTTCACTGGCAGGCAAGCAGGGGTGGGTGAAAGGCACGCATCTGGATTAGGACATGGGGAACAGGCTGCACAGGCTTGCCTGCTGGGGCTGGGGGGAGCCCCCACTGGAGACGAGCGTGGAGGGCATCCGTGGTTAACAGAGCCCTGGGCACAGGAGGCCTGCTGGGGTGAGAGCAGGGACGGAAGGGGCCTGGGGCCTGCATTTTACGGAGCATCTGCCCAGTTGGGGCACAGGGCCTCCTGCCTAAGTATGCCTAGTCCCACGGGCATGGGGGCTGACAACCAGGCCAGCATGTACAGGCCCCCCCCCTTAACCAGACCACACCTGCCAGAAACCAAGGGCAGGACCTCTCTGCAGAGATCTGAGACTCGGCCCAACCAGCACGCTGCCTTGAGTGCCCGACAGAGCTCCGTTCCCCAGCGCAGCCCCTTGACCAGGGTCTCCTCAGAGTGTGAGTTGGGCAGCCCTTCTGCTCAGGGTCGGCAGGGCCTACAGGCTCAGCCCTGGCCCTGCCCTCTTCTTGCCCTGCCAGGGCTAAGTTCATTCATTCATTCAGCTAGTGTTAAGTCCACGTCTCTCGTATGCCTGGCACCTACGAGGTGCGCCCTGAGCTGACCAACAGTGGTACAGAGACTCCCGCCCAGGGCTCCGAGAGGCGGCACCCCCTGAGGACCTGATGGGGTGGGCTTCCCTGAGGAGCTGACATTTTCAGCGCCGCAGAGAGGTAGCCCGGTGGACTGAAGCTTTGGGGACTGCCTCCCAGCCCCTCCCCGGGCACCTCCTGGATGGCGACTCGCTGCGGCAAGCGCTGCCCACACGCAGCAATGACCACCGCTCCCCATCACTCACACGCACACACACGTGCGCACACACACAGGCACATGCACGCACGCACACAGGCATGCGCGCAAGTCCGGTCCTGGAGGCTGCGCACACACAAGGGCTCAGAATGAACGGGACTCCGCCTGCGACCTCCTGGAGGGCCAGGGGTCATCCGTCCTGCTAACCGCCGTTCCCAGCACACAGACATCACTGTGACTGAGTGAAAGGGCCGACAAGCCAGGGGCCGGCCGACTTCCGGTCGCCCAGCGGAGAGCGGCTCGGACCGGGCGCGCAGGGCGGGAGGCGGGGACGTCACCGGCCGAGAACCCGGGGCCGGGCCTCCGCCAGCGGCGACGTCACGGTACGTCCGCGGGGCGACGTCGGGCGGGGCGGGGCGACGTCGGGCGGGGCGGGGC